>CAVNZK010000346.1:0-600000 GCA_963693345.1 Pieris melete | reverse complement strand
ACGTTGGGACAAACCCAGACCATAGAAGTACGACATGGAGTCGTCGAGCTTACCTTGGAACCGCAAATCACTGGAGGTTTCTTACTGGCGATGACCGAAGGTTAGTTGTATTCTTATATCCAAAATGTAGGATGTTGTATTTTGCTATGTAGAATGGAGGTCAAGTGGCGGCTCCTTATGAAAAATTTACGTTTTATTTGGATTGTAAGATAAGTATTATATTTTTTGTTTCTGATGAGATGTTCTTTACTAAATAGCTTTCCAGTAACTAAAATGAGGTGGAGATTGTTTTAAGGACTTTTGTCACCTATTTTCAGCATTTTCTCTTATGTATCTATAAGTTAAGTTAAAACATATATTCTCTGAACTTTGAATTTGTAATCAATTGTTACAGGAAATGATAGAAAAGTTTTGGGCGAGATTGGACGTACTCAATACTCCGTATATACGTCTGAGGAGATAGAAGGTGGAGTTCTTATTCGAATTGGGTCTGCTAACCTAACTGTTAGAACCTTATACGACGATGTAATAGATGCAAGAGGCATTAAAATCAAGTGGGACACTAAAGAGCCACTCCGTTTTGAAGATTGCTATGATTTTGGTATGGAATATTCAATTTATAAAAAAATATAAATTATTATATTTCTCTTTGGTGTCTCTATCTTAATAATCTAAATAATCTTTAAGATTACCTTCTTAAATCTTTTGTAGAAAAGAGATATAATATTTATATATAATACATATTGATAATTTTATTATTGCGTGTTGTTCCCACGAGAATGTAAGTGCGTGCTCATATTTCACCATGCCTCCTGGTAATAGTGAATAGATCTTTTTTTTTAATTTATCTTATTATTAATTATTAACTATTAATCAATGAAGATGTCATATGGAACATGGTGTAATGGTAGCTTCTTTTGAGTTTATTGCCAGTTCTTCACTTCCGTTCTACGTCGTTCTTGATTAGAACTGGCTGTAAATGTAAAATTAGAAGCATTTAATGTATATTTCTTTTTTGACGTTCATAAATGTACATTGTGTTATCTATATGAATGATTTTGATTGATTGATTGAATAACACTTTGTAATATTATAGGCGACAAGCATTGGTATGGCGGACCCATGCAGGAGACACAAATATATCCCATACAGGATGCCAATCATACATATGCGGCCTACGTTACTCGAGAAGCTGACAACGCCAACGTAGTCGAAAGATATTGGCTTAACTCCGCTGGAGAGTACATCTACGTACACCCACAAGTGCCACTGTTTGTAGACTACAACCAACTCAATCCGAATCACATATGCTTTGGCGCACAAATAGCTGAACCTTACTCATCTAAAAGAAATCATACTGAGCTCTCCTACGACATCTGGTTTCTATCAGATGTTAAAGCGGCGCACAAGCATGCTGTAGCAAATTATCTAGGGAAACCGTCAGACTTACCGGATTACCGAATGGTTCAGCATCCGATTTGGTCGACGTGGGCTCAGTATTCTTATGACGTGTCTGGACAAGATGTTATCGATTTCGCTGAACAGATAAGGGCGTACGGTTTTAATGATTCACAGCTGGAAATCGACGATCTCTGGGAGACATGTTACGGATCTCTTGAAGTGGATACAAATAAGTTCATGAATTTAACTCATTTAGTTGAGGAAGTAAAGGCGCTTGGATTTCGTGTAACCATTTGGTTGCATCCGTTCATAAATAGTAACTGTGAGCCTTGGTACAGTGAAGCTTTGGAAAATGGGTAATGTGCATTCTTACTCTTCCAATATAAAATATAAACCTTCCTTTGATCACAATTTATATATTATTCCAGACATAAATAATTAAGAAATCTGATACGTAGCCAGTTATCTAAGACAATAGGTATATTACAATTTATTTCAGAAACTAGATGATATGCAAGATAACTATTATATTTTTCAGCTACCTGGTATTGAATGAGGATGGCAGTCCAGAAGGTTCATGGTGGAATACAAATGGAACAAGTCCTGGACACATCGATTTTACAAATCCCCAAGCAGCTAATTGGTGGTCTAAAAGAGTTAGGAATCTTTTAGAAATCTATGGCATTGATAGCGCCAAGTTCGATGCTGGACAGAGTAGTTATACGCCTCAGGTAATAATGACTTCATACATCTTGGTAAGTAATTACATGATCGGTCTTAAGATCTTAGTTTTTTAGATACCGGTGCAAAATGGAGACATAGATTTGCACCCACACCACATAGTACAGGCGTTTGTAAGGACCTGTGCTGAATTTGGAGATATGGTGGAAGTCAGAGGAGGATTTATGTAAGTCTATTCAAGCGAACATATACCATTAATATATTATATTAATATACTACTTATGTGTAATCATAAATAAAAAATCATTTAAGTAGCTAATTGAAAAGCCGCTGCCGTTGGTTGGTGGTATAGAAGTGCTGCCTTGCAATTCTGTAACTCACTTATCATAAAATAACTGCTTCACGACTGATTTGAGCGCGACCGCCGCTGCAAAAACCGCTGTGTGAGTTCGAAAAGTGAGCTGAGTTCCATTTGAACTGAGTTTTCGAATTGGTAAGAACCGAAGATTACATTTTAGCAAAAAAGGAGACGATATTATTATCTATTTACTAAAAAACAGTATGACTGCCCCATTTAAATAATATCAAATCTGTAATCAATCAATGCAATTCAAAACCTGATTAAAATCTTAAGAATTTTGAGTTGTTGTAAAAAACGTGACCACGATTTATCAAAAATATCATTTTATTTCCAGGACTCAAGATCTTCCAATATACGTCCGCATGGTAGATAGAGACTCTATCTGGGGGCTTAACAACGGTCTTCCAACCCTCATCACCACAACTCTCCAAATGAACCTGAACGGTTATCCGTTCGTTTTGCCCGATATGATTGGTGGAAACGGATTCAATCTTAACCATACACAGGCTGATGTGCCGTCAAAAGAGCTCTTCATACGATGGGTGCAGGCTAACACGTTCCTTCCGGTGATGCAGTACTCTTATGTACCATGGAATTTTGACAACGAGGTGTGTATATTACGAACGATTTTGATCTGGATTAAAATTGGTAGTTTTTTTTTTCACACTAGCTATTAATAAAGAAAAAGAACGACGTAATTTAAATACAGTTTTAAGCGATTATTGCCTGTACCTAAAAATGCATTTTACGGTGAATTATTACATTTGCGAAAATTATCAAATGTTTTTTTTACAACATACGCCTGATTAGCGCAATCTTTACGTCGTCATTTATTTTTCCGCAAACACATTATTACAAGTTATTGTGTGAGAGAACAATAAATCGTTATCAATTTAGATCCTGTATCAATGCGCAATTAATCACGATAATAATTATAGTCACGCTTATTTTATATTCAAGACGTTTCTTGCAATAATTATTTGCGTGAAATGCAAATAATGCTGTTTTAGTTGAAAGTTATTTGAAGTCACCAGGGGACAGGGGAAGACATATTTTTGCATCTGTTATTTTCGCCTCTTTTGTCAAGAAACGTTTAATTCTCTATAGACTAGGCCAACCAGAGACTATAGATACGTTTAAATTTTTTTTTAGACAATAGAAATCAGCAAAAAATATACTGATCTTCATGCCGCTTACGCCGATGAGATCTACGCAGCAATGGGAGAATCTGTGGAACAGGGAAGTCCAGTGAATCCGCCCCTCTGGTGGATAGCGCCTAGCGACCCGGAGGCACTCGTTATATGGGATGGTAATATACACTACATATAATAATGTAACAATATGTATAATGTTAAACGTCACTCTAAGGGTTTGTTTCACAATGTACGGATAAGTTGTAGATAAGTTCCAAATTAGCTATGTATTACTTATTGGCAGGATAAACACAATTGTTGCGTTTCACGACTGTCAGATAGCGTTATTTGTTACGTAAAGTCCATCATAAGTTATGAGTCCGGTCTAGTGACAAATAGTACAATTTATCTTCCAAATAATGTGTGTTGCATAGCTATTTGTTACTTTATCCATACATTGTGAAACAGACCGTTAATATCCCTACTAATATTATAAATGCGAAAGTAACTCTGTCTGTCTGTTACCTTTTCACGCCTAAACCGCTGAACCGATTTTGATGAATTTTGGTATAGAGATAGATGGAACCTTGGGAAAGGACATAGGATACTTTTTATCCAGATCCCGATCCCGATCCCGGAATTATACGGGTGAAAACGCGGGGTGCAGTTATGTATCGCATAATTCAAATACTCCTAGCCAGCTTTTAGAATACTTTCTGCCTGACATGTCCATCAGGCCCATCGGCCTATACACTATGAATGTGTGAGTGTGACGATGCATGGTGTGGTGTGGCGGGGCTGGCGGGCGCGGGCGCGCTGCGCGGCGCGGCGGCAAAGACGTGCGGGGGACGCGGATGGCTCGGTGGGAGGAGTGTAGATCACAAAGTATGCTTACCCGAACGGGCAGACACGTGAGGGCAGACGTCGTTGGCGGACGCATGCGATATCTACAATTTTGAGCTGCAACGTATTCGCTTTCTTTACGTTTTCATTGGTGTTTAGGGTTTCTTGGATTAAGCATTTTGTGTTATTTACTTAGTTGTTTTGGTTGTTATTATTAGTTTAGCATAAGTTAGTAGTAGGTAAAATTATAGTTAATAGGTAAAATAAATACTTTAATTCATTTTTTAGGATAGGTATAAAATTGTAGTAGATTAGTAGGCAGGTTTTTTTAAGTTTTTTCACATTTAGTAAGTAGTTACGGTACCTAAGAAGGTCAGCATAGTTTTTATTGAGTATTAATAGGTAAGTAATGTTGTTTTGTGAATA
This sequence comes from Pieris melete, assembly GCA_963693345.1. Classification (NCBI taxonomy): domain Eukaryota; kingdom Metazoa; phylum Arthropoda; class Insecta; order Lepidoptera; family Pieridae; genus Pieris; species Pieris melete. The sequence goes on along the minus strand of CAVNZK010000346.1, from coordinate 595,155 downwards.
AAATAGTTCCAGTAGTTTCGCATATAATTTTATCGATTCATTTTGTTTTTATTCCATGTAGATAGTATATTTTTTTTAACATTTAGTTTTAGTTTTGTTTTTGTTTTATTTCATGTGTATAAGTACCTACCTTAAGTATAGTTTCGTACTCAGTACCTTTAACTAAATTATTTGTCAGCTAAAGAATTTTTTTTTGCATAAGTACTTACCTGTTTTTATTACTTTAGGTAGGTAACTGGTTAAGTAATATGCCTCGCAAGCGTAAATCTAATTTAGCGCGTAGCTCTAAAAGAGCTCGAACTGCGCAAGTAGCTAGATCCCAAGAATCTGAGGAGCAGACTCAGGCCCGGCAGATTTTAGATGCTGAGCGACACGCAACGCAAAGAGCTGCCGAGACCTATGAACAAACTCAGGCCCGGCAGATTTTAGATGCTGAGCGACACGCAACGCAAAGAGCTGCCGAGACCTATGAACAAACTCAGGCCCGGCAGATTTTAGATGCTGAGCGACACGCAACGCAAAGAGCTGCCGAGACCTATGAACAGACTCAGGCCCGGCAGATTTTAGATGCTGAGCGACACGCAACGCAAAGAGCTGCCGAAACCTATGAACAGACTCAGGCCCGGCAGATTATAGATGCTGAGCGACACGCAACGCAAAGAGCTGCCGAAACCTATGAACAGACTCAGGCCCGGCAGATTTTAGATGCTGAGCGACACGCAACGCAAAGAGCTGCCGAAACCTATGAACAGACTCAGGCCCGGCAGATTTTAGATGCTGAGCGACACGCAACGCAAAGAGCTGCCGAGACCTATGAACAGACTCAGGCCCGGCAGATTTTAGATGCTGAGCGACACGCATCATTGATAGCTGCAGAGATGCCAGAAGAATCCCAAAGACGACGTGTGTTAAATGCTGAACGGCAGTCAGAAAGGAGAAATGCGTTTACAATGTATACATGGGGAGCATTCCACAATGCTGCTTTTGATTATGACCCATCGATTGAGTATAATAACCATCGATTACTTCTCATAGGTGGAATGGATAAAAAATGTATACATTGTGAAGCACTCAAGTGGAAAGAAGAAACTCCGGGTATGTGTTGTTCTGGTGGCAAGGTTTCAATTCCAATACTTGGAGAACCAGAGGAATCATTGAAGTCTTTACTTTTAGGTGATAACAACGAATCGCGGCGTTTTTAATCAAAATAAGGAAATATAATTCATGCTTTCAAATGACGTCATTTGGTGTAGAAAATGAGGTGGTTATGCCTGGGTTTTCATCTACTTTTACAATCCAAGGTCAAATCTATCATAGGATTGGTTCTTTGCTTCCTACAAATAATGAGCAACCAAAATTTTTACAGATTTATTTTATGGGAAATGAAAACGACGAGGTTGACCGCAGGTGTCAAAACATTCAATTAGTAGAAAAGGATATTGTCTTAAAGATTCAGAGAATGTTGCATGAACATAACCGCCTAATAAACACTTTCACAACAGCCTTAGAAAGAATGCCGGGAGATGATTATAAGTTGGTGATTCACCCAGATCGTACACCAAGTGGGGAACACGAAAGACGATATAATGCACCTTTAATAAATGAAGTCGCAGCCATGGTTTGTGGTGAACAGTTTTCTTCCCGTGATATAGTTTTACATGCCCGTGATAACACACTAACTAGGGTGCCGGATACACATAAATTTTACGATGCGTTACAATATCCGCTAATATTTAGCAAAGGGCAAGAAGGGTATCACTTTCAAATTCCACAAGTCGATCCTGTAACTGGCCTGCCCTTGCCTAACAAAAAGGTATCATGTATGGACTTTTATGCCTTTCATATCATGATTAGAGAAAATGATTTTAATATTATATCACGATGCAGGCAACTGGCCAATCAGTTTTATGTTGATATGTAGGTTAAGGTAGAAAGTGAACGATTACGATACATAACATTAAATCAAACTAAATTAAGAGCAGAAAATTATATCCACCTTCAAGACGCAGTAGCGAATGACGCTAATCTAAATCCAAATGATATTGGTAGAATGATAATTTTACCGTCTTCATTTGTAAATAGTCCGAGGTACTTACACGAATATACTCAGGATGCGTTTGCTTATGTACGTACATATGGTCGCCCTGACTTATTCGTTACGTTTACTTGCAACCCAGCATGGCCGGAAATAGTAAATGAATTAATGCCGGGTCAAAGCGCGATTGATAGGCATGATGTAGTCGCAAGAGTTTTTAGGTTGAAAGTTAAAAACTTATGTCTGTTATTTCCAAAGGCAGAATATTTGGAGAAGTGATCTGCTTTATGTATTCCATAGAGTGGCAGAAGCGTGGCCTACCACATGTCCACATATTATTGTGGTTAAAAGACAAGTTGAGACCCGATCAAATTGATAATATTATCAGCGCAGAAATACCCGATCCAAGCACTGACAAGACACTTCATGATATTATAGTTAAAAACATGATTCATGGTCCATGTGGACCTGAAAATCCTCAGTGCCCTTGCATGAAAGATGGAAAATGCACAAAGAAATTTCCTCGCAAATTACACAAAGACACTGTCCACAGTGAAAACGGATACCCACTCTATCGTAGAAGAGCACCAGCAGACGGAGGTCGAACGGCATCTGTGAAACTACGAAATGGGAGTTACGTCACTATTGATAATAGTTGGGTGGTCCCTTATTCCGCTATTCTATTAAAAATATTTAACGCCCATATAAATGTTGAGGCTTGCAGTTCAGTGCGCGCTATCAAATATATCTGCAAATATATTAACAAAGGCAGTGACCAAGCTATTTTCAATTTTAGGAGCACAGAGCTTGCAAATCGCGTAAATGAAGTACATACATATCAATCTGGTCGTTATGTTAGCAGCAACGAAGCCGTGTGGCGGTTATTAGGGTTCCCGTTGCACGAAAGGCACCCCACCGTTACACATCTAAGTGTACACTTAGAGAACGGTGAACGAGTTTATTTTACAGAAGATAATTTCCACGAGCGACTATCTACTTGACCAAAAACCACCCTTACAGCTTTTTTTGAACTTTGCATAAGAGATGAGTTTGCAAGAACTAGAATAATCCCTACCGATTTGCCATTCCAATTCAAAAGAGTACAATTTCCCCTGAAAGCAGCATTCGCTATGACGATAAACAAAGCTCAAGGACAGACACTCAAAGTAGCTGGTGTTCATTTAGAAAAAAACTGTTTCTCCCATGGGCAACTGTATGTGGCGTGCTCACGAGTATCGAGTCCACAAAACCTACATGTTTTGACCAAAGAAGGAAAAACAAAAAATGTCGTATACAAAAACGTATTAAACTAAGTTAAGTCAGGGATCAGGGTCAGGAAAAGTCTACCTATGTTAATCTCAATAATTCAATGTGCCGGCTTCATTAGAATCGTTTCATTGTAGTTTCAGAGCCTATTCAGTCCAAACAAATTTACACGAAGTAGTAGTTCTACGCAGACGAAGTCGCGGGTAACAGCTAGTAATTAATAACTGAGAGCTATGGCGTCAACGAACTGTTAATAAATCAACAGTATTGTTATAATATAAATAAACAGAATAGACGAAAGCATCGGCTCCTAGATTACTTTGAAGTTGTAATTATTTATAAACAATTAATCCCATATTTAAAAGCGTCAATTGAGGGGGAAACAAGTTTCATAATTGTTCTAAGGCAAGTCTTCATTAGAAACCCGAAACAATTAGTTTTCTAAATATCGCGCCTAGGTCATAGGTTATACGCTATATTAAGCGGTAGAGGCTGTCTATAATTACCTAACGTTTCCTATTTCCCAGAATACCTACTCGGTGAAGAAATCCTCGTAGCCCCAGTTCTCGTGGAGGGTGGGAGATCCCGTAACATATACCTTCCGGAGGGCATCTGGTACGAGGAAGGGGATGTGAATAGAGCTCACGTGGGGCCAATATGGCTGCAGAATCACCCAGCACCCCTGGACTACTTGCCTTACTTTGTAAAAGATCATAATATTGAACCTAATTCAGCCATGACGTTAAGTTTTAGTTTTGCTTTGATAGTATTGTTATTAGCAGTTATTTCGTTTAGGGCATATTAAATAACAAGAAACCAAATAATATATTATATTTTATTTCTATGTATTTATTGTTAACCACATTAATTTCTCAAATAAGATTTCAACGCCAGAATGCTTAAACGGACCTTAATGATCGATATACATTACGTATTAACAGAAAAGTATTGTTTTCTAAGGTAAATAGATTTGGGTGGATGTGCAGTCCAAATCTGTATTTGTGTAACTATATGATAGTATATTGTCTTTATCATTTCAATGTCACGTTGTATATAAATAAAAGTGACAAAATATTCATTAAATAATTCATATTTGTGAGCTTTAAAAATATCACCGCATGGTCTCTGATGGTAAAACATATATATATCTCTTAATTAAAGAATATATAAATCGCAACATTTTTAAGTACTTCCTTGTCATCTTCGATTTTCTATTTATAAAAGTCACTTTTTCACTTACTTGTATATATGTTAAAAACGATATAATACACGTCGAACATAATAAGATCGTTTTTTAACCTAATTAAAATCTTACCTTTAGTTATTGCATGTAATTTATATATGCACAATCAACTATTATAGCAGAAATGCAGTTTAACAGATAATTGATAGTATAATTGCTCTCAATGATATCCAGAAAAACAGACACAAAGCGAATAATTCTGTCGTTTAAATGCAGTTTTATGTTGGACATACGACATGGACTACACGTTGTTGGGTAAGAATTTGTCCTAAGTTGTTGTACAAAACCGTCCGTAGGATTTTTTTTTAAATTTAATAATATTAGGCGTAATTAAATGGGGATTACTTGTTGAATCTATGGAGTTTTTACAATTATTGTTGCTCTCAAATTCAAGACATCCGGCTAACCTATTGAAAAATACCCCTTCTCAACAAAGTAACTAAGTACGTCGTCGTAATATGTAATCTTATAGTAAACGTAGGTAAACCTAACATTTTGTATTAAACAGTGGTGACGCTGCTAACTGCGTGTTCAGCTTTGGACATTAAACTAGTGGACAAACGCGAAGTAAAAGTGCGACTCGAAGACAATTTTCAAACGGGTCTTAACATAATATTAGTCCGAAGTAAGTACAAAACTCCAAAATATTTAAAAATGGTCAACATTTTTATTTTATTTATTTATTTTTTATCGTGGATAATTAATTAATAAACTGTAAATATGTATGTGTAATAATAAAAAAGTGCGTAATGAACTTAAAGAACAATATTAATTTTTTTCTAGATTATATGTTATTTTGTATTATAATTAAACACCTTATTATATCAGAAAGAACAACAGAATCTAAAAATGCACTCACCAGCATTGAGACTTGTTACTTAAGACAACATCTCTTATAAATAAAATAACTTATGCTAATACAAATACAATTTTGATTGATCCTTTACATGATTTCAAGGGGGTATTCGTCAGGTACTATCCGTAATAGGCCGCCATACTGGGGTTGTCAACGAAACGTCCGTAGATGGGGATGTGATTATTAAGTACAATAATGGTACAAGAGTAACAATCAGTTCTAAGGAAGCGCCTAATGGCCATGTCATCACATTCAGATGGAAGGCATCTAAAGGTCAACGATTGGAGGATTGTGTCAATATAGGTAAGACCATTATAAATAATTAGTGGTAAAAAGTCGTATTTTTATACATAATCTTTTCATCCGAAACATACACAGAAATGTACAACTAAGGTAAATTGAAAAAGGCTTGGCGTGGTTTTAAATATAATATAAAAACCAAAGTACCTACCTATGCAAGCAAGTTCATTTGCATTCAGTAACAATGCAAGATTGTAGTTGTTTAGTCCCTAAATATACTTCATCCATCAAGGATTTAATTATTTAATAAATGATAATATATTCTCATGGAAAAATCTCAAATTTAAATCCTAGCGTTATATTATTTTATCGGGTTCGATCCCCGGCTGAGACGAACATCGATGTGATGAGCATTTGGTGTTGTGCTTAGGTCTTGGGTGTTTAAATATGTATTTATATCTATCTATAATAATATGTATGTATATCCGTTGCCTAGTACCCATAACACAAGCTTCACCAGCTTAGCATGGGACTAGGTCAATTGGTGTGAATTGTCTTAAAAAAAAAAAAATTAATGCTATTTCTTTAGGGAGTCACCACTGGTTCGGAGGTCCAGAACAAAAGCGACAGTACTGGCCTATAGAACGTCTGCTTCTCCAAGATTATTCCTACGTCAGCAAAGAGGCTGACAATTGCGCTGTCGCCGAACCATACTGGCTTAGCTCTGATGGGATCTTCTACTACTTTGACAAGAAAGTTCCACTATTCGTAGACCAGAATAATATTAATAAACAAGCTGCATGTTTTTACTCACACATCAAACCACCATACTCTGATAAAAGAGAAGTAAACGAGTTAGTATATGCCTTGGGAATATTTGAAAATCCTCGCACAGCACACGAATATGCAGTTCAGAGGTATTTAAAACATCCAAGTGGCATACCCGATGAAAGAATGCTGACATATCCAGTTTGGTCCACATGGGCTCGTTATAAGAGGGGCATCAACCACGATACAGTTATGAAGTTTGCAAGTGAAATAAAAGATAACGGTTTTCCGAATAGTCACATAGAAATTGACGATCTGTGGGAAGTATGCTACGGTTCACAGACTGTCGATGTACGGAGATTTCCTGATATGAAAAATACGGTAGACAACTTGAAGAGTCTGGGATTTCGAGTGACTATTTGGACTCATCCATTTATCAATAAGAATTGTGAGCCTTGGTATACGGAAGCTGTTAACAAAAGGTAAATTTTTGTTTGTATACTAGTTACGTAGCACAATACAGGGGTTCAAAACTCGTTAAGTACAAGGTAAACAGCGTTGCGATTCAGTAAATCACTGTTCGAACTCTCACAGCGGTTTTCGCAGCGGCAGTCGCGCTCAAATCAGTCGTGAAGCAGTCATTTTAAGATTTGGCATTCTGATAAACAAGAAATGCTTGTCAAGACGAAATATGAAATTGCTTAACAGAATACCATGGGATTCCAAAAATGTCGTGAGTGACTAACAGAATCGCACGGCAGTTATCTCAATTCTAAAGGAGGAAAATATTGTTGAAAGTGTTATGATTACACATTTTGAAATATTTTTTTCATATTTTGTATGTTAACAATATATTATATGACATATCTATTCGATTTATTAACAGTCGTTTGTGTTTTACTTTTAATGCTTTCAGGTATCTAGTTACATCTGAATACGGTTCAGTAGAGACGAGCTGGTGGAATGATAATGCCACAAGCACTGCTTACATTGACTTCACCAATCCTGAAGCCCGTGTTTGGTACACGGAGAGGCTGAAGACTCTTCAGACTGAATATGGAATTGACAGCTACAAGTTTGATGGCGGAGAAAGTGGCTGGGCACCACAAGTAGGTTTATTTTGTATAAACATGCTTTGAATAATAATTCTAGAAGTTTCTAATACTAAACCCATAGTTTCCTAGTAAAGGAATGTTTCAGTAACGGCCCTAAAACACTTAGGAGCTGTGAAGTATAGTTTATTATCAATGCCTAGAGTTATATCAATCATTAACAGTAAGGGTTATACGTTCTAGAAACATTTAGTAATACAGATCCGTCTGTTCAACAGATTCCAGTATTAAAAGGCGACATCAATGACCAGCCTGGCGTGATTACAGCTGACTACGTGCGGACAGTCGCACAGTTCGGTCCGTTGGTAGAAGTCAGGACTGGTTATAGGTAAATTCTTCTAAGCGCTAAATAGGTCACCCGTATGCAAAAACATATTTGAACCGATATACGGGAGTCACTACTTAGTTAGTATGGGTTCGCGGATTGCATCATTTTCTTTTTTGCAACATAGCAACCTACGGATATGGTGTGTTCAAATTCGTGTCCGACTGCCGTCATTGACAGTAAATCTACCGCGAATTTGTGGCATACCTATGTGAAAGCTACAGGATATAACGTAAACCGCTGAGCGGTCTATGCCGCGCTCTTTATTAAGATTTTAATACAGCTTTCATTTCATTATCAGAACTCAAGACCTACCCGTATTCATCCGAATGATAGACAAGGACAGTTACTGGACATTTGAAAATGGTCTACCAACGATCGTCACTACTCTCCTTCAGCTGAATATGAACGGATACCCATTTGTGTTGCCAGATATGATTGGAGGAAACGGATATAATGAACCTCCGTCAAAGGAACTCTTTATACGATGGTTACAAGCGACAACGTTTATGCCTAGTCTACAGTTCTCCTATGTACCGTGGGATTTTGACGATGAGGTAATAATAATCTTGTTTACGAAAGCCTGGTTAGTAACTTAAAATATTTCTTTGATTAACTAAAATATTTAAAAGTAAAGAAAAACTAAGCCAATGGAATTTCTAAAATTATTAACTAAACAAAAATACTATGCTTTATTTCATTGATATTATAGTTTGCAATAATATTATCTAATCTCACAGACCGTACAAATAAGTCTCAAGTTTGTAAAACTCCATGAAAAATTCGCACCAAAGATCATAGAGGCGTGTCGGAAAGCATCGCAAGACGGGTCTCCAGTAAACCCTCCCATATGGTGGATTGAACCTAATAATACTGAGACTTACGATATTTGGGACCGTGAGTATTATTAATCAATCACCTATTGTCAAACCATACGCTGACCATGAGGATTTAACTCCAATATCAAGTAATTCATAGTCGAAACTTAGCGCAAACTCTTGACTCCCGAATGTCAAACTTAAATTTTTGACATACCTAATCCACATAATAAGTTCTGTTTTTTTTTTAAACTCACGCATAATCTGTTACTTTAGTGAAACGGAATACTAAAATAATTTATATTAAATGTAAGCTAGAAACCACGCAATACCTACTGCATTTGATTCGATACGATTGATGAGTTTTATAATCTTACAGAATATTTACTTGGTGAAACAATATTAGTAGCACCCGTAATAGAACATGGCGCAAGGCAACGTGACGTATACCTACCGAAGGGTTCGTGGCAGGCGCAAGGCGATCCTTCTACGATTTTTGAAGGCGGTGATTGGATACGAGGATATTCAGCACCATTGGACATGTTACCATATTTTATTAAGACTTAAAATATATTTATATGTTATCTTAAGATTTTTGAAGTTATACTTCTTTAGGCGCGTTATGAAAAATTGGTGAGAGTGAAATTTTACGATGCGCGCACACCGTGACACTAAATTAACAGAATGAAGTTAGTGGCGCATGTTGGCAAGCACGCCGCCTCTGTAACTGTGTATTTATATTTATAATATTTATCCACATGCTTTAAGTTTCTACATTTAAAACACGTGTTTTCATTATACAAGTGCGAATTTTATATGTGCGTCTGAATTATAATCAGAAGTGATTTAAATTGAATATTTAAATCAATACTAATTAATATTAGAAAATAATAATAAATATTTATTTATTTAATTTTTCAAATGTAAAATGAACTTTATTGACTATAATGACTCCTTTTCCAGTCTTTGATTATTTAATTGTAATTAATTATTTGCATGCAATCAAAAACAATTTTTAATAATGCCAAAGAAGTATAACTTCTTACGCGCGTACATAAGTACACGCACCCTTTTTTTGTATTTAAATCTTTTTTGGAACTATTCGGATAATTGATAAAAGTAACTTGATTAACGAGTTACTAGTGAATAAATTGTTTTGCTTAAAATATAATCACCCTAAGAATATTTATAGTATGAATTTTGTTTTATGATCATAATATAAAAATTATTAAAATCTACTAATATAAAATAGTTTAGTCACTAAACAATATATAATATATAAATTAGTATTTTTTTTACAATTAATGTAAGGTTAAATGAAACAAATTATAATACATAATAAACATTTATTAAGAATTACTAAGCACATCTTTAACAATTCCTTGACCGAGGATCTTGAAGTCTTCAATTATAGCTTCAATATTTACTTTGAATTTCTTGTCACTGCCTTCGATTGGAACTAGCGCGTGTGCGTTTGTGATCTGAAAAAAGTTAATTATCAAATATTTAATTTTAAAATCACGGCAACACATTTCCAATGTTATTAATAAATTTGTAAGTAACTTAATAAAACATATTTTCCAATATTATTATGAATCCAATATACATGCAAATTAAAATTTACAAACAAAAATAATATTGCCTGCGCTCGTACGATAGCTTTGGGAGGGCTTGACCCCCTTCCCCCCCCCCCCCATGTAACTCGCCGTAACGTTATTCAGTACCCAAGTATAGTAAAAGGTTTCGTGACCACCTAGTGACTCTTTAGTCACTATTATGTGGTGTATCCCCGCCCCGCATCGTAACGTTTTACAAAAGGAAAAAAAATACGTTACGTAATACTTGAACGCTCCCTTTAATAGCGCGGTAGTATTAAATACGATTTTAATATTCTGGTAAAGAAAAATAAACAAACCCAAACAAGTAGGTGATCAGCCTTCGAATGCATGCATTTCCTCACGAAGAAAAACTGCATCGAATGTTAAATGCGCACATAGAAAGAAAGTCCATTGGTGCACAGGCCAGGTGCGATATCAGGGATGAGACTGGCACATTGAACTAGGCTTACACTGCCCTTTCATAGCAAAAAAGTAATAAATAATACCTGAAATTCTCTGGTGTCGTTGACATGTGGTTTCCATAAGACAGCAATGACGTCACCACCATAGATATCGTAGAAGAACAGAGCGAACTCGTCATACGCGCTCTGAAATTAACCATGAATTCAAATAAGTTCTTTTTAATCGAATTCAAAATGGAGGTCATAATTTGACCAACATTTTGCTGTAATTGGATACAGTTTCGGTTTAATGATAGCATGTAAGCTCCCAGGGATCTTTGTTAAATTTGGTAAGTCTTTTCGAACAATCAATCAATCAATCAAATCATTTATTACAATAAGACCACCTAAAATGGCACTTTTGAACGTCAAAGAAAATACAAATAAGATTCTAGTTGCCCCTTCCAAGAGTGTAGTTTCGTGTGGAGAAGAATGGGCAAGAAACTCAAACACGTATATTCCTTTAGGGAAGTCAAAGTTTAATTAAAATCGGTTCATTAGTTTTTTAAAACATAGGTATACGTATTTTTTGGGAGGGGCATTTATAATTTTAACCAAGGTAAAGGTGTGGACTGGTATTTGAAGTCGGTTTAATTTTGTTAAATTAATCATCTATATTTTGTCAATACAGAACATCTTACAGCCCGTTCCCACTAGTCGAAAGTCGCATAAGACTAAAAGTCGAAAGTCTGATGTCCCTGTTCACACTGCGTTGCGAGTCGTATAGATCGTAGTTTCGCGCCATTCGGTAAGTAGCGAATTCGCGATGTTGTGCTCTACTACTTACGAAGAAAATTAAAAAAGTTGAAAAAAATGTCAATTCCAAGAAAATACTGGATGTACCCAATCCTAACAGAAAGATCGACTCAACTAATGGAATAAGTTCTTCGGCTTTTATTTCTTTCTCCATTTTTACACAACAATCAAAAAAACACGAATGGAGTGAGCAAGCAATGTGTAGGAATGTGTGTCTAGGAAGCGGGGCGGGGAGAGAGGTAACAACGCGCTCGAGTCGTAAAGACGTACGACTAGTGTGAACAGCAACAAGCAGGCACCTATGCGAGCACGATTCGACGCGACTTTTTGTCTTAAAACGGGCGCTGGCCCGTCGGATGGTTTTTTGAGTCGTATTCGACTAAAAGTCGCGTCTCATCTAATGTGAACAGCTCCATATAAAGTGTATGGTGACCAGAGCATTCGACTTTTAGTCTTATGCGAATTTCGACTAGTGGGAACGGGCTGTTATACAATAAAAACAGGATAAGAATATCGATCCGGGACCGATTTCACAAAAAAACTGACCGTAGAACTGATATAAAAGACACCAATTACAAAGTAAACTTATAAATGAAATAAAAAGGGTAACATTTTTGCACAATATGGTATATTCGGAGAGAAGCGGTTGGTCCCGTCTGAATAAAGTTGGTTATTTTTTTAATTATATATTTTGGATTAACTCAGGGAAAATGTAGCAATATTATGGTCAAAGAATTTAATCAGTCCAATAGTTTTGAGTTTATTAACACCTTTCTTTTAAGCTTCAGAAAATAACAATAAACTCACCCGCAACACCTCCAAGTATTTCTCGACCGGATTAAATTCAAGTACGGGTATGACGTCATTCGTTACGTCAATCGTCGCGGGGAGTTTAGGGCGCGCGTCTACGCGCTCGTTAAAGTACGGCACTATTGCAGCGTTCAAGTGAATTAATACGTCATATCCGCTGTACGACGGTACGAATGCTGGCTGTAATTTTAATAAAATATTAGTTTTAATTGAAACATTAAATTAAATACACCAAATCATCCGAAGTAAAACGCTTGCTATGAGCACCTTCAGCCAACATTTCCGCTCTGATATATAAGGGAGCGTTCAAGTATTACGTAACGCAATTTTTGGAGATTATTGAAAACATTAACACTTACTAATAAATTATCATTTGTATCCTTTAATAGAGCTTTTTCCACATAAGCTAAGGTAGCTTTAGCTAAAACTTGCGCACGTGTCGCCACCTGTTTACTTGGCGCAGAACTACTCCAGATTGAGGGCATGGACCCATCATATGACGTCACTATACACATTACCGGATCCTCTTCAGTACGGTTCGAGAATTTTTGCTCTATTTCCATTATTTCTTCACCTTAAAATCAAAATAATTTCAATATAAGCTTAAATTGCATACAATTCTTTTATTTGTATTAAAATTGTCTTATTTTTTTGTATGTTTAGGTTGAAATAAAAGGATTCAAATAATAGTGAATACTCGTACATAAGGTATTCTTCATATTTTAAATAAGGGAGCGTTCAAGTATTACGTAACGAATTTGGGGAGAAGGTTCTTTTGTAAAATGATACGATACGGGGTGGGGATTGAATGACGCGTTATTGTTAATAATATTTTCGACTTTCCAGTACTTTACACCTCATGTACACCTCAAGATACCTTTATACCAAAATAGTAACTTTTAGGTATAAATAATCACTAGGTGGTCACGAAAAGTTTTACTATTGGGTACAGAAAAACGTTAGGGCGCGTTACATGGAGGGAGATGGAGGGAGGTGTGTGTGTGTGTGTGTCAATAATCTCCAAAAATTGCGTGACGTAATACTTGAACGCTCCTTGAATTTTAAATATAGCACGAATATTAGCATGCCAAAAGTGTATAAATATTACTAAATGTCAAAGATTAGAGTTAAAATTCTCTGATACCAGCCAATTTAAATAGGAATAGAAACTTACGCGTCATATCGCCATTGAAATCAAGAAAGATAATTTGCGTAGCCCAATCGGTTTGCGCCAAAAGTTGCAGAACTCTGTACAGCCCCACCGTGGGCTGTGTTGGGGGTGTTAATGGCTCGGGTTGGAGGAAGACAGTGGCTGTTAGCAATTCAGCAAGAGTAGCGGGGAAATGGGGAGGAGAGAGGAGATGGGAGGAAAGCCAGCGTTTGAATAGACACGCGGTTGGCCCGAAGGCAGAGTGCCTTTGATGTAAACTGAAAATTAGAAAATTTATTTGTTTTTAATCATATTAATTTTCTATTAGGAAAATTTTAATTACTTAGAAACACATTATTGAAATAACGCCTGCTTTTTAAGACGTCATCTGTTCTTACGCCACGGTTAGCGAAATTATTAGGTCAGAATACCTATAGAACAATATAAACCATTCTATTCATACTGTCTATAAACATCTCGATTTTCTAGAGCAAAGATATTTCCAAGAGTATGTAAGTACCTTATCTTAATCTCTAAACTTAGTAAATAAAAATAAAAAATCAGTGGCGCTACAACCTCTTTAGGTCTTGGCCTCAGATTTCTGAATCTGTTTCATGAATCTTCAGCCTCCTGTGCCTGACACACGCCGTCGTCTTTTTGGGTCTAAGACATGTCGGTTTCCTCACGATGTTTTCCTTCACCGTTCGAGCAAATGTTAAATGCGCACATAGAATGTCCATCGGTGCACAGCCGGGGATCGAACCTACAACCTCAGGAGTCGCACGCTGAAGCCAACACTGCTCTCGAATTAAGTAAATACTATAATAAATACGCGTTTCAGTGAATAATTGTTTTACATGTAGTACTTCCGTATATACCAAAGATTATAAACAAAACAACTCACCCGTGTAGTGCGCCTCTTAAACTTGCCAAGAGAAATGTATCCCGCTGGATCCTAGTACTTTCCTCACTTTCCTTGAATTTAACGACTCCATTTTCCACCTCTCTTCTCAATAATGTTACTTCTTTTGGATGAAAGATCTCTAGGCGGTATGACAAGCCATTTTTAATGACGTCAATATGAGTGGGATATGCCTGGCTTGGTAAGGAATATTGGGAAGTGAGCCGCTCTGATATTTGCAAATGAAATGCGGCTTTTAAGCAACGGAATGCCTCGATTTCACCCGGCCATTTACCGCTGTGCGCTGGAAATGTTAATTTTAGGTTAGCGAAACATCCTTTGTTTCTTAACGCCTTTAGTACACCTACGCAATCGCATGCGGCAGCGAAACGACGAAAAAACTGTAAGTTGTATGGCAACGTTTCGCATGTGTTTTGTCTCGCTCTAATATATAGCTATATGAAATAGTTGCGTCCTTGTCGGTATTGTTTCGCAAGTAACTGCGAAATGGCTGTTACACAGATGCAGACGTTTCGCTAGTAAAGTTTCACATCGCAAGGCGTCACCACGCGTTCTGTCAGTGAGGACAGAATTTCGCACAATGGAAGCCGAAAATATTGAATTATTATTGAATTTGATTCGAAATTATCCCGAATTATATTTAGTTGGGCATGTTGATTACAAAATCCTCTTCAGAATCTGAAAGCGACGACTGGGACGACTCAGATGACATTCTGAAACGACGTCTGCACCTACAGCCCACGAAAGCTACAATAACATATCCTTGCGAAAAACCTGCAGTGTACTAATGCTACGGTCACACGCGCGCCGTGCAGCCCGGCGGGCTGCCTGGCGGGCTGCGCGGCATGCAGCCCGTCCCGGGCCGGTGGACATTCAAGCTGTTCACACGCACGCCGTCGTGTCAGTCAGTGCCAGAATGGCGAGCAGCGAGGATCTCAGTGTTGTTGCTGCCATATCCTTTGGCTTAACTTATTTTTATTGGAAAAAGAAACAAAATTATTATATTCCGCCATGTTGTAATCTCCGATCGTAGCGACTTTCTTAGCAACGTTGAATGAAGATCCACTCGTCGCGAAAGCGCGGGAGAGACTGACTGCCTGCGCGCGTGTAAACGGTCACCGGGCGCCCGCACATTCATCCTTTGAACTTTGCCAAAAAACCGACACTTGCCCGATTCGCAGCATTCACGTTCACAGGCGCGTTCACGGGCTCGGGCGTACCGTTTACACGCTCGTGAATGTGAATGTGCACGTTGAATGTAGAGTTGAACGCGCGCGTGTGAACTAAGCATAACGTTCCGCAGATATTTCGCAAAGATTCGCAGCCGCATACGAACGCGTAGGTGTACTAAAGGCGTAAAGGAATACATTTTCGGCATGGGCTCAGCTGAAAACGTGGTAACACTGATCAGCCTATGAAGATATAATAGTAGTTTAAGCAACTGTCATATAATAGAGGCTATTAAAACATGAGTGAAGTTTTTTGTTTTTTTTCAAAATAAGATTGATTACACGAGTGTTTTAATACCTAATTATATGCAGTTGCATACACTACGTTATTTAATCTCATGGCTATAGGTAACATTAAATTAAATGCTATATGAAAGAAACAAGTCTGTTATTGGTCTATTGGCTCAAGCGCTCACCACAGTTAATGTGTACTTAAATTGAATTGAAACCTCCTTGGTCGGGACATTAATGATTAAAAAATTGTTTTAAAGCACCGTTTTGTTAGGAGAATAATGGTTTAATTTAATTTTCTTAAAGAAGTATGTAAATAAAATATGCTAATAAAAGTCTGTATTTCATTTCATAATTAGAATATTACCGAATGAGATTATATAGAAGAATATAAAATTAGCTTAGCTTTTAAACAGGTACATAATATAAAATATCTTACTTAGTAAATAGCTATAGATTATAACATTATTTATAACAGACAATTATTTTTAATGTCCATTACAATTATAACAGAGTATTGAAATGATCTTACATAACTCAATGACAGCTTTATTGGCCTGTGTATACGGGGGCAGGTACAATTTCTTGCCTTCTTGTGGCGGTTTTATGAGGCATGTGGAGGCACGTCTCCAAGCTCTAGGGTCTGATGTACTGGGCAACGGAGGAAGTGGATTGCTATAGCTAAATACAGACGAGGTTCCTGAAACCAAATTGATTCATTAAAAATACAATAATTTCGTGGCTGACGAAGCCCACACGCTTTATATAAGGCACCAAAGCCGATACGGCAAGTCCTTAGACGACGTAACGTATGTTTTTTTAAGAAGTGAGATCGTCTATTTGTTTGTCTTTTAAAAAAAGGGCATATTCCTCTTTTAAAGGCCGGCAGCGGAACAACTAATATGGATGGCCATGGAGTGCGGTAGCTCGCTGTTAGGCTAGATTACCCCACAATCATATAAAAAAGGGTGCGTGTACTTATGTACGCGCATAAGAAGTTATACTTCTTTCGCATTATTAAAAATAGTTTTTGATTGCATGCAAATAATTAATTACAATTAAATAATCAAAGACTGGAAAAGGAGTCATTATAGTCAATAAAGTACAGTTTACATTTGAAAAATTCAATAAATAAATATTTATTATTATTACATTATGTGTAACATAAATTCTATTATTATTCCAATGTTGTTTTTAAATTATGTCCAATGCCGTAGCATCTTCCGTGGGCAACTTCTTTCTGTTATTTTTGTGTTACGGTGCGCGCGCATCGTAAAATTTCACTCTCTTCAATTTTTCATAACGCGGCTAAAGTAAAGTATAAATTCAAAAACTGCATATTTTAGACATTATTTTAGTTTTTTTTTTTTAATATCCTTATTTTCACGCCTGTGCCTGTTAGCACAATGTTACTTACCATATACAGCGCTAATTTCCAACGGCAGCTGAGTAAGAGCTCGCATATCTCTACGTAGTTCTTCAAACGTTTGCAACACTTTGACAGACAGCTCTTCGCTCTGTTCGCAAGCCGCCATTTTACGAGCTGTCAAACTGTCAAGCTGATTGCAGATATGGAAAATCTCCGATTGTGGTATGTCTGAAATTATTTTTAAGAGTAATCTGATATATGTAATTACGAAATAAATAAATAAACTTAAAGGCAAGGCAAGCTGTTAGATATGGAAAGTAAATTTTAGGTAATTTGCTACAAACTACATAGACTTGCATTAAACAAATGATACATGATTATATGAAACTAGCCGTTTCCCGCTTGCTTTGCTAGGCGAATTAAAATAGGAAATAAATAAAATTTTATGTTTCATTATAATTTTTTTTCATATTTTTATTATTCTTCTTTTTAACTTCCCGCTAAGAAAATTGAAAATTTTCGTAAATCGAGTTTTTAACAGATGTTGACGTTTTCAGGTTCTAGGAAGTCCGTATGCATAAATTTTCATAAAAGTAAAACAGCAATAAAAAAATGAAGGAACGTTGGAATTTAAAAAAATAAATAGCCATAAACCATCTAGGAAAAATTTCGGTGGTAGTTTCATGTCGATACGATCAGTGGTTTAGGCGTGAAGGAGCCTCAAACGAAGACCATTTTTCTTTTATATATATATAGATTTGTATCCGTATATTTTGATAAGTAAGAATACCAAGACCCCTATACCATGATTCTATCTACATATACCACAATGATTTTAATCACTAACCGTATTTTAATTTCATCAGATAATCCACAATTTGGGTAGAAACGGCCCGTCGTTCTGAGAACGTATCCGCATTCCAAACGCACGCCTCTACGTGCGATCCGTCACCGAAACGACGCAGCTCTGATTTGTCTCCCCAGAACAATCTATAAATGTTAGATATGTGAATTAAAAAATTAGATTTCTTTGGAAGCAAAAAAAAATTTTTCTAGATCTACTTTACATTGTCTATGCCTAGTGCCGAGAGAGGGAGAGAGACGTATTTTTGTTTACATAGAAATATTAACGATTAGTAGCTATTACGAATCGTATTTCAAATATTGAAAAGTTTGTGAAACTGAAAACACAAAGGTGAATAAAAATCGAATTTATAATGTTACCGAAATTGTTCTGCTTCAGGAAGATTAGCTTGGGGTCCTTTATCAACAATTTTGATTGCATTTGCTGAATTCAAGATTAAACCAAATGCCAACTTTTCCTCAAATCTGCAAAACACAACATTACTTCAAATATAATTGAGGGCTAGTAACACACTATTAATATTATATTATTACTCATAATACTTTTTTTTTTACTTACTGCTTACTCATAATACTACAATGATGATTTCATGTGAAGATTAATCCTAAGGACATTGGGACAAACACATTTTTTTAATAATGAAATTTTGTAAATTGGAATTTTTTAATTTTACTCTAAATAAAAAAAATTGTCTTAGATATAAAACTCACCCCACATCTTTACATTTCTCTGGAGTCTTCTTAACTGGCCATGAAAAGTCTGCCTCTACCAATTGTAGAATCAAATCGGCTCTGTCTGTTAGCCCTTTTGTAAGTAGTTTATAAATATTATTTACTACTAACGGTAGTTCATCAACACCAAAGTTAATTTTATCTTCTTTTGGCACTCTTTGTAACACTAATGTTTTTAATTTCTGTAGATTTTGAAATCTGAAACATGAAAATACTATATACAGTCAAACCTGAGTAAGTGAGAACTGGACAAGTGAGAAAACTCTATAAGTGAAAGTAATAGCCGGGACCCGTAATTTATGCTCCCAAAACCTCTATTAGCGAGAAACAGAAACCTCTGTAAGGCTGCTGCCTCGAATTTCGCGGGCAGCGGGGCGGCGGCGGCCGCGGCAGGATATTATGCGTACAATCAAATGGACCGGTTCTCGAAAACAGCGGCGTGGCAGCGGCGCGGGGGCGGGTAACGAGCGGCGCAATCCAGTCAAGCGGTGACCGCCCGCGTTGCGCGTATGCATTGTAGTATAGTGCTGTACATATTTTTTGTGACGTATCAAAATGACCTCGGACGTGCAAGAGCAAATTATTTCAGAAATCTTTGAAAGGAGACCCATATGGAACTATATTTTTGCATATAACATATTTTTGCCCACAATAAATCGAGCGTTAGGAATAAATTTGAATCAAAAAGATGTTGTCGCCGTTTTTTAGACATTTCGTTCGCGAATAAAAACAAATATCTCGACTACACAACCACGAACACAACACTACACCGCTATAGTGCCGCGCGATCTGCCCGCTGGTTTGGAGAACAGGTATGCGTTGGCCGCCTCGCTCCCGCGCCGCAGCCGCTGCCGCCCCGCTGCCCGCGAAATTCGAGGCAGCAGCCTAAGAGAGTCGTTTTTCCCTCAAGGACCTCCGTAAGTGAGACTGCTACTTATCTATACCTCTATAAGCAACAGTCGAGCTTGATCAAGCAATATTCGACAAAATTTATGAATAAGAGAAACACATTCAAAATACAAAAGCAGAAACCCAAACGAAATTGACAAATTTTTTAAGTGTAAATAAGGTCTAAATATAATAAAATATATATGAACATAATATGTGCACATTATGCACAATTTTATCATAATACATATTTACTACATTCGTACTTGCTGTGACTTGTTATTGCTGCGTACGTCTATAAGAGAGAAACCCTACCCATGTACCTGCATTAGCAAGAAACTCGGGTTAGTGAGAAACCTCTATAAGTGAGAATGAGATTGTGCTCCCTTGACCTCTCGCTTATCCAGGGTTGGCTGTACTTCCATTTATCAAAGGTCAAAGACATAACTAGAAATGATTCAGGCTAAATACAGTTTAAGCCACTAGTACTGAATGTGTTGAAGAAGATAACACTACACATAACATATATAAACTCACCTAACTATATGATCAAACTGAATTAAATTAGATATTGGAACCATGAATAGTGGTATAAAGCTGTTGAGTTTTGTACTGTCCAACATATCAACTGCCAATTCACTCTCACGCCTCAATGCATTGTATGTGCCATTACACATTTGCCAACAGATGTTATAGTATCCAGTTTTATCAAGAAATACAACAGGAAAATGTTCTAAGAACTGTTCAATGTGCGGAGAGTCTTCAGATTTACATAGCGAGAGGCCTTCTGTGTCCCATTTTGATGTTTCTGACAAAAGAAAAAAATATTTTTATAATTGGTTAAGCTGCGTTTTAACAATTTATTACTTATTTTTTAATCTTGTAGATTGTCACTAGAGAACTTAATAACATTTTTCTTAAATAATTAAACCAAGAACTTACTCAAATATATCCATACATTTCTTATAATTTGATAGCTGCTCATAATATTATTAATTCTTTTCATCTGAACTAAACAGCACACCAGTAAACTTATTATATGGCCTGACACACAGAGTTTTCGTTGTCTAAGCCAGATTTTTAACAAAATTATTGCTTGCTTTAAATTTTCACAATTTGATAATGTTTCTTTAACAAAATTGTTATTTATATTAGCTGTTGTATCACTCAAAACACTGCAATTATAATAAGGTGTTGGAGGGCCAACTTCAGTAACATTTTCTTGCTTTTCTGACAACAACCATGATTCACGTAAATTATTACGACCTGGTGAAAATCTATGAAGTTTGTACGCCTCCTCTTCACAGACAAGGTTTAGTCTCACTTTCAAGTAGTTACCAAGTTTACCACTAGGTTTTAGATCAATTACAGGTTTTGTTACACACATATTGCACCAAGAATACTTCAACTCCTCTACTAAATTTGATTTTTGTAAATATGAGGCAATAAAAGCTAAATAAGCAGCACGCTTTTTATGAAATCGATAATTAATTGAATCATTTTTTGTATATGTCTCAGCTGGTACTGATATTTGTAAATCTACTAAAAGGGATGCATTTATGGCAGTACCAGTGTCATATGAACCAACAATGTTAATATCTTTAAACTTGTGAAATTGGAATATCCCCTTTGTTTTATTAAGTTCCTCACAAACTGGAAGACTTGTCTTTAAATGCTTTGTTAAGGTCTTTTCCGACAGGTCATATTCTACATTATCTTCAGTCATAGAAAGTAAATATTCTCTAAAAGAATTAAACCATATAGTAAAACGCTTTGTAGTCTTTTCTGTAAGCTTAACTTCTTCTAAAACTTCATCGATCTGTAGTCGAAACAAGTTAGAATTAAATAAATTTTCGGTTTCATTAAGTCGATTTAATTCTTTAGCAGTAGGCTGACGATATAAGTTTTTTATGCGGGTGCGTTTTTTGTTTTCTTTACTTGCATCTTCTGCGGGACGTTTTCCATTTTCATTCAAAATATTTATTTCACCATCATCTCTCGAATATGGTTTCATTTGCTGAAAACAATAAGAATATATCAATAATCAAACAAAAAGTGTTAACTATATTTTATTGTGTTATTTTAATGCTTAACTTACCCGTTTTACCATGACGTTAAGTATTTTCAACTATTTTATTTATCGTATTATTTTATATAATATTTTAAGGTTATAAAGACGTAAACAACACGAGTTTTTAACTTTGAAGTTTGAAATGCTCGATTGGGATTTAGGAATTAGGATTGCTCATTTCATCTTTCAGCTTTGACATCTTCGCTATATCAAATGTCACTTCATATGACATATTGTGATATTTCAAAGACAATCAACATAATTTTTTTTTTATGGCTCTGGCACAATTTGTGCATTAGCCAGCGTCAAGTATAGGATTCTTTATAATTCGTGCTTGTCTTTAGAAATTCGACCGTGTCCTCCATGTACGGTTTAGGCACAAAACGGTCGCCCGGTGCCGCACAACCCATATTTTGAAGTACATATTCTATGGTTTAAAGTTACGACATATTTTCTAATTTCAATTCTTTCTTTATATCACAAATACAATCATATTATCGTGCTAATCATAGTATACATATAATTTAAGCTTTTTATTTCTTAGGTATCCTTTAAAAGTTGGCATAAATTAGTTTTAACTTCTGTATTTAATTATTTTTATTAATTGATAAACTTCTATAAAAGACATACACAAACCGTTACTCCACTCCATCATAAGAAAAGGCGCGTGTCCTTATATTGTAGTATATAGTTAACAAAGTAAGCAAACGCAAGAGAACGGTTGTTGCTCTCGCCTCCCCCGCGCGCGTCCTTTGACTCGCGCTCCAGAAAGCGGAGACGTCAAGGAGACACGAGCGTGTCGGGATAGTATGGATGGGCAAAAACAGATCCTGTCCATATAACTTATTTGATAATTCGCTCAGTGCGAAGTAAATATATGACAGAAGAGGTGCGTCGATTTTAACTTTAAAACCGTTATGGGACAAGAAGTATAAGTGCTCGTTCAGACACGGCGGGAACCACGCGGTTTGGAAATAACATGGGAACCGCGCGGATCTTATTTACATAGGTGTTTATATAATCGTTCACACATAATCGCGCGGTTAGTCCAAAGGCGCGGTTACCGCCACCCGCGCGGTTCTATTACTATGAATATGTTACTCAGCGTTCATAAGCGTTGCGGGCACCGCGCGATTTACACGTCATAACAAGAGCACGTGTGAACTCGCTATCGCTTCGACACAGAGTAACCACCAAGACATGCTTGCCCTCATATGTGTTCCAGAGCTTGAAATATCTTCCCTTATTAGTTCAATGAGTTCATCAAAACATTCTATTGACATTCTCAAATAGTCAAAAAAAATTCTCTCAAACATTCTTAAATTGGGATATAGTGTTACAAATTGGCCATGTGTCAGTCGATCCCTTAATATTAGATGCACCCAATTTCTTTCTTTCCTTTATTTTATGTATCAACCACAGACACGCTAGTTCCTCTTCGACTTCCATCTTGAAACTGATCGCTAACTAACCGCCAATGTTTGAACAGTCGACATTTTTGCGGTTCATACCGCACGATCTGACAATCGCCGGTTCCCGCCGTGTCTGAACGAGCACTAAGGATGTTTGAAATAAAACATGGTATTATAGTACTAGAGTTTTATCAAAGACAAAAATCAGAATAATAAATCATTCGAATTACGGGACAATAAATACCTAAATATTGCTCTTCATGTGACTATATTTATAACATTAATGTAGTCTTTGGAAATTTTAAAATAAATATTACATATTATTTGAGAACGGGTGAACTGCTAAATTACAGTTTGGAAATAATTGCATTCGTGTACTCGCTACATTTAGCGGTACCTCCCAAATCTCCCGTTAGCGACTTGCCTTCCGCTAATACTGTGTAACAAGCATGTTGGACCTTATCAGCATGTTCATTAAGTTGCAAGTGCCGTAACATCATAATGGCAGATAGAAGCAATGCTGTTGGATTTGCCATATCCTTGCCAGCAATATCTGGGGCAGTTCCATGTACCTGTAATAGCAAGATTGAATTAAAAACCAGTGTGCAAGATATCAGCTTATAGCCAGGATATAATGATTATATTTAACATATACAAAAGTATTAATATCACGTAGAATCGAGCTGGATTACAACCCGAGGCAAATGCCACTAGCCTTGTTTTGGAAGAAAACAATTTAAAACTACAAACAAACTACATACTCTTTTTTAAAATCTATCACAAAACTTCATACGTGTGCGCATTTCTAATATATATTATGTATACGCTCTACACATATGGAAATATGTAGTACATACCTGAGTATACCTTTAATTGCATACTATGTTTTGAAATCATGGTTAGGGTAGGATGTTAGAGAGAAAGTTGAGAAGAATAAAATAAAATCACAATTTCATTCGCATTTTTGTACTACATAAAATATGATTAATCTACAAAAACATCATAATTACATTAATGCATGTCGGTTTTATTGTCAGATTAAATCTGATTTTGAACTTGATTAAATACAATACTGTAAAAATAATAAAAAATACATAAATCAAAATGCATTTGGAATGAGCCAAGGAACAAATTAAATAAGTACCTAATCTTACAGAATAGCAATATTGTAAAGCTAAGTTAAATTAAAATTCACTAGGGCATACAATATAATGGGAACAAATGTCGCTAATTACGCGTAGTAAACAATATCATTATCAACACAGTTATAATATCGTCATTATAATGATTAAAATGCCAAGTGTTGCCATGTTTCATTAAATTTGGTCAATTACTGTCAAAGGGTGTTTACTAGCGTCAATAGCCGACAATTGTTAATATTATTAACCTTAACAACATCACAATTCACAATACATTGAAACAGCCATTTCTCACTAATATTAACTGGTAACAGTAATTAGTTCACAAGCCTGGCAACATTATCATATGAGCTGCAATTGAATTTTAGTAAAGTTGCCAGCCTTCATAGTATTTTAATATTAAAATAGATAAAAACACACTACAGATATCGGCAGTTTAATATTGTACAAAGGAGCCCTTCATATTTTTATTTTTTTTATCTTTTAACTCTCCGTGGTTGACTATTGTCTAAATGTTTTTGTTAATGTATACAATGTGTTTTTTGTTTTATTTAATCATAAAAATTTTCTCATAAGACAAAGCTGGTCGAATTATAATTTTATTTTCGTTAAGATCTAACTGTTCACCTCACGGACGCTATTTCAAATACTCAGCAGATCTTACTAACATAATACTCATTCGGTTCAATTTGTCCTACTTAACTTAATATTAAAATTAAACTGCATTTGATGAAAACAGGTGTTAAGTTAAAAAATAACTAATAAATTCACAAACTTATTGCTATTGTCAATACTGTAAATACATGGCTGAAACTTTCACAATTTCATTGATTTCTGTATGTTATATAACACATTAAAATTAAATTACATTTAACATTTCTGGGTTAAACATATCTAACAGCCGTCACGTTTAAACACATTTCAAGTGAAAAAAAAAAGTCTGAATATTGAATTAATTTCAAGAAACATACATAGGTACATGAGGTCTGATTATCGACGAAAATCAAACGACCGTTAGACCACTAACTTTAGCTACCTAAGAGAAAATTTTAGACGAATCTAATCAAGGTTCTTGATGATCTCTTGTGTGAACGCTGAACAAGTGCTGTTGCCTCCAAGATCTTCAGTAAGAACCCTCCCCTCCTTTAGGACAGTGAAGCAGGCATTTTCAATTTTATCAGCTTGTTCTAACAGACGCATGTATCGCAGCATCATAACACCGGAGAGCAGCAAAGCCGTAGGATTCGCCTTGTCTTGTCCCGCGATGGCGGGCGCTGTACCATGCACCTTAGTAGATGGTAGGAGGTTAGTACACAGACTTAAGAAGTTTATGCCCTTATTATGCATTTAAAATACATTTAAAAAACTATTCACTAGCTTTGGTATGTATGAATACAACAAATTTATCAAGACTCAAGTCAAGACCAAATATAATTTCTAAATAAGGGCATTAACTTAATGAATACAAGGACATATTAATGTTGACTGCATTTTATTAGTCATAAGTAAATGAGCAAGGACTTTTATATTATTTTACCAGACATAATATATATATGATTATATTATTTATGTTAGGATATATTTGGACATTCACAAAGCATATGAAACATCTATTATACGTCACCACAGACAATAATCCCTTTAGGCAGAGTTGGATTTTTTTTAAATTTTAATATTTAAATACAATCAATAAAGACAATATATTACATACATATTTCAGCATAAGTTTTTCTTTATTTTTCCTAATAATAATAATTGTGATATGATTATTTTTTTAAATTACATGTGTAACATATATGCCTAGAGGGACACTTCAAGTTTTTTGTTATTGGAAGTGACAAGTAGATAGCTTCATGCGAATGTCATGCATGACCCCACACCGGTTTATTGGTTCATAAAAACTTACATTTTATGATGAAAAAAACACTGTTTTATCAATCACTTATCATTCAAAATGGTTTCCCGGTGTAATAGCGATTGACTTTAAGTTTTTAAAAATACTTAAAAGTTGTTATTTGTGTCGAATAACGGTAATACTGTCTTAGTTTAGTTAATACTCAATATCCTATTATTTTACCATCAACTAAGCTGCCCTACAATTTTTCTTAATATAACATTATTTGTGACATTGACATTAATTTAAAGGTAATGTACCACAAACTCTTAGAGTTCCAAAATCTGAACAAAATTTAAATTTAATTTCACATGAAATTACCAAAATGAAAAATTTCAAACTGTAAAATCATTCCGTTTATTTTTAGACTATTTAGAGAGCTAGTACTCACAGACTCAAAGAGCGCTCCATTCTTGCCGATGTTTCCAGAAGGAGTCAAACCTAAACCTCCGACCAGACCTGAACACATGTCCGACATGATGTCTCCATACAGGTTAGGCATCACCTGAAATAATTGGTTCATCAATTATTCGATAATCCGTTTATAATTAAAAAAATATTACTCCGTATAAATTATTTCACTATTGTCCTAATTTCTATCTTTATACAGTGTACATTTCAAGTAACGATCCTCGATTACACGACAAACCCCTTAAAGCGTCGAAAACACTCGGCTTTGGTTGGTTAAGATTGTCTTCCAAACTGATACACTCTACTAACATTACACCCATCCTCAATAACGATAATTAAATAATAAAAAATACATTTTAAGTTACCGAAATTTGTTTAAACTTCGGAGTTGTTGTATGTAATTACTAGTCTGAAATAAACCTTTTCTAATGCAGGTTTTATTTTTTTCCATTTAAGGAATAAAATTTAATATGAACTGCGGGGTGAACTGCGGGGCGCAGTGGAGAGCTGGATCACTGAGGCGCGCCGGCCCGTAATAACAATGTTATGTAAAACATTAAATTAATGTAATTTTATGAATTTTTTTCTCAAATGGATTACTTGGCTTGCGATAAAATATAGCGTAAATTCCAAAATCACGTTCTATATACATTTTCGTCATAAATTAAATTCAAAGTGTCAAAAATTGGCTGTTTGATTTTTTTTATTTAGTTAAATTATTTAAATCGTGTATAGATCTTTCAAAATGGATACATAAATTACTCAACTCCACCATATATTTTTTCCATTCGCGCTACCTCAAGAAATGATGACGAAAAATAGAGAGAAACTGTATAATAATGTACTTTTTTAGAGTTTGGCGACCAGACCAGAGTTCCTTAACGACAGCTCTTTGTAACGTCAGAAT
Source organism: Pieris melete (assembly GCA_963693345.1). NCBI lineage: Eukaryota > Metazoa > Arthropoda > Insecta > Lepidoptera > Pieridae > Pieris > Pieris melete. The sequence continues at coordinate 567,648 of CAVNZK010000346.1, read as the reverse complement.
AAGCACATTCCTTTGAGTGTCGTTATATGGAGTTTACACTGTTTATGTTGTAGGTTTATGGTTTTGTCATAAAAAATATATTTAAAGGGTAAGTTTTAAACATATTTATGTTCAATCAGGCTAAAACTGCATACAAATCAGTTCAATATTAATTAAAAAATTTATTTTCTATTTAAAGACATCGTTAAGATCATTTTGCTAATTAGTTAAAACTTAAGCGTATACTTACCAAAACATCGAACTTTGATGGATCTTGGACCATGTTAAGACATACAGTGTCCAAGTATCTCTCCTCAAACTTGATATCAGGGTACTTAGTAGCCATCTCACGACAACACCGAAGGAAAAGACCGTCTGACATACGCCTGAAAATTTCAAACTTTATTATAAACGAAATTTTTAATATTATAACTATTAAGTTATATCCCTAAGCATTGTATAATTTTTAGAGTCTACACAAATATTTTAAAGAGTTTGTAAGAAAGTTTCTCTTGAAAATGAACAAATTATTGAAAATGAATAAGTTATTTGATTTTAGATTTTCTCCTCTTCAAAATATAATATATATAAAGAGTATTGCTGAACAGTTAACAAGAGGTTTCCTACAGCTCATCTAACAGAATTTTCTATTAGGAGATAAGATAAAATAGGTTATTACATGTACAGTAGTCGTTTTATACGTTTTTTATACATAAATATACGCGAGGCGTTCCACAATGATCGGGCACGACTTCTTTGCGTAACTAGCTGCCAGGTGAATTATTTTCGAACCGATACGACATAGGAGCCGCCTTCAAGAAAAGTACCTTAAAGTTCGGAATCAATTTAGCATTGTAGGTGCCCATGGGTGCCGTTAAGCACTTCTTTCGAAGTTCGCTCGATCGTTTTTTTTTAGTATAGAGGGAGTGTCTACCTGACGTCCAAAAAGGGCAGTCATTGTACCCATATTTAGCGGATGCGTTGTCGGCCTATGAGGGAGTAGTATACTCTTTCTTAAAACTATTGGAGGTCATACCTCCTAGGGAAGACCATCACCGGGAGTCGATTCCACAGTTCGCTACTTCACAAAATAAAATCTTGTGAATCGGACCGCGAAAGACTTTCAGCCATCAAGCCGACGCTGATTAAATTTTGAATTAATACGGCTTGTAAAGTGTTGAAACAAGGCAGGAGGGATCAACCCAAACAACTCTGCAGAACACTCTCCATAGTACACTTTTCATAATACGCATAGAGATGCAATGTCTCTGGAGATTAGAAATTCGACAAGGCCCGTTGAACTTGGCCAAAAGAAAGAAGCTGGTGTTTGGGAACACCGGCCCAAAGATGTGAGCAGTATTCTATATGAGGTTATACTTGAGCCTTGTAGAGCTGTATACGTTGTCATTTTTTTTAAATTGTTTGTGCCATAAAAAAAAGGGTGCGTGTAAGAAGTTATACTTCTTTGGCATTATTAAAAATAGTTTTTGATTGCATGCAAATAATTAATTACAATTAAATAATCAAAGACTGGAAAAGGAGTCATTATAGTCAATAAAGTTCAGTTTACATTTGAAAAATTAAATATTTATTATTATTCTCTTACATTAAGTGTAACATAAATTCTATTATGTTGTTTTTAAATTATGTCCAATGCCGTAGCATCTTCCGTGGGCAACTTCATTCTGTTAATTTTGTGTCACGGTGCGCGCGCATCGTCAAATTTCACTCTTATCAATTTTTCTAACGCGCCTAAAGAAGTATAACATCAAAAAAGAATTCCGCAAAACGATACGATACGGGTCCGTCGAATTTATGGATAGTCAATGAATCACTATCAATATATCATAAATGAAATAGATTGTATATAGTTTCTAAGAAAACCTATTATAACTAGTCTATACCAGTTCATACAGTCTAAGAATGCTACCGACTTCTACAATTTGACGTAACAATTTAGATATGAGGTGTAACATACACCGATTAGGATCAATAAAAGTCGTCGTCCAACACCTAATTCAACTATACATTGCTATTTATCTTGTATTTGATTATTGAATTAACGTCATACATGATAACATTTTTTTTGTTATCATTTCTTACAGCATTTGTTACAGTTATGGTGATATTAATTTCCCTATTAGATAAACTCCGTCATTGTTTGTAACAAAAAAGGTTGACGACTCATTGGTCTAGTGGTTAGTACCCCTGACTGCGAATCCATGGGTCCCGGGTTCGATCCCCGGCTGAGACGAACATCGATGTGATGAGCATTTGGTGTTGTGCTTAGGTCTTTTAAATATGTATTTATATGTCTATCTATCTATAATATGTATGTATATATACTTTAGTCGTTCTGAAACTTACATAATGTTAGCCTTGTGTACTGCAGTGACCTTCTTCCTTTTGTTGTCCTTTGCGAATTGGAAGGCGAACTCTGCAACTCTCTTACTGGCTTCCTCAGTAATCAATTTGATGGATTGGACAACTCCATCCACGATTTCGTGCTCAATACCTGAATATTCACCCTCGGTGTTCTCACGGATGGTTACTACGTCCACGTTATCGTATAATGTCTTGATTCTAAAATAAATTATTTAAAAATGTCAATAAAGAAAATTCTGAAAGAAAATTATCAATCAATCATACAATAAAGACCATAAAATTATTCAGAAGTCACTAAAAGGCCATGGCCAGAGGCCAGAAAAAGAACTGAGAATTAAAAATAATAAACTTAATAACAATAAAAAAAAAATAGGATCACTGATTTCCAGGACTTTCTTAATGTAAATAATCAATTCGCGTTTATATAAAAAGTTTTACTTAAATATGTAAACCAAAAAAGTATGTTAACACATGTTACATTGATAAAGCGTTACGATAAGCCAGTGTGATAATTTTGGTAACTTTTCGTCCGAGACATAAAAATTATGCACACAATATCCATGACATTCTTCTGATGACATCAAGTATATATTAAATGTAAATGTTACAAGGAAAAATGTTTTGTGTTAAATAACAGTATGATTAGATTTATGACCGAAAAGTGAGTTGTACATTGTTTATTCAAATGGTTGGCAGTATTCCATTGTAGAAACATTGTTGTAGTCACTTTGTAATTTGTTATTGAAATATAACTTTTTCTGATTCCATTTTTATATGCAGCTTTGGCAATTTTTTGTCACCATAGTAATGGAGATTAGACCACTTTCTTTTTAAGTAGGTCATATCTTATTACTGAAGGCAGTGAAAATGTTAAGGATGTTTTTTGTGTGGCTGCAATTTGATACTTATTTTAAACTTAAACATTAAATCATAAAATATAGATCAATGAGTTATCTCTATCTATTACTATAAATTATCTAATAATATAGTAATTTCTTGATAACTTATCAAATCAGTTTTCCAGTTTTTTATCAAAAACCTTGATATTACATTCTACCGGGATTACTGACATTTAATTCTTTATCAGCATTAAAACTTACGTGACTTATCTTTGTACTTGCCCTCTAGATATTAGATAAACTTTAAAACAAATAATTTAAAAATGCTTGAATACTTTAACACTGTTGAGGAGAAAATTATAGAAGAATGTATTCATTTTGTTGATATCAAAAGATTTGTTAATTCTCATTATTTCAATTTACAACTTATTATTGTTATTGACAAGACAAACAATGCCAAAGCTTTTCATTGTGAATCATACCAAATCAGTTACTGATAACTGAGAATTCTTTAACACACCTAGGATTAAGTTATGATTAATAATGGATTACTTAATAATCTACGTTAGTTTCTACATATAAAATTTAAATCTGTATGAATTTAATAAAATACAAAACAAATATGAAAAATTTAAAGAAAGAAAATAATACTTTGCAATCATCTTAAATAACATTAAACACTTAAAGGTCATTGAAGTCTCTGAACTTATTTTAATTTGAATAATCTAAATTACTAAAACACTATGTATGTAAATAAGTCACCAACAGTTACAAAAAATATTAACAAAGAGATAATTTTTAATTACATACCCATCTAAACTTTTGCAAGGCCGCACATTAGCATATAAGTCAAACTCCTTTCGTAGAGCTAAGTTAAGAGACCGGTATCCTTTACCAACAGGGGTCATTAAGGGTCCTTTAAGACCAATTTTGTTTTCGTTTACAGAGTCAATTGCTCTTTGAGGAATACCAAACTTGCCATCTGGACCCTAAAAGTTTGAAAAATACCATGTTTTAAGTAATGGTTTATGAAAAAATATATTCTTAGTAAAGTAGATTGGTCATTGGAATATCATTTTCATTAAAGGTACTTACCCTAACAGCCGTAACGTCCACTTCATCCCATTCAATAGGCACTTTAGCGGCTTCGAATATTTTTTGTACGGCTACCGTGATCTCAGGTCCAATTCCATGACCAGGGATTAATGTAACTTTACGTACTCCGGTGCTGTACTGGGCAACACCCGCCCTGCTCGCCGGGACCTAAGTAAAACACAAATTTAAATCGAACACCGTAACCTTCAAGACATTTTACTAACTTGAAATAAAAATCATGTTAACCTCATTTTTAACAGTTCCAATCGCACTAGAAGACTTATTTGACCCGGAATCAAACAATTTTAACAAGCTTTCTACAACTTTACTCTCACGAAAAGGCTTCAAAAGCGCATTTATGTAATTCTTCGACATAACTATAGTGTCTATTTTTGGACAATTAATGATATTTTATAAACGGTTTTAAGAGTAACAATGATAGAGAGAGCATGCAGATAACAACACAAAATAGTTATGGGGTACACTAATCACACACTTACGATTTTTTTGATAAATCTTGCAGCCATTTCACTTAAATTTTATATTACGACGACGAGTACTCCGCGGCAAGAGGCGGAGGGGAGGAAATTGCGAAGAAGAGAACTACGCATGACCGGAAGACACTAAGCGAGGCCAATCATATTTTGACTTTGAGTTTCATCTAAGTGACAACTTTGCAATGACATTACATTGTACAGACAAAATTGCGAAATAATATAATGTTACGTCTATAATAATTTTGTCAACACGTACGTCTTAACGTATGGTGTCTGAACTCTGCAATCGCCAATCATGTCTATGGAAAAATTGACAGACTTGTCAGTTGTCACTTGAGAAATGAGAGTTGAGACCGTGAGACGTCAGATATAAAAATTAATAAATAATAATTTAAATATTTTTTGATCAATTAGAATAATAAATTAATCACTATATGTATACTTTTAATAATGGATCATCCATTATCCTTGAAATTGGCTTCTCTAAGCCTCGTTTCTCAGCACAAACTAGAATGTATTTTGTCTACATGTGGAAATAAAATAGATTTTATTATTGATCCAATGCTTATAAAGCCTTTAGAAAGGATTTGTGGAGTTACTTGGCTTAGGTAAGAGCTACATGTAGCATTTGCACTGGCTCTAGCTTCTGGACTTAGCATGAAAGCCTATATTGCAACTGAGTGCAAAATGTAAATTATATATTTTAATTTTTATTTCATATCATATAATCATATTTCAGACAACATGGGGTGGATAAAATCTACAAAATGGATCCACAACTAGGTGCAACAGCCAATACCAAACGAGCATACTTAATACCTGCATGTATTCAGAAGTATAAATGTGTACTAGACCAGATAGCTTCAGTACTGAGCCTAAATCCATCTCTTTCGGAAACCAAGTGTTTTCACATTATCATAGTCCCTAAAACTATGTCTACATATGACTCTATACTTGAAAGCAAAGGCTTATATGATATTGTTCAACTACATTCATTTTCCTGGGAACTATTTAATTTAGATGACCAATTGTTAAGTTTAGAATTACCTTTTCTATACAAGCAAGTTTTTGTTGAACAAAATCAGTCACTGTTGAGTAGTATTGCTATGTCATTGTGGAGTTTGTTTCATGTAACAGGCCAACCTAAGTGTATTTTATCTCTTGGTAAAGTTTCATCAAGCGTTTTGGATGTTTTGGAAGTATATAAAGAAAGTTATCAAAGGGATTTCATAAATGTAGATAAAAGTCAAGATTTTGGGTCATTAATTATTATGGATAGAGATCAAGACTATGCATCTAGTCTGCTGACACCTGCCACATACACTGGCCTTTTAAATGAGATATTTAGTATTAACTGTGGACAATTAGATCTTAATGTTAAGGAAACAAAAATAAAGAAAGGTAAGGTAAACTTCACAACGGAAGAAAAATCTGATAAAAAAACTGTTATAACATTAGATAGTTTTACTGACACCTTATATGGGGAAATAAAACATAGACACTTCTCAGAAGTTTTAAGTGTTTTAAGTTCTAAAGCAAAGCTCTTAAAAAATGAGGACATTAAAGCTTTAGGTATTCAAGAAATGAAAGATTATGTCACTACAAAATTACAACAGGTTACGCTATTTAAACATAATTTAGTTAACCATGTATTAGCTTGTGAAACAATTATAGCAGAAATGAATAATAAATTTGAGAACTTGACACAAACAGAATGTGAAATGTTAAACAATCGAAATAAGAAAGGAAATTATACTTATGTAGATGAGCATTTTGGAACGGATATTCATGTCTATAATAGCTTACGTCTTATGTGTTTGTTAAGTTTAACCCAAGGTCTGTCTTATGATGAATACAATTCATTAGTTAGTAAATACTTATTAGCTTTTGGATATAAGTTTTTGTATGTTTTTAATAATTTAATTAGTGCTGGACTGTTAGTGCAGCCATCTAGTCCCAAATTATCTCTCAATATTAGCCATTTAACTAACCTAAGTGAGAGATTACCCAAATGGCAGACTGCATTTCAGAATACTGCAAATAAACTCAAGCAACTACCACAAAATGAATCTGAAAATTCTCCTGGGTATGTCTTTAATGGTAGTTATATTCCATTAGTTGCTGCTTTGTGTAATACTTTATTGACATCTGAATCTCTTCTTGAAGTACTAAACAAACTATCCCCATTAAATGATTTAAAAGTTGGAGGTGCTGTTATTGATAAACAGAAAATAGGAATGGAGACATTAAATGAGAAATTATCAAATTTGTCATTAAATAATTTGGAACTCAGTTGTAAAGATGCAAAGACAATTTTGAAAATATTAAAAAGTGACAGTAAAATGAATGGAGGAATTAATATAAAGCCAAGAACAGTATTGGTGTATATTATTGGTGGAGTAACATATGCGGAAATAGCTGCTTGTGAGGTGGTACAAACTATTACAAACAGTAAGATATTCATTGCCAGCGATTGTGTATCTAGTGGAAGTGATGTTATGGCTGCAAATGTATAAGCAATGAATCAGTTAAAATTCATTAAAAATTAAGATGTATATATAATTAGTATTTATAGAAAAAAAAACATTTTAATTATTTGAAAATATATATTTCCATTATCACAGTAGAAAATTATCTTATATTATTATGGTATATTGTAAAAATATTTTTTGCTTAATGGCAAAGAGTGCTGAAATTTAGAGTACTACAACACTGTTCCAAATTATGAATCTGAACTATATCATTCATTATAATACATTAAGAGCAGTATAATTAATAAAAATCCGGAATAAGAACAACTATATCCACAATAAGGAAACATACCAGCTGGTATTTGTTTATTGGGTTTTATAATACAAAAAGAGGACAAGGAAACGCCATAACATTTATCAACGGCACTTTTTCCAATGTTTCCTAACTATAACTTGAAAGCTCAAGAAATAGAACCAACTTAGAGTTGGGTCTATTTCTTGTAATAACTAAAACATTAAGATTTATAAGTATATGCTTTTATTATTTGTATTTGATTATTGTTTGCTTTTTAAGTAGGTAAGTTCTAAACAAATTGTTTTTTTGCAACAAAAAAACAATTTGTTCTAAACAAATTTAAAAGGCCATAGTTAAAATTAGCCTTTCCTTGATCGTCCATTAATTTCGAACCAGCAATTCGATTGTAGTTATTGTAAAGCGTTGCAGTGTTAAGTAATCAATCAGTCGTACTACAGTAGAGCCTCGATAATCCGTACTCAGGCTAATCCGAACGTCGCTATAATCCGAACTGCATACCCCACCCCACTTCCTCGCCTTCGCCTCGCTGCTATGTTGTTTATTAATTAGTCTGCAGTTACGACTGCCACGTTGCGCGTCCATTCCACGCGGCGTGTTTTTTGAGGTTATAAAGATGGTTCCAACACCAAAACGCAAACATAAAACTTTGACTATAGCCGAAAAGTGCACCATACTAGACAGTTTAAAGGACGGAGTGTCGGCAACTTCTCTTGCTTGTAAGTATGGCGTTGGAAAATCAACAATTACAGACCTCAAGAAAAATGAGCAAAATTGAGATCTTTTATAGCTAAAACTGAGAAAGGACCAGGGTTCAGAAAAACTCTAAAATTACCTGAGAATCCAGTGCTAGAAGAAGCACTGTTCACATGGTTTTTAGAACAAAGACGACGCCACATTCCATTGTCTGGTGAGGTCGTAATGGAAAAAGCGAGATTCTTCCATAAAAAACTAACAGGTTCGGATTTTTCTGCAAGTAGAGGATGGCTTGATAATTTTAAAAAACGTCATGGCATACGTCAGCTGAAAGTGTCAGGTGAGAAAGTCTCTAGCAATACGGAAGCTGTTCAACCATTCCAAGAAAAATTCCTAAACGAAATAAAAGAAAAGAACCTTTGCCCTGAACAAATTTACAATGCCGACGAATCAGAATTGTTTTGAAACTAGCGCTCCTGGGTCGAAAGTGTCTAAAGAGCGAATAACTTTTATGCCTTGCGCAAACTCTACAGGGAATCACAAATTACCATTGCTAGTTGTGGGGAAGGCAAAAAGCCAAGATATTTTGGATCTGTAAAATTACCAGTGCATTATGAAGGGCAGAGGCGTGCTTGGGTAACCAGAGATATTTTTCTCGAGTAGTTTAGAGGCCATTTTGTTCCTGAAGTCAAACGCCATTTAAAAAAAATGGGACTGCCACAAAAAGCATTGCTACTTTTAGACAATGCCCCTGGACATCCAAATGCTGAAGATTTGACAACAGAAGACGGCAACTTCTCTGTACTGTACATGCCTCCAAATTGTACGCCTTTGATCCAACCTATGGATCAAAACGTAATCCAAAATGTCAAGATAAATTACAAAAAGAAACTCCTGATTCAAATGTTCGTGCAGCAAGAAGCCGATGAGGCTTTAACCTTGCATGATGTTATAAAAAGCGTCACAATTAAAGACGCCATTTTTTCGCTAGCGCAATGTTGGGATCATGTATCATCGTCTCCTATCGAAAAATCTTGGAAGCCTCTTTGGCCTGAAAAAATAAATTCAACAGAAGATAGATCAGAAGAAAATGATGACTTCGACGTAGAAGACGATCTCCCGCTCAGTCTTTTACGTAATCGTGGTTATACAGAAGAAACCATTTCCACTTTCTTGTCCATGAGTGAAGAGGAGAATTGCACAGATCCTATAACTGATGATGAGATCATAACCCAAATAACGCAAGAGAATGACGAGTCTTTAGCTGAAGATTATTTTGCTTCAAATGTCAAGAAAATTACTCATTCACAAGCCATATCATCTTTGAACACTTGCTTGGAATGGGCTGAAGAAAATGACCTGTCCTTATCGGAAAAGATGATGCTACGTAACTTGAGGGACAAAGCTTTTTTCTGGTCCATCAACAGGACTCGCCAAACTAAAATAGATCAGTTTATGACTAAATAGACAATTTACACCTTACGTATTTTATGGTACCTAATTATTATGTAAATGTACGGTAAGCAACGAGCCGGGCTTTTTATTTTGCATTACGACTGTAGTCCTTACGCTGCTTGTAATAAGAGCGTTCCCAAGGTCAATATGTAAAGCCTAAACTATGTATATAATTAAACACTATTTTAAGAATAAAAATGTTTTTTTTTCTCCTTACATACTATAATCCGAACGCTTCGTGAGTCCGAACAGGGGTAGTTTTTGCTAGTTCGGATTATCAAGGCTCTACTGTATTTATTAAAATTAATGACATCTATTTGCGCCAATATTGCGCAAACTTGTGGAAGTGTTCGACTAAAGCCGCCATTACAGCTGTAACAGACATGTCCAATAAGTTCTGAAGATAATGTACGGCTTCCTCGTCGCCCAGATCCAACCTGAAATATACAAAATATATTACAGAAATTGTATATTTTTTATATCCCTTAAATTATTAATGATATACAGTGTAGTCTTTATAACGAATTTCAAGGGACCGGGCATTTTTTTCGTTATAGGGCGTGAAGAATTAATGTATAGGTATTGGGTTAAATGAAAAAAAAAAAACTCATGTGTGCAATTCACACGTAGTAGAAGTGAAACCATCAAAATGTTAAATTTTCATTTATAAGTTTAATATCAATATCAATCTTTAATATGATAAAAACTAAAATAATTGAAGTTTGAAATTCGATGATTATTACTTATTTAATTTTTTGCACATCTATGTTTTTTTAATTCAGAAAATGATCAAATACACGCCAATTTAAAGTTTATACACTGCACAATTCTTCCCATCTCATTCTCTCCCACGCTAAATCCTACGAATTTATGCGTCTGTCTCTTTTTACTGTCGCTTTCTCACTCTCTCCCACGCCAAATCCTATTATTTATGTGTCTGTCTCTTTTTACTGTCGCTTTCTCACTCTCTCCCACGCCAAAACCTATTAATTTATGTGTCTGTCTCTTTTTACTGTCGCTTTCTCACTCTCCCACGCCAAAACCTATTAATTTATTTGTCTGTCTCTTTTTACTGTCGCTTTCTCACTCTCCCACGCCAAATCCTATTAATTTATGTGTCTGTCTCTCTTTACTGTCGCTTTTTCCGTTGCATCCGGTTTGAAATCACAACGATTCTAAAGAAGTTTCACTTCAAAATTAAATTAATTCTAAGTTATAGAGAGTTTTTCGTTATAAAGAGTTTACAGACTAATGAAGATGTACTTTATGTAAAATTGAATTGACTTAACCAAAGAGCAAATATTCTACAAGTCTGTATATAATATAACAACACAAAAACGTATTGCATTTCAGATACAGAAAGCAAACTTAGTGCGAAGTCTTGACAACTTAAAACGATCAGCCTTTTTTTATTACTTTTTAAAATAAAATTTGATGGCATTCACTGTAAAAAAAGCCTGGGCGATTTCAAATACTAACGGAGTGTTTCGGAGATAGATAGAGAGCCAATTCTTGCCCGTTTTACGCACTTGAATTGAGAACTGGCACTAGATTTAGAAGCATATTTTTTTTGACGTTCATAAGTGTTGTATTAATATTCAGTTACCTACATCTATCAATTATATTTTGATTTGAATATGAATTGTTTGATATCGGAAAGATGATTAATTAATTATAGTAAAGATTGAGAGGCATTTTATTTTAATTCTTCGCCGTCTCACCGAATTCCTCATCATGAAAACAGACTGATATTTCAAAAAATATTGGTTGTTTGTAAAGTAGGTTTACGATCGAGATGTTTACGTGATAACGTCTTATTGGTGATATAAGTTTTTGGGAAGTAAGGAATTAATGAAGATAACAATTTTTTCAAATTTTAAATTACATCTATCGTTTTATTCACACTTTTGATGATAAATTTCGGGTGTAAAATGACAAGTTTACTTATTCGACTATGATATACATTTTTCTTACAAAACTTAACCGCACGAGAAAATCTCCATTCGTTTGTATGCCGCTAGAGTGAGATGAGACGGGAGATCGGTCCGTCTCTCTCTCGTTATACCTGCGATCGCGCTCGTGAGGTTTTGGTGTGACACAAGTTTCTGAACATGTCACCCGACTAAAACGATTTTAAAGACGTTATCGCGTCAAAAGGTTATATTATTATTAGAAAGTACTTGCCGTAGTTTATCTTGCACTTTCTTGACAGCTTTGTCAGGCTCAAGCGCGATATCCGGCACTGACGCATCCACCATAAGCGAGAATAGATTGAGCATCAGGTTTGCGTGTCTGTAAAAGAAATTATTGCTTATTTGTCTACATGTAAAATTAGAACGGTTTTTTTTATAAATACAACGGGGACATTTTAATAATACTACACTACAATGGATTGTGTTACATATCTTAATATATATATTTCTTGTGTGCGTGTGTATGTGACTGAACTCCTCCTAAACGACTGGACCAATTTTGATGAAATTTTTTGTGTGTCTTCAAGGGGATCTGGGAATGGTTGAGATTCACAAATCAGCCCGGAAATTTTTTGTGTGTCTTCAAGGGGATCTGGGAATGGTTTAGATTCACAAATCAGCCAGACAGATGGCGCTGCAGTCGGTACTTTCATACTTTGTTTAACATCTTAATCGGTTGAAATATCATGCAGGACAACGTCTGTGGGGTCCATATATATATATATAAATGTTATGTTGGTTTGTGTACGCTTCAATAACTCAAAAAGTTCTGCACCGATAAAGCTGAAATTTGAGTATGATATAATATAAAAATAAGTCGGGTTTTCCTTCCTGACGCTATAACTCCAGAACCCACGAACGGATTTCCACGGTTTTCGTTTCGGCATTCGTTGGAAAGGTCTCGGGCTCCGTGAGGTTTATAGCAAAGAAAATTCAGAAAAAATTTCAACAGAGAAGCGGGATCACAAAACGAAATGTTACATAAAACGCAGCCATCTGGTGGCGAAACGGAGTTCGCCGAGTTTGCTAGTATGATATAAAATCCGCATCAAGGATTGTTTTTATCTATTTTTTTTCATAAGTATTGCAAAATTAAACGTATGAAATGTTTTCTTTGTTTGGTTTCTCATTTCTCAACCATTCAATCACAATGTGCCACAGCGAAGCGTGGAAGGTAACAGCTAGTATAGTGATAATTATATTTTATTTGTATCCCATAAACACACGACACATTAGCAACGCCTACCTGCGCAAATGTAAAAATGCTGTATAACATTGTTTTCGGAACTCATGGTAATGTTCTGAATGGACACCACCCATAGCTTCAACCATTTCTTTACTAAGTTTCATAGGTGGGGGTAGCGGCTTCGGATCCCGACCCAGAATATAACCAAAGTCTATATGGAAGAGAGCCCCCGATTTTGTAAGGAGTAGGTTGTCTAGATGACGATCACCAACACCTGAAACAAAAATAAGCTAGAGGAAACAATACCAAAATTTAAAAAAAAAATTGCCAGATCTTTCGATGATTCATCGACATCTTAATCGATATAATTTGTACCAAAAATTGCATTAAAATAGGTTTATTTTCACTTAAGAATAACTCAAAAAGGTTTGAAGGCCTTAGAAATCACACTATACTTATATAAACTTACCCAAAAGATACGTAATAACACAATAACCCGCGCAGCTCCGTATATACGTGTCCATCGTGTCAGGTCTGATGCCATACTGAGCGCCTTCGCAGGGATTGTGTTTGCGGAAAAAGTTTTGTATACTACCCTCACTAGCGAGAGCTTCAGCTACCGTCACAGATTCAATGAATTGTAAGAATCCGTGCTTCGAACTTGTTGCTAATACTTTGTATGGTGTAAGTTTTAGGTCTAGATTTTCTCTAAAAAATATATATAAATTATTTACAAAAATTTCATAATATATAGAAATTATCGAGTCACGCGTAGCATAAAGTGTAAGAATTTTTAATAAATGTGTAAATATATTGGATGAAATAACAAACAATCATTAACATAAACTTCTCTTTGAGAACCATTGAAATATGTCAATGACGGTAGTTGAATATGAAATACAACATATTTGTACGAAAACCAGTTGAATGATTTTAAATAGGATTTTCCTCAACTTAGTGACGTTTTCAGGAAGGTGATGTGGTTTATGACCATTTCAAGAGAGGCTCTATCACTTTAACTAGAAAATTGGAATTTACATAACCTTCATTTTCAGGAAGTTGAAACATACGATCATTATTTATAAACACCTTTTTAGGCGTTTCCAGGACGGGTTATAAAAGAAAGTAAAGCTTTAGTAAAAGAACATTCTAGAGTAATCTGGTCTAGGATAAGGAAGGAATGATGCGCATGAGAGAGAAAAGATCCTTCTCGAAGCCAGTCAGAACGTTCTAGAACGCCGTAATGTGTGACCTTAGTTCTTACCTCCTAAGCAATTTATCCATTAGGGTAATCATCTGAAGAATAAGTTGGTCCTGACGTAAATCATCTCCGTGTTTGAAGATGGCTTCGTACTCACTTCCTTCTGACGTTAGGAAAGTTAGCTTACACGGCATTAGAGCCGATTTGAACAGGCTAGCCTTTTTGGCTACTATACCCTTAAACATTTATTTAATTAAATTTTAGTGAAAAATATAATTAATATACCTAAACGTTTTTTCGCTTTATTACAATATTTTATATCGTCTAAAATCTAAAGAACATTGCATTGCTTTCGCCCACCGGACCTACGATTTCCGGTTATTTATAGCTTAATTTTGACCGGTTATTAACATCAATCAGTGTAGCATATTCTTGAAGTTATACTTCTTTAGGCGCGTTATGAAAAATTGAGTGGAATTTTACGATGCGAGCGCACCGTGACACAAAATTAACAAATGAAGTTGCCCACGGAAGATGCTACGGCATTGGACATAATTTAAAAACAACATTCGAATAATAATAGAATTTATGTTACACTTAATGTAAGAGAATAATATTTATTTATTTATTTAATTTTTCAAATGTAAACTGAACTTTATTGACTATAATGACTCCTTTTCCAGTCTTTGATTATTTAATTATAATTAATTATTTGCATGCAATCAAAAACTATTTTTAATAATGCCAAAGAAGTATAACTTCTTACGCGCGTACATAAGTACACGCACCCTTTTTTAATATGTTTTACCTTTATTGTAACAGTGGGATCCAGTGGGAACGGCATCGGTTCAAAGTTAGCAAAATTAAACTTGAACGCATCCGGGTCGGCTAGCAAGTGTTGCAATCGTTCAGCTTTTCGATTCCGGTTGCCACTTTCTCTGGCCACACTTTTTACTAACTTTACGAGCTTATCTATGAACACTTGCTGTCGTGCGAGGAAATTTCGTATACGCTGGTAATCTGTGTTACCTGTGTATAAAGATGAATATTTTTTAATTTATAATTAAGTATAGACCATGTTTATTTTTAAAGAAATTACGTAAAGGTATGTTCATAAGTTTAATTCTGCCCAATAAATGCAACTATAAATAAAATGGTACATAGCTAAATATTGATTACAATAACTGTTTAAAGAATATATTATTTTATAAATATTTTTTATTAAAGTATTTAACATTTGTGGCGTTTCACTCAACTGGGGATCATCAGGTTAACATTTTATTTATTAAAATTAATATAAACATGGAATATAACATCTATAGCTTTAAAATTCATATTTTTTAAATATATAGGAGACATTTTACATTCTTAAAATTGAAAATCTAATTTATAAAATTCTCGAGTCGCGGTGTTTGTGGTTAAACTCCTCCGAAACGGCTTGACTGATTTTCATGAAATTTTGTGTGAATATTGGGTATAACTGAGAATCGGACAACATCTATTTTTCATCCCCCTACATGTTAAGGGTACACCCCTAATTTTTTAAATTTTTTATGATAAGTACAGACAGCATTAAAAAATACATACAACCCCTAATTTTCACCCCTCTACGATCAACCCCTATTTTTTATTATAAATGATAAACATGGCAAAACGACGTTTGCCGGATCAGCTAGTATTTTATATGATTAGCTTGAATTATTAAAACTCTATCTTGTTTCTTCCTACTCCTCATCTGGGATTTGTACCTACCAACCGTTTTATATTGTAAAATTACTCAGGAATGTCCGAGTTAAACATATTATGGAAATTAAATATCGAGAAATTTTAGCACACCTTTCGCAAGTTGTTGTGAGAAGCTCCTCATAACAGCGAGATACATCCCCCTTGTTGGCATATCGCGTGGGCCTGATTCAGTATCCGAGCACTCGATCAGCAAATACCAGTAGAGGTAATTGGCTAGCACCAGGTTGTTACAGGCACGACTGATCAGAAAACTGGCAAGACTTTGTTCTTCTGGTTCCGGGTTTTCACTGGAAACAAACGGTCATTCAAATTGCTTCGAATGAAAATATTGAAATACTCTAACAAGTCAACACGTATATCATTATTTTCCTGAATTGAATTAATAAGACAAAACTGTCCGATTGTAAGAGATATACCTTCTAAAATTCTCGTGTCACAATGTTCGTTCCCAGTAAGTCTGAGAATCGGCTACTATCTATCTTTCAAACCTCTAAGTGATAAGGGGACTCCACCTCAAAAAAATTGTTATTTTTTAGACAATTTTTTTGTTTTTATTTTTTTATGATAAAAAAATAAAATTTAAATAATTAAATATAATTTTCACCCCTCTACGATCAACTCCTATTTTTTATTATAGTAGATAGTTATTTTTATTGAACTAAAAAAAAGTTTCTAGAAATAATATACATGGCAAAATAACGTTTGCCGAGTAAGTATAAATATAAAAAAATATCCCGTAATAACCCATGCTCTCGGGCTCAGATTTCTGTATCTGTTTCTTGGTCATTGTTTTTATTAATATCCCTATTAGCCTTCTGTGCCTGACATACGCCGTCGATCTAAGACAAACCAGTTTCCTCAAGATGTATTTATTTTGCCTTACAAGTGAGTGTTAAATGCGCACGTAGACACAAAAGTATGTTCGTCACAGACACTGTCGTAGAGGTTTAGGCTATGTTCACATGTAACGCGCGTTAACGCGCGTCAACGCGCGATCAAATTTGAAGAGCGTTCAGATGATGAGCGCTAACGCGCGTTGCGAGAGTACTCGTCAGTCTAGTTCGGTAGAACGTAGAAAATGGACGTGGAAGAGGCTATTATTTTGTGGTTATATTATAAAGAAAAATATAGAAAAAGAAAACGTACACATTGGGTTCATCCAATTTTGAAAAAAAATACAAATTATATTATATTTTTTATACAAATTTGCTATATTCCAACTTGCTGACCTTTTTTCTACTTCATCGATTAGTAAGTCGATGTCAATATCTTCAATTTCACTCATTTTAAAAGCGAGAACAAAATATAATTACGAAAATTAACAAAATTACATGCGATCGCGATGAAAGCGCGCGCTCATCTGAACAGCAAACGGACATTACATTAATATCAAAGCGCGCGTCAACGCGCGATCACCTGCGTCTAGAGACTTTTTCTCTGAGCGCCGCGTTGACGCGCGTACATGTGAACAGTTGTATGAAAATACCATAATCTCTAGTCGCGCGTCAAGTTTTTGCCATCTGAACATAGCCTTAAGAGTCATAGGCTCAAGCTACTATCTATAAATAAGCAAAACTATTCTTACTTAAAGTCTGTATTATTGTCGAGTGTCTCCGACGTGCCTGTCTCTGAAATCACGCTTTCGTCAGCGCCCTCTGAATTTCTGCTCGTCATCGATGTTGACATCTCAGCAGACACACCTACTGTTTTACATTCACACGATTAGGAACTCAAAATACTCTAATTAGTATCGGACGTCCCGTATTGAAAGGCAAGTCAGAATTGTGCCCTAAATCTTAATAAAAACTAAATCAGTCCTATTACATAAATTTTATTAATCTACTGATGTCTCTTTCCATCACAGTATAAAGCTAATTTATCAGAAAGAAACGAATGAGCACTAGTATCTATACATTCTGTAGGCCTTTAGGTAGATAACCTAACTTGTATAAATACACAAAATTAGTATAACATGTACAGAAAATGCAATCATACACATACCAAAGATCCAATAGCACCTGGTTTTAAGATAATTAAATCACCAAATATGCGACTATAGTATTTTGTATTACCAATAAATATGCAAATAAGTTATAAAATGTACATATCGTGTTTATATGTTAACAGTTTCTGAACGAAATAAGTTCCTCTGTTGTGTTTTTCCGAAATTATTGCATAATAAGGTTAAAACAACATGAGTGTATATAACTCGAATTATAAGCGATATTTCAAATACTGCGCCAGCACTCTGTAGCTTCCAATAGGGACTGCAATCTCGACTTTAATGTTGTATTTTTTGTGCCGACATCAGCGCTACGGATATTGTAAGAACTAATTCAATATTGCATAGACAATTCTCGGAATTTGTATCGCTACTGGAAGTTACAGCACACATCTACAACAAGTTTATTTTAATATTATTTTATAAGCTATGGTAAAAAACTGTTTTCAACTGAAGGCAATATAGGTCTGTCATCTGCCTTATACAGAGAAAATATATTTACGAAATACTTTTCGACGAATGGTGATACTTTATTTTTCATTTTTTATTATTTATTTTATCTCAAGTCCCGGTCGTTTTTGTTTAAAACAAATATATAAGCCTTACCCGAGGCAGAGAGCAAAGTAGTTTGACTAGCCCGTTGTTGTGGCTTTCCTTCCCCATCCGAGTACATCGCAACATCCTTGCCACATACACGGACGTATTCTGAACACATACATATATATAATAATAGATAATACTAAATATTATTGATATACATTGTAGAAAACAGTTATAAAGGCTTATTGCAAAACCTTTAAGGTTTAATGAGTCACACCAATAAAAGGTTTTTATAAAAGTAATAGAGTTCGCGAAAATAGTTATATATTTCATAGAGCGAAAGTTGTTTAGTTTACTGTGTAGGTACGCAACGGACGTTCTAAGTGCGCATTAAACACTCGCTTGGAGTAAACCGGCATGCTTTAGACCCAAAAAGTCGACGGCGTGTTTCAGGCACACAAGGCTGACTATCTACTTTCACATTAAAAATAATTACGAAGATACAGTTATCTGAGGCCCGGATCTAAAAGGTTTTTTTAACTATCATCGAAATTGGGTCATAATTTCCAAAGTGTGCTTTGCCGAATCATGTATGCGAGCGCCGACTCGAAGCGTGACGTCACACGTTTGCCGGAGGCCGTAATATCTGTAATTTCTCAAGATAGGAACGAAATATCTGTTTTTAACTTTCTTTAAAAACAATTGGCGTGACTCATTGTTCAAATTAGTTCGTACAGGAATGGAGCCGTGGAACGGACATTTGCTACATTTTGTTATAGACAGGTCAAGTCGCGGGAACGACCAAAAATAAAGAACAAAGTATGAAACTAATTAAATATTTATAAATAATTAGGTATCACTACATATAAATACATACTACGATTACAACATTTATACTTCCTTTGGATATAAGCTACTTTTCGTCTATATAAATATAACTATTTTATTAAAAAATATTTTCCAACACGATTTTCGGACATACAAATTGTAAAAAGATTTAAATTGAGTTTGTTTTCCTTTTCATATAAATAGAGAGATGCAACCAAATGTCTCAAAAAAAAGTATTGCACAACATCATAAGGTAGTTTAAATAAAACCTAAAAAGAAGGTAGTTTATTAAATTTTACCACGTGGTTTATTTCATAAATTAAGGCTTAATTGTCTACTATCGATCAATATAAAAGATGTGCAATGACACGTATTGATAATCAATATCTATTAATTTTAACTTACCTTCATGTATTTCTAGGAAGTCTTCATACTTCAGAGCTTGTACTAGTTGCAATAAGTACAGTAGCAAATCTTCATCGGGCGCTTGTTTTAGTCTTGATATCGCGTACCTAAAAATTTAAATAAATTCCATAAAATTATTTTATTTTTGCGGGTATTTGACAAAATTAAAATGTGGGTAATACAATTGTACTAATGGCAGCCATGTTTAAGTATATCATTATCAGATAATAGTTACAAATTCTTGGCCTTGTGAGTTTAAATAAGCACTTGTGATAAGCGTCAGCTTAGTATAGAAATAAAATTCTGAGCAAAAATTTAACTACGTTATCAGTCGTACCTACGCCAAAGTCTGTCTTTAAGCCATTTTCTTAAATAAAAACAATTATAGCACATGCAAAAAAATTTCAAAGGTAATTAAGACATAATATGTATGCGCAAAACATAAACACGAGCGTAATTAAAAAATAATTAAACAATACACCACGTTGACGCGTCATATATATATTCTTTAAGCAATTTGTTTTATAATGAGGAAATAGTGTTACGTATTAAATTAAATTTCATAGTAAAAATGAATTGTAATGCAAAAACCGAACATGTTATTTAAAATTCATATTTTACTTACTTCCTAACAGCGGGGTGAGAAAACTTTGGAGTTAGCAGTTCAAGGGCATCTTCCACGTCCATCGGTGCCCATTGCTTCATCATAGATAATGCTTGGCGGACCTCGCCTGAAATACCAGTCCAAATAAATACACAATAAATTAAAAACTATTGCTTAATAGTTATAGCGATTAGACATAGACAATTAACGCTTTAACATGCTGGCCAATTCAAATTAAAAATAAAACGTTCTGAAATCTTTTTGAATTTTTTAACTGAAATTCTAATTTTGAAAAATCAATTTAACTTTTAGTCATTTCATGTCTATGTCTATGATTAAAATCCTAGTTATAATTGATACACAGTTTTTACATACAGTCCGTACGGGAACCTTTATCAATCTAACTACAAGAATGTAAACATTATTAGATAATTTATAATTATACAAGAGTTTTAAACAATTTAAATTAGCTATTCGAATTTTGATAGATTCGTAGAATTTTATTTAAAAAAACATTTAAATTTGTACCTGGTCGGTTCCAATTGACGCATTCTAAGAATTTTGTTAACGCTCTTCTATGTGATGACAAGTAGAATCTGAAAGTGAATACAATTCAGAGTAAATAGCAGAAAAACAAATAGAGATAGCACTAATTTCATCTACATTTGTTATATTCTTTGTGTGTCGTCATTATATTCTCTGTGTGTCGTCATTATATTCTCTGTGTGTCGTCTAATCTCCATAAACGGTGGACCATGCGTTGAAGATGGTTTAAATTGGTTGAGGCCACGGAATTGACATTTGAAATGACGTGGTCGAAAGCCTTTGTCACTCGACGCTCACTTAATATAAATTTAACATAAACACACACTTTACCATACTTATCTATTCGGTCTTTATGTCTATGATATCCTTATGTCAAAATCTATAAATTATGACGTACGAGAATCATAATTCGCGCTAAATCTCAACTATGAATTTAACCCAACCATATAAATCAATTATCATTTCATTAGTAATCAGTTCTAAATCCGAAATACAAATCGTAATTAATACGAGCCGTTTTGTAGAATACGCTCTATAAAATATCTACGTGTAGCAATTATGATAATTATAATAAACGGGTTTTAAAATAAGTTTGTTTACTAATAAATATATTTTTTAATTGCTTATAAATACGATTTTTTATTATATACTTGGCATACTTTTAAGCAGTAAATAAATGATGTACCGATATTTCCATATAAGGTCTTGCTCATCCGCGGACAAGGGTGCGGCGGGTGCACTAAGTATGGCAGCGAGGCGATCCCGTTCCGCCGCTGAAGGCTTCGCGTCCCTTGCTGGTGCTACACCACGCACTGAACGAGCCAGGCGATGCTGCTTGCTTTCTACCAAGTTTTCCTATGAAGAAAAATGACGACCTCATTGCTCTTTTTCCTAACGTGTTTATACGTGTTCACATAAAAATTAGCTTGACAACGAATGCCATAATCTACTATATAAAAATAAGTCGGGTTTTCCTTCCTGACGCTATAACTCCAAAACGCACAAACCGATTTCCACGATTTTGCATTCGTTGGAAAGGTCTTGGGCTCCGTGAGGTTTATAGCAAAGAAAATTCAGGAAAAATTCAACAGAAAAGCGGGATCACCAAACGAAATGTTACATAAAACGAAGCCATCTGGTGGCGAAACGGAGTTCGCCGAGTTTGCTAGTCTTATATATAAAACTCTCGTGTCACAATGTTAGTTACCATACTCCTCCGAAACGACTCAACCGATTTTTATCAAATTTTATATGCATATTCAGTAGGTCTGAGAATCGGCTACTATCTATTTTTCATACCCCTAAGTGATAAGGGTTGTCCCCCCTAACATAATTTTTTTGTTTTTTGAAGTAAATTTTACTTTTGAATTTTTTTATAATGTGTCATTAAAAAATACACACAACCCTAAATTTTCACCCCTCTACGGTTAACACCTATTTTTTATAATAGTAGATAGTTATTTTTATTAAACTAAAAAATGTTTCCTAGAAATAATATAGGTACATGGCAAAACAATGTTTGCCGAGTCAGCTAGTAATTTATAAAAAAATAACATTAAACAAATACATTTTTTTAATAAAGAACTTCACAGTAATTGTAGGACGGCACATATTGCTATTATCTACCGCTGATCCTTCTCCGATTCTATCGATCGAGATATAAATTGTCTATGATTTTATTCTACTGCTTCTATCATATAATCGAGTTTGTGTCTATGGAATACACAAAGCTATATTCTAAATATAAATTTATACCTGTAATATTTCGTAATCAGGCACGGTCACGACTTCTGCCTGTGCACGGAACTGGAACATGTCGTCGCCATCTTGCTCGTAGTAAACAACTGCATGCTATAAAAAAACAACAGTATTCCGTTGTTTGAAAAAAAAAGGTTTTACTTAAGAGAAAATAACCTCTTTTGCATTTGCTTGTTCTAAATATGGAAGCCGTTAAAGTTTTGTGAAGTTAATGTTTTTAATTCCTAGGCTTATTTAGATTAAAAAGGTTTATAAGATTCAGACAGAGAAGTTGGTTTGGTTTTAAAAATGTTTGAGTGACGATGAAAAGATCTAAAGAATGTGAAACAAAAGAGTATGGATAATCACAATCAAAGGAAACGCGTCATTGTTGGCTTTATTTAAAAGCATTTCCGGTTCAATCGCAGACGCTTTTCGATCCATCTATCCGTTTGACCAATGACAAAAGTAGAGCGCAGAGTATTGTCTAGTCTTCGTTTAACATTCTCCCTCAAGCATTGTCTCTTGTAGTAAAAAAAACTTATCACTAATGCTAATTTATCAACCTTGCAACTGCCAATATTATAACTTCTCCAATAATATTTGTTTAAATTTAAAGGATTTCGTTATTACAACTTTTAATTCAAAAATGCATTATCTTTGTTTATGTAACGATATTTTTATACATTTTATTGACGGAAATTAAAATAAACCAGTTATTAAAGCCCTTTCTTTACCTGATAACAAGTCTAACCAAATAAACATATTAGTGTGTCATTAACCCTTGAATAAATAAAGATTATTTAAATTCTTCGTAATAAAATTCATACAATATTGGAATATTATTTTTAATGTATTATATATTTACGCCCACGAAACGTCGAAACGATAGCGCGTTTCGTTCCATAGCGATTGGTAAAAGACAGATCTTGTCGCGTGTCTGTGATTGTGATCTAGCGATACTATTAATTTTAAATTCTCATTTTCGCCTTTATGTATCATACATTTTTAAGAGCATACGAACAGGCGCCACAACCATTTTTATATCTGTTTCGTGATTATTTGTTTTTTTCTAATAAACTAATCAGCCTTCTGCGCCTGGCACACTCTGTCGGATTTTACACGCTTTATATTAGCTTCACCTGTATGTATGTATGTAACCGACTCCTTCGGACTTGATTTTGACCGACATTAAACGGACAGATTTAATTAAAACTTTGTACACTTATAAAGAATCAGCGACAATATAATAATTTCATAGGTTTATCTCGTAAAAACAATGAAATTTTATTTAAGTCCACAAAGCAATACGATTAAATTGAGACAACACGTATTGCTGCTAGGACTAAAAAGTGGAAAATAAATATAGTTTAAAAAAAAACTCTATGCCATTTTTCGTCTATCGAGCAACCCACGCTTTTTCACAATAATACCAGTATTTTTTGTTCATTACCATTTTCCGCCTAAATTAGGAATTATTTTTCACTTTTTAGTTTGATGTGCTTTAAAAGCGTGTTTTTTAGTTTTTTTTAACTATATTTATTTTTTAGGTCTAAGATCTACCACAGTTCACGATGTTTTCCTCCATCATATGATTGTTAAATGCGCATATAGAAAGTCAATTGGTGCACAGCCGAGGTTAGGACCTCTGACCTCAGAGATGAGAGTCGCACGCTAACACTGCTCATTAGGTACACACTAGCTCACGCAACCAGTTTTTTATTACATCTAAATTGAGCCAACGAGTATTAAAAAAAATATGTTTATTATGGAACATAAGATACGTGTATCCCTACTCATCGGTAAAGAAGACAGAGGGTGTAGGCCGAGAGAAAAAGCCGGCGTAAAAAACTCTCGGTACTCTTTTAAAACAGCAAATCATCAAACAACACTTATTTAAACAAATATCGCAAATTAATTAGAAGTAGCCTGTCCCTTAAATATTAACATAATGACAGTGTGCTAAAGATTTAGATTACTTACGTCGACGCCATCTATCTGAATGGTGGGAAATTCAATCATGAGGTACATATAATTAGAATTTCTCTTTTCTTTCTCATTTATCATCTCAATCTCCCTGAAGGTTAGCCGGTCGAGCCAGTCCACCTGTAACATACACGAGTTATGTAACTATTTCTTTAGCAATATTCTTTACTATATTATTAGTATTGTAAGACACTTCAATTTATGCAGTAATTAATATCTCTTATGCATTATTTAACGCCATTAAAGCGGTTTTAGCTAGCTTACAATAAACAAGTTAAATTGAGAATTTTCTAGAATTTAATAAGAAATAACAAACAACTTTTACTTAACTTGAAAGTGTTATATATAGCTAAATTGTTTCTTGTATAAAAATAATAAGTCCTTATATATTCACATGTTATTTTCATATAGGTAATATAAAAAATAAACGAGTATCGCTATACAGCGAGGAAATGCTGCCAGCGTTAAAGGTACACTGCCACAGGAACCAAACTTTTTCAATTTGTTTTAATTTTCTTTTTTATAATTATTAATTATTTTTATTATTACTTTGGAGGTTAAGATTGTAAATACAAATTATACTTTAAAGCTCCTAATAAACTATTTAAGGCAATGTTAATTTATGCTAAATATATTTAATCGCACGAGTTTACGAATAAAATTATAAAATATATGTATACAATTTACTATTCTACGACTGACGGGGTCCTCCAACTTTTTTTATATGTTTGTTGTATAGGCCGATAGAATAGATTTAAAACACATATTAATTACCGTTTATACAGAACAAATTAACCAAAGAAATACAATTAAGTAATTTAACAGAAATGCGTTTAACAACATTCACGTGTGACATCACGGAAACTCGTTTTATATTGATGACCTTATAAATGTTTATAAACATTGCATAAGCGACCCGTGTGGCCCCCTAGAATATATGTACCGGAACCACTTCCTATATACTTTCGGGAATGTGCGACTGCGTTATAGATCTTAGTAGGATCGTAATTTAAGTAAGATGTAATAGTATTATTATGTGAATTTTTCAAACAAATGT
This sequence comes from Pieris melete, assembly GCA_963693345.1. Taxonomy (NCBI): domain Eukaryota; kingdom Metazoa; phylum Arthropoda; class Insecta; order Lepidoptera; family Pieridae; genus Pieris; species Pieris melete. The sequence goes on along the minus strand of CAVNZK010000346.1, from coordinate 542,107 downwards.
TCTGAAAGGATTTTAATGAAACCTTAAAGATATCCTAGGAATCTGTACTAATTTAATACAATAAAGCAGTTAGACGACTGGAATTCATCATAATATGACAGTTTATATTATGAATTCCTACACACTAGCTGTTATTTTATTTTTATTCGACATCTTTAGTTTTTTACACTTCGTATACTTTTTTTTTAAACAAAAATTCCTTAAATAAATCTTTCTGATTTCTTAAAAAATCGTGTACTGCGACCACTACATGTCATAAACTTCTTTTGGTCTTTCTTTAACTGCGGAAATTGGTAGATCATTAGGAGCTAGGCTCGGTGAATATTTATTTACAATATGGAAGATGTTCTATCAATAATTTGAAGTCAAAGTATTGAATAGCAAACATCGCAACTCAAAACTTTTGCGCGGGGTGATATTTTTGAAACAAAACAACTTAGGCTAATTTCTTCGGACTTGGAGGTGACTCTTCCAAGACTGTTTTTTTGTTTCCGTGTAATCATGGGCGGATCGTGAGTTTGTTACCGACCGGGAACTCCCCGTTCCGTTTGATAATAATGGGACTGGAGGCCCATTGTATCCCCGGGCCCTGAGCTGCAGCCCAAAATGCCCTTAAGTAGATCCACCCCTGCAGGTAATAAGGGTGAAGCCATGTTTCGTCTATAATTATAAATTCAAGTCAAAATCTTGTTGTAACAAATACAAACAGCTTTGTGAAATTCTGTCTCGGTTGTTTCTCGACAGAAATCATTCTGGGAACCCAACGCAATATTACACTTTACATACCGAAATGGTTGTGTATAATATTATGGACAGTTCCTATATTTTTCATTTCTTTTTGTATAAAACAAATAGTAACACAACGATCCAAGACAATTGTTTGCACTTTTCTAATCATTCGTTCAGTCACTACCGATTTAGGGCGTCCCGTTCGGTTCGGGTCTTCGCTTGAACTCAGCTCACCAACACGCAACGGTAGAATATGAAGGAGAATGAACTTTTAATTTTGATCTTAAGTATTGTTTTACAAACTCCGTTGTCAAAGTTTTCCAGTCGAGATATTTTATAACCGCGCGAACTTGAATTTTTATCGAGTTGTAAGAACCCGTTCCGACACGCATATTTTTGCGTCGTGTTTTAAATTTTTTAATAAAAGAGAATTGATTGCTTTTGTTATTATTATTTTGAATGTCTCAGTCTCTCATAAACATCAGGCACGTCATCAAACATCTATTTGGTTTCATTATATTTATTTATAACTCTCCTTCCATTTTATAGTTTTCATTACTGAACTACAAGATCAAAATTTGGGTAAGGATAGTCTCGAATATTTAAGAATAATAAAAGAGGAAAAGAAACTACGAAGATATCAGAATCATTAATACTTTCTCGAACTCCTATTACTTTAGAAATCACTCGACGTGAATGTGCAAGCGACATACTCTCTCCTTACTTTGAGGATACGATGACAGCTGCTAGGTACATGGTAAAACATTTTGTGTAATTTGGGAACAAATCAGATCATAGAATAAATATAGGAGAACCCTGAGATGTAATCGTTGTAAATTTGTAATACAACCCGAAATTGCCACAAAAGAAACGGCTATTAAATGGATTTGTATACGTTGAGAGTTTTGATACTTCAAGGATATGCTACTTTTCATTCTTATTATAAAAAAAACATATTTTAGAACACTGACCTTAGGGATATGCCCATTGCGATGTTTTTTGGCCAACTTTGCCAATCGCTGCATCTGCTCCTTGCCCCTATCCGGTGCTTTTCCTGGAGTTTTCTCACTTCCTTCCATCCCAGGCCACACACGAAGATCAAACATACCCTTTGAAATAGACCTCCACACGCTTAGCCATCTCACGAGTTGTAAATAACATCTTTTGCACACTTTTAAAGTACTACCAGCGTTACCCATCTTCACTAAATTACAGTTTCATTTTTAATCTAGAATAAAGGTATCTTAATATTGTGCTTAAAACACTTTTTGTTTTTTCCATACATTTAACGGTCTCTTTGAACGCAAGTGAAGAACTGACCGAGAGCTAATGATAAGGGAGGTCAGGCTAAAGCAATTAATATGGGCGTGGCCTTATCTTTATACTAAACCTTTGTATCATAAATGTTGCTACAGAAGGAAAATTTTCAGACATTATCCATAAATAACTGACATTTTCCCTCAAATTTTAATTCATAACGTCTATATTTTTATGTCAATATATGTTAGATAGATTATTATATTTTGGTGCAAAATTAACATAGAAAGCGTGCTATAATTTGCTGTTAACTGTTCGCTAGGTACTTCGATGTTGAAATATGTTAAATATCGATTATATAGAGTATTTTTTTTTAAATTAAAATCTTATAAAATAAGTAACGAAAAACTGTTAAGTAAGCTGTAAGTTGTAATGTCCAAAATTTTTGACTTAAGTTTACTTACATTATTATGTTCGGATGACAAAAACTATATTGATAGACAATAAAGATAACAATTAATATTTTTATCTCACTAAAAACCAGTTAAATTCTATCATCTATTTAGTGTTGCAATTTTAGAAGTCTTTTTTAATATGTATTAACGAGAATCCACCCGCAGCTTTAACCGCTGTAAACCGCTTAAAATTTCATGTATTTTGACAAGACCGTTTACGTTCTATAATAAAACCATAATAAATAATACACCTAAAGTCCTAAACCTTTCTCAGGAATCAGACTATACATTGGTGCAGAATATCTAATTTGTAGCTTTTAGGTTTTTCGAGATCATATAGATAAATACCTAAATATTATTTAAGGGCCATTTAGATGGGAAGTTTCTCGTACGTTTTGGTACGAGAAATAGTAGGCGACTATCACCAGCAATATATAAATATAATAATTGTCATAGCATCATCATATCAAAATGTTTACATATAGACAAGAACTAAATTCTAACCTACGATTATGTCATACGCGGATCGCCAGTGATTTATCGCTAGGCGATAATTTCCTGCGTCTGTTTACACGTCGACATTTTAGTAACATTCTTACTTACGAGAAACTCGACTAGTATAAACACGATCTCGTATGACATTTTTTTTTATGTTCATGCGAGTATCGTAAAAATCGGTTTGAAGCGTTTTGAGTGCGAGATGTTTCATTCGAGTTGAGTAGGGTATTGTTCTCAAAACTGTCACAAAATCCTTTTAATTTTGGGGCTGCCGATAATATTAATATAATATAGAAGTTACGTGTGTTTGTGGCACACTGAAAAAGAAAATTATAAGAACCCATTTTTACACGCTTTATATTAGCTTCACCTGTATGTATGTATGTATGTAACCGACTCCTTCGGACTCGATTTTGACCAACATTAAACAGACAGATTTAATTCAAACTTTGTACACTTATAAAGAATCAGCGACAATATAATAATTTCATAGGTTTATCTCGAAAAAACAATGAAATTTTTTTAAGTCCACAAAGCAATACGATTAAATTGAGACAACACGTATTGCTGCTAGGACTAAAAAGTGGAAAATAAATATAGTTTAAAAAAACTAAAATATTTTTCGTCTATCGAGCAACCCAACTCTTTTTTACGTTGCCGTTTAATTAATTCTTGTACTAATAATTAAAACACCCTCAAGCACTGCACTCAAGCAACTGGCACAAAACCTCGAAATACGATTATTGCTTTTGAAATTCTGTTTACACGGACACAATAAACTTTCCATTGCGAGGCAATTCTCGCCAAAGTGGAAGAGCGAGAGGTGTGAATGTTTAGACGAAGAAACTTTTTTATATTCTTTCGATTATAGTTAGACCTTTAGTCGTCTTAGATAGTATCGATACGTTTCTTAGATAGGTTTTTGCGTCGTGGTAACAGGCCGTTAATAGCAAAATAACTCTAGTGTCACTTTGAAGAAGAAAAGACGCGACCAAAATGCTTTTAATTTATAAATAAAACCCGTAAGACTACCGTACGTATTTACAAGTTTTGCAAAAGAACAAAAGGGCCTCGGCCATATTATTTACGAGTTACTGAACTAAAATGGAAACTGGTGTACACATTCCCTAATTTTGTACAATAAGCAATAGTATTTTTAACTATTACAATTATTTTCTCACTTTCTAATTATATCTACAATGTAAATATTTCTAAAACCATATTTAGTTTTTAACATTCTAAGGATTAAGCACAGTCGAGTGCATCGTATCGCGGCGACAAAAATACTGACGCCCGTTAATAAACTTTAATGAATGCAAACTTAATTTAATACTGGTTTGGAAATTGGTTTGCATAATGATAAAGCGATCCTTCGCGAAGCCTTCTACTTATTTAGTAGTGATCTATGGATTCTCATGTATTTAAAATGCACTTAATAACCAAGCAATAGAACAATATTAAAACTATGAGTCTAAGAACTATCAGTCTTCGTATAATATACAACCCTCTAACTTCTCGTAATTAGAAATTAATAGGGTAGTACGTGAAGAACCTCAAATAAATACATCACTATAACCTTCAATTACCCTTACTTAAAGTTTTATTATGATTTCTAAAGAATCATAACGGGCAAATGACCCAAAACGTAATTCAGACATAAAGTTTCGTAAAATAAAACTTTTAGTTTTAAAGAACACGTTTCCGGGAACCTTGGAAAGAGACTTATCCCAAAGATTTGGCTACACCAAATTAGTACACTGATACATGCATCCTTTCTGTCAAAAATATTTTATTTATTATTGCTTCTATATTCTATTTATTATGCTTGTCCCAATCAGAGTCACAAACCAAAACTACTACTAACTACTTGAACTTTACATGAAAAATGTATTAGAGAACTATAGTTCTCTAGTTCACAGACTAATTAAGCCAACACGTTGAAAGTAATCAATGCAGTTACAAATTTTAAATTTTTTTTAAGTTGATTTGATCATAGAATTGAACATTTCATGTATTGTTGAAGCATTACAACAGCTTAATGATAATTCAATTAAAATTTAAACGTATGGAGTTTTTAGAAACATACCTGTCGTAGCATGCCATGTTTCCCAAATAATGAGATGGTTGTACCTCCCACAACCATTACCTTCCCAGGTCCAGCGCAATCATAGATGGTCATTGCAAGTATAGCATTCCGTGGTAGGTCACTGTAGTATACTGGAAGAGTCACCCATTCATTCCAGCTGTAAAGAAAAGTTAGTAAAAACTACAAGTAGAAGAGTCTACTACTCACTTGTCCAAGGCAGAAATAAATCCTATTTTGCAATAGTTTTAGTATTTAGTAATAAAAAAAAGTTTACTCATCAATTTTGATTTTGCAGTAGCACAATTTTTAGTATTCATCTATTCAACTAATATTCAAAATAAAAAATTAGGATAGATAGTTCTCAAATATGACAATATAATAAATATAATTAAGATGTGATTTGGTACCTGAACATTTCCATGAACAATAGTATACAATTGGTAATCAGTAACTCTTGATCAGCATAGGTGGTAAGTAAGTTTATATACACCTAATTCAGAAACAGATGGACAGAAACTCATATACCTATCTTAAGACTTACTTCCATCTATTTGTAAAAGCCTTGTATGATGTTGTGACAGGCAATGCAAGAGGTACTCCATCACATAGCACTTGACATGTTACATACAAGTCTGAGCAACCTTCTTGATAAAGCCCAGAAAATTTGAGCATTGGATCTGATAGAAGCATATCATATTCTGGTTTTGCACGCTTTCCTTCAAGTGTCCCACTATGTGATTAACAAAATAGGTGTTTAAGAAAAACCGAAGCCAAGTTAACAAAAAGTGAAATATTGTATAGAAAAAATCATTGCATGTTGATTTCAGCTTTAATTAAATTAGCGATTTATGGTTTACACAGTAATAATACAATATAGTATCAAGAGCATTTAGAAAAGGTAAACTTACATCTTTATTTCCACTTTATGATCTAATGACGAGCTATAAACGTAATAAAATTTATCGTCTATTTCGTTCATTTTAATTGACTACCTAAATATATCCTGATGAATGATGAGTTGAGCCAAAACACCAGAAACCGAATTTTGCAATCATGAATTTTTTACATTAGTACATTTCATCATCTACGAGTCTTTACAATAAATTAATTATCACAATTTCCCCAAAGTTTATTTTCTTGTTTTCAAAACAATTTATTCACTTTGGTCTTTGATCTTTGTTGACATTCCATAATGTTGAAAATAATGTGACACTTGACTGATTTCAAACCACAGTCTTGCATTTAGCAATTGCATTTTGACATACGGGAGTCATAAGTCTCATTTCTGAATCTCATGCTAAATGTTATGAATAATACAATAAAACATATATTATCGCTTTCATTTTCCTTAACCATCGGATCTGTTTCCTAGTGGGCAGGCATGACCGGGGCAGTACCAATGTCTCACAGAAAGCCGGCGTGAAGTTATACAATAGATTCATCTTGTTGTATTCGCGTTTCGTGCGGTGAGTTAGACTCCCGGAGCCCATCAATCCCCCCCCCCAAGTATGAAGGTGCAGTTTTGCCGCGCACAACCACTTTGTGGAACCTGCTAAACCATTTTTATTCGCGTCAGTTTGACCAAATCGTTAATAATAAAGCTTTAAACGTTTCGCAAAATAAAAACCTTGATTTATTGACTTAGTCTTAAGGTCCAATTCCACATGCATCAATGTTTCTGAGGAAAGAGACAAATGAATTAAAACCGTGACTATATAGCACGAAAGTTTATAATCCTTTAAAACAACATCCGTCTTACGAATTTGTCCTGACGCGAGTTAAACATTTTTTACCCATTACAAAAAAAGTTAACAACGCCGCTAAAGAAGTTTTCACTTCAAAAAAAGAACTAATATCTGACTACACATATAATCTACTTCTAACCCTATAATATATATCCATAATTCTATACCCAAAAAATTGAGACAACTTGGCTCTTTAGACAAAATCACTTCAACAATTAGGATCCACTACCGCTAAACTATTTTGTATGGGAATGACATTAGCTCACGCTTTGTCATTTTTATACTACATTTTGGGTATGTTCCAATATACACTGCGAGTACTGTATAGTGCTCCCACTGTTCAAAAATTCGTTCCGCTATGGACTGCCAGTATACAGCCGCAGCGTCCTAGGGAAATATATGACGTCACAAATCCCCGCTATACTTCTACTGCGAGCACTGGCGTTTTCGAGGTAAGGTACTCGCAGTGCTTTGATCACGTGATCAATCAAAACCACTTGAATGCCTAACGGCTGATATAACTTACAGTTTAATAACAAACATTTAAAATTCTAACTTACTTTCTTTGTAGTATTAATTCAATTGACAGTTAACATTAATATAGATTTTTTTAATGCGATAATACTCCAATAATAGTTTTTCTTGTTGAATTGAAAAACTTTGATGCACTCATTTGAAAACTGTGTCGAAAAACGAAGCTGACTAGTTCCGTTTTAAATGGTAACCAGTATAGCTGGCTATAGAGAAACGGTTTCACAGTATACTAAATTGACGGTACTCTGTACAGTGGTCGCAGTGTATATCGGAACATACCCTTTATAAGCTAGTCGTATTGTAAAATTTGTAGCAGATAATTCCTTGTTTTCATGTTTACATGTCTGTGATCTGTCTACGCATCTATACTTAATACAAATATCAATAATAAAGTTCATAATGTCAATTATCAGCTGTCACTACATGAACTACATCTTATGACATTGATATTATATTAAATATTTAAATTTAGTGTTTTAACACCTTGGTAAATGGGTTTTTCAATATTTTATAAATTATCACTTTTAAAATCTTATGTATGTCACAAGTTACGCTATTGCAACGTTTAACATAGTTTTCACTAAGTGCAAATTTAATATATAAACGCATACGTTACATATAAATATTTATATTTAAGAAGATTTGAATTATGTATCGTATTGCATAGGCATCGTTTGAGCATTTCGATTAAAATGTCCTTATATTTGCAAAACAATCTCTAAGTGTGTTATCTCTTCATAGGATAATGACGAAGTTACTGGAATGGGTGTCTGCAGCATCAGCATTCTTTGCAATATGGTACTCCTTGATTGGTGGATATGTGAAACATCCAATGATTGAAAATAATATGGATCTTATTCTTATTTCACCAATTTTTCTTTTAATACTTTTTGGGGTTTATGCTGTAACAGTTGTTGTATACCGAGTATTTACATTTAATAATTGTGAGGCAGCATTTTTGGAACTACAGAAGCAGATCAAAGAAGCTAATACAGAACTAACTGCAAAAGGACTGAAATGGTAGCTTGTAAAATAATGACTACCCAAACCTGTATACACTTTCACATTTTCTAAAATAAATGTTAGTACTTTATTTTAAAAATCAGCTGTTGAAAAGTTGGTCTGATTTTTTTTTTAAATTTACGTAGGAAACTAAGATTTTATAAATTGTGCATTCCATTTTTATTATCAAAATAAAAGCAGTCAAGTGTTCAACTGGTCGAATTTGATAAAGTTTCTACAACATTTTACTGACTTTAACCCAATGCATTTTTTGTACCTATCAACAAGAATATATTGTTATATGTATTGATTAGAAAATGGATTTAGTAAATAAAAAACCCAAGTAACAAATAGCTAGTGTTTTATTTATCAAGCTAATCATAAGATTTATTTACAATATTTGTATTGTAACTTAGTAAGTTAAGCGCTTTTGGCTTTACAAAATGTAGGTAAACTTATAATAAACAATATAACAATTATATATTTTATTAGGTCATGTACATTTGATTGTTTATAATTTAATTATATTTCAAATTTAATCTAAAAGCCTATAAATTATGTAACTGAAATTAATGTGTTATTCCATAATAATAGCTCATGGCACATTAATAATTATAATTTATAGTCTTGTATTAAGTATTCAATAAATTAATAATATACTTAGAAATAAATAAACTGTATGTACAATAATATACAATATATAATTTTAAATCTTCTTTGTGACATATTTTTAAAATATATTAAAAGCATTTAAAATCTTTATATATAATCATATCTTTACGTATTCATAATCTTAATAAATATTGCTTTTTCTAATATACTGTAGTGCAAAATAATTATTGTGTTTTAAGAATTTGATACAAATAAATTATTTTTAATATTATACAATTGTAAAACCGTGTGTTATATGACTTATAAATAAACACTGTAATCTTAAAGCTGCATTATGCCACACATGGCAAAGGATCAGGTTTACTTATTGCCACAAATGGACACTTGCTACATCAGTATGCCAGAAAGTACTGTGCCAACCTTTAAGCATGTGATACACAGGTTGCCGATGACATGTGTTTATAGATCCAAATAGCCAAACTCCAAAATTATTTTGCACTTACAAAACTACAGGCATTTTAAAGCTATTTTTAAATTTCAAAAGTATCTATCTACGCGTAAATTATTGAATGGAAATTCTTTAATGCATAGAGATTGAATAGAATGAAATATAGTTTCAATCCGATTACTGGAATATTCTGACCTCATTTCGTATTAGTCCATTGTTTTTTTTTACAAATCAATTTAACCACATATACATTGGACATGAAATTTACTAGTTTAAATTCATTTGTAATACCTAAGTGGGTGGGTACTCCTCGAGTTGGGGGTTATTGTTTTGTTAGTAAACTAAGAGCAGAAAATGAAGGATATATACAGACTTTTCACAACATGACTTCACAATGGACTAGGATCCACTAATATACCTACTGAGAATAAGACGTAGATTGATTGAAATAAGTTAGGTAGATTATAAATAACTATTTAAGGGGATTGTTAAGAATAATTTATATTTAATTGTTTAAACTTCGCGCTTGTTACGTTGCCTCATTTAATTCTCAACATACATAGACTAAACTAAAGTATAGTATGTTGTTTCACGCAATATCTCCTGTTACGAATAAAAATTGCATTACTTTAATACTACTGTATAAGCACCTCACCGAAATTACCGGGTGACATAATTTGCATTTGAAGCCAGTCTAACATTCTGCGCTTTAGCTTCCTTTTAGGATTCGAAACTAAAATCAAAGGCTTAGTGGAAACTAGTCCGAATACTACAAATGTTACTTAAAATTGGTCCAAAATTACTTATCTAATTATTATCTGCATAATAAATGGTGCACCGAATATTGACGTGATATATTATGTATAGGAAATCAAAAATACTAGCGGAGAAGTAGAGGAAATTCGTAAGGAAAGTGGTCTTTTCGACCCAAAAATGTATTTTCACGTTTATGCGCATTTCTGTTTTCATCTTTCCGTACTCTATAGTAATTGGATAACCGGATTTAATAGTTAACAATAAAATCTATATTACTATCACGTACGGCGTAGGCACTACACCGATAAACCAGTATTTTCCAGAACGCTTTGGCGAACGACTGGGCTAAGTAATCTTACCTCGTCGGATTTATTAAAACCCGGTGAGGCTTAATGGAAAGTTCATTCCACAGTGACTGATACAGATAGTAGAAAACTTGCCACACGCTTTTGTAACATTATCTAGGCAATCTCAATAACTTAAATATTTGTCTCACGTAAGCACAATTGTAACTAACATGAAATTGTACTTTTAGGTATCGTTATATTATTGTGTTAAGTTATTGAGTTTGATACACTATTGCCTCAAACGGATTGGTCTCATTTGAATGCCAGTTTAAGTAATTCCACTTTTCATACTAGACAAGAGAAGGCCACTAGTAGTAAGAAGCCGATAGGAGTTAGTTGTGCAGCTGAAGAGTGCCCTGAAAGGATGAGGGCTCGAAGGCGCTGCCGTTCCTGGTAGCGTTTGTCCTCGCCCGGTGGATCGAGACATTCGAATTCACAGCACCGCTCGCCGACGCGGAAGTTTTTGCAGAACTAAAATAGAAAGTTATTTTACTAGAGAATATGCACTATTAAAAAACAAAGTATGATGAATATTGGAGTTCGTTTTATTTTAATGTTTTGCATGCAGTTAATTCTAAGCGTGTCGTATCAAAGTTCTAGAGCACAGAACGCTGATCAACTATGTGTCCGAAACGAACGGAGGCACAGATGCAATTCACTTGAATTTAATTTTTATAACAATGTGAATACATGACAAATACTTACATATGGTGGGTCGCAGTAAATAGCCTTACACCACATCGGCTCAGAATGGTAGCATACACAAATGGAGCAGACACCAGGCCCAGGCACATATAGCAGCCCATGAGGGATTGTCTTACCCTCCCAATCCACGCAGTCTTCTTCTATACATTCTGGAAACAGAATTAAATAAATGCATTAAAAATACGCTTTAGATGTTAAGGGATTGGTTCAGAGTTATTTGGTTTGTGTTAAAATAAAATTCCCTAATTGTTCGTAGAGAAGAGGTGAAGATGGAATGAATTTTATTTTCAAAACTATGTACATTTATACCCAAAAATTATCCTACACTTACTACTAGTATTAACATGTGGTGCCAAAATACGCTGGGTGCGTAGGCGATAAAAACGCGGCGCGGCAAAAAGTTGACCCTTTTCTGCGCGCAACCGTCGAAGCTTACGAACGTATTCTTCTCACAACACTTCGATATCGTAGCCTTACGATAACGCTAATAAACTGTTATTTCCAGAACATCTTATCGTATCTTACGACGTTTATAAACTGTTCTTTTCAGAACATACTATTGTTTCTTGACGAAAACGTTTATCAACTGTCCTTGTCAGGACATATTACCGTGTCTTACGACAACGATGACAAACTGTTATTTTCAGAACACACGACCGTATCTTTAACTCTTGATCTGTTCTTGTCAGAACACATCACCGTTTAATTACGACACGAAAACTAATCACCTACAGATGTATACATATTAGGTACATTTGATGTTCGATTCTGTGTAACAATAACAGTCCCAAAATCTGTAGGCAAACGGGGCAGATGGAACCAGGCCAGGAAGATCACTTAAAGTAAATATCATTGAACCAGATGCAGTGTGTCTGCTCCTTGGCCCTTAGACCGTGGCAAATTCGCTGGCTTCAAACATAGGTAAGATTTAAGATAGTATTGCGAATACAGCCTAAATAGCACGTTATACGTAACTACGAAGTTAATTACTTCTTTTGTCGTCGAAGCCACTTACACGTGACCTATTTAAATACCTTACGTGATTTATTACACGTTCACCTAGCGTATGTTCTTTTGTATATAGTTGGAATTAGAACAATTTTTTAACCTTCTTTTTGGTTGTAAAAAATGGCTATTGGAATTTAATTATTTAAAGGTAATGGCAAAATGTTTCTTTATTATTATTATGTCTAGAAATTTCGATACTGATCGAAACTTCAAGAAAACTTAGGTAATAACTACTATCTTGATTCTAGAGTAAAGACTAATCTTGTTAACAACGGAGGTAGGTATATTTATCTAATTGACCTTTCGTTAATGCGGACTTGTCATTACTTTATTAAGTAAGTTTGCTTTATTATTTATAGTTAAACGCCAAGAACGCAATGCGTCAATCACACGTTTGCGAAGGACTTTTGAAAAACGAAGAAAACAGATGGAATCGATGGTTTGTATTTTTAAGTTGGGGACACCGTAAGTGTGTATGTATGTTTTGCTGTATGATATTGACGTAAAAAATAATAAGTACATAACGACTTTGATGACCGTTTACTTATAAAATCTCAATTGTTTGTTGCATATTATAAGAAACGCGACAAGCCATGACGAAGCTTGATGTATAGAATTTAATAAATGTAATAAAATAAAAATAGTTGTAAAAGTTTGGTCGTGTTAAATTATCCTATTGTTTATTTGGATTTAAAATAAAGACTGCATTTCAACTGTTTTTTACTTGTTTAAAATAGCAACTTCTTAAGACGTAATATAATTTAGTAATAAATATACACGTTTACGTATTCATTAAAGAACGACGTTCAAAAGAAAGAGCAAACATCAACTATGTGCTAGCGGTTTTCTTCTTGCTCGTTAGGTCTTGTATTTTAACATTGTTATCGTTAAGATTTACATATATTGAGTTTTAGGATGTGACGAACTTGCACACGGCTGCTCCTATCGACTCTTATAACTATGTATTTAGCTTTGAATTTTATCTTTGAACAATTTTAACGCGGTGTTTAAATACAGAAAAACGCAAAATTTTAGTAAGAAATAAGAAAATATAAAAAATCAGAAGTTTAGTTTTACAAACAAATAAAGTGGTTGACGCATATACGTGTCGCCGAACGTTACAAATGCCAGGCTCCAAAATAGAACAATTATGGCCAAAAATCATGCAAATGAACAATCGTTGTGTGGTTTTCAGTTTTTAGTAAAGAATTTAATAGCTAATAATATACATGGATTCTTTCTACTTATAACAATTTCTTACGCTTGACTTTTGGCTTGGCTAGAATTGGTGATAGTTAAAACATAGCAAATTTTAATCATAATAAATTTCAAATTCATATTACGTTAAAACCTATTTTAAATAGCTAAGTATTGAAATCGGTTTCAGTATTGACGCACTAAGCCTGTTCTTATCATTTCCTGAATTAACCTAATCTTAAGTAGACTCTATTAAGATCATCATCATTTCAATCGCTTTGCCTTTCAGCTTACTTAAGATGTTCTTATTGAAAGCTCGAAAATGTCTAGGACTTTTGTCTTTAACAGCCAGAACGCTTTTATCATAGTTAAGTATACATTTAATTGTCATTTGAATAATAATGTAATATAAACGATAATTGGAGTCTCTTTCTCGCAATCCAATTACGCGGAAGATTAGCAATAGCATTGTGTAAAGTGACGATAAAACAGGGCTTCGCTGGTCACCCGCCATTTCGAATTTGTATATGCTAATTGAGGACTGTTACGGGCAATTTACAGACCGCTGTACGAATGTTCTAATTTAGTAATTGGCAGCATTTGTCTTCAGCTTAACTAAAAATCCATTTCCTAGAATATAGAGAATAAAGGGCGTAGATAGTTGTCAGATATCAGTGCATGAACGCTGTGAAGGATAAGCTATAGTGATTTTAGATTCGTTTGGGGAAGGAATTCGTATCCTTAAGTTCTTAAGCTTAAACTGTGGAATCGATTTCCTTGGGATTTCAACCAATAAAAATCACTAATTTTCTAGGGTGTTCTGATATATATATATATATGTAAGGAAAACATAATATTTAATATTTTCCTATACACTCTTTTTATATTTTATTTTTCTTTGCCGTCTGATCGACGATGTTTTATTTGTCACTTGACATAATAGATGTAAGATGTTTTAATTTTTTCTTTATATTATTTTATTTTATAAAACCTAGAATATAGGCTTTAAATGTTGTTTCTTTTGTATTCACAGGTGAGTGAATAATTTGTAAATATATATTTTTCATTAAATGTAAATTAATAGATATTTCTTTTGTAAATAAAACTTTTATATTCACAGAGAAACGCAGTTGCGCTTTATTTATCCCCAGTACTCGTATAAGCGATTGATACCATTATATATATATATGACACTATTTTCTCTACATAGGATTAGTATAGGTTATTAAACCAAATGATATATATTCACTGTTCGATTAATGTAGAAAATATGAGTAGGTATGACTTTTTAACTTTGAAGAAAAATAAATTTTCTCTCTAATCATGTAATAAATTTGAAATCTTGGCACTGAAATCTTAGGAAAAACGTGGTGGTCGTTACATTGATGCTCGCGTGTTATATAAGGCTTTGGATACACGAAAGACCAGATTAATATCCTCTAATCTTTATATTCAATTATGTGTTTTGCCACACTTCTTTATCTTAAACTAGCTGTCTCCTGCGAATTTATCTGCAATACTTTAGTCGTAATCGTATTTTACATAGCTCATATTCTTCCTCCATAAATATACTCTAATTTATTTGTTCAATACATTGCATATCTATTCGTATTCTGTCTCGTTCACCTTTCATATTATAAGGTTGCTCTGACAATAACAAGCAATAAGAATTCTCCAATTTAGATTTTGTAACGCTTGAATATTACAAGAAACTATAAACACAAAGACACGGTCCAATTTTGTAAATTTAACAATTAGGACTTCCTTAATAATTTAACAGTAGTATTGTCGTTCGAGTACATCGTCCTTACATGATTTAAGCGCCCCTTGTGACCAAAGATCAGTTTATGAGGGACATCGTATACCAAGGGGAAATAGAATCAGTGTTTTTAAAATCATACGTTTTCTGCTTTTCCTTTGTTTTATTACATATTTTTGGTTAAGTGCCAATAAGAATCCAAGGTCGTTGGAGCACTTCTGTGAAAAGTTAAAGTACATAAAAAATAATGTTGTGCAATGTAAATAATATACCTATATAAAATTATATATTTTAACAAAAGCCTACTCTTGTGAAGCAGATGTGATTTAAGTAACTTTAATAACAAATCGGTTACTTAATAATAGTTAAACACAACGTTACAGATTATTTCCAAAGAAACTAAATCAGCCAAAAGCTGTACCAAAGCATCCATTTAATAATGTTCAATCAAGGAACTATTAAAGTTATAATACTAAAGAATGGTGCTACTCAGATATACGAAACTAAGTGTTGGATTAGTTAGGTTTAAAGAAGCAACCAAATATCTCTGAAGCTTTGATTAAATCTACGTTGAACTAATTAAACTATTTTCTTACTAGCTTAGGGGGCTATATTAGAACTTAATTGTTTGTAGATGCAAGCTTTCTTTGTAATATATAAAGTAAAAGTAAGTATAAATTGTATAGTAACATTATGGCAATACAATTACATTGACTATACTTTCTTGAAGTTTTAATAAATAAGGTATAAATGTTTTAGTTAGTAGAACATAGACAATAATCGAAAGTTATAACATGAATATTCCAATGCACAGTGTCAAGTCGCAATGCGGATTTTCAGCGTCCCATAACAGTATTCGGAGTCACCACAACGTTTACTATCTATATTATTTAAATTGGCAGATAAAATTGCATCCTATTTTCATGCTATAAGAAAATTCAAAATTATAGTTATATTTTTATTTTATTTTAGCGGCAACACTATAAAATAAAAATATTTATATGAAAGAATTTTAATATAATAACGAATATACAGACTGCATTTAAAACTTGTTTAATTTGACTAACCTGAATTGTATAATAAGGTAACTATATCCAGGAGAACTAGAAACTTATGGGTCAGTTATTAAAGAATGTAACGCTAACCAATTTGAAATAATATTTTCACACACATTTGTGGCGATCCTGACAAGTCTGCTATTACATTAAAATTAACAGTGGTTTTCAATGGTAATATTTACAACTATTTTATGAATTATGTGAAATAAATATATTTTAAAAAGGTAAATTTTGGGTGGTTATTTCGGTTGCGCATAAAGAAAAATCCTTTTGTGCATTCGCAGATCGAACGCGCGATACAATTAGCGTACATATATGCGTTAGATGAATAAAAAAAAATACCGTCATGCCGTAAATATAACGAAAAAGCAATTAATAACTTTTAACTATGCAGCTTCAATATATTAAAAAATACGTTCCGTCGCGTCGTCAGCAGCAAATTTCGTCGCCGAAAATTAAATTAACGTAGTGACAAGGTTATTTCCACGGAAGCGTTTAATGAGAGCCTCGAGAAATTTATTAAACTAGCTTTCCCTTACGACATCAAACACAGACTTGATATGTTAGGATTCTTAAAATACCATCTCATATATTAACTCTATTTACCGCCTGCGTAAACCTTTTTGAGTCTTTTCGGTTAGTTTATTAATTTACCTGAAGGTCTTGAATTCGACTTATTGTACAGAAAAACATATAAAATCCAGGCTTATCAGGGCTAATTTCAAAGCAACAAAGATTAATCTTAGACGAAGAATTTTCTAAGACGTTACGAGTACCTGCTAATTATATAATTTCTCGAATTTATAAAAACTAAATTTTTATGTTGAAAAAATACAGAAAAATAAAACAAAATATGAAGGTAATATCATAAAAAAAACATAGAAAAGCTTTAAATAGTTAGGTCTATAGTCAAGACTGTGAAGCTACTGAAATACTACAAAACAGTCCGGTCCGAAAAAATAAAGCGAAAAATATTTAAAGCTTCAATTAAAATGTTACGATTGCTAGGCAATTAGCAATGTAAAACCAATGCCGCGACAGTGATTGGAGGCGGAGATCATTCAAAATTCAATTATAGTTACAGCTGTTTGAACAGTTCGTTTACAGTGAAAGTTTTTAATAGAGTCGCCGAGTAGAAGGCACCGCAACTTTGTATTTGTTTTTAAATGACTTTTTCTTGCAGTTATGGACATGTGTACACTACTAGTATATAGAAAAAAAAATTGTTTTATTGTATGACCATGCGAAAGGGAGCGTTCAAGTATTACGTCACGTAATATTTGGAGATTATTGACCCCTCCCCGCATGTAACGCGCCGTAACGTTTTTCTGTACCCAAGTAAATATATACCTGGAAAATGGAAAGTAGCGGCTTAATTCAATCCCTGTACATTCACCAATAGAAAACACTCTCCAAGTGCGATTTTATTTTTAGACATAGACATAACATTTATTTCAAAGGAAAAAAATAAAATAAGAAATATAAAAAAAAAATCTACCCTGTTTCCTTTCGGTTCGTTTCAAGTGTGTAATGCGTGTGTGCTGTGGTTTTAATTGACCCTGGCTCAGCACTATGCTGAGAAGCAGACTATTCCACAGCATAATGCTGGGCTGTTTTTAATATAAACTTTTTAACATACAACAAACAATGATGGGATTGGTTTTCGTTTGTATTGTTCTACAAAGTGTTCAAGGTCACTGGTAGGTATTTTTATGGATAGTTTAGTCACTAAATACATAGGTGAATTAATGCATACACTATCATAACAATAACGGCTCAAATCGTATCTTAATATTTACATATATATTTTGATACAAACCTCTGTCTGTAAATATATTATAGATAGATGCCATCTTATTATAAATTTCAGTTAGCGTAAGCAGCTTATGTTACTTATGATTTTTTAAACACTAATAAAAACATTATGGAATATAATTTGGATTAGGGTTAAAGAACTTTATTCTCGTTATATGAGAAAAAAACATAAAAAGAAAAATATATCACGCAACCGTGGTACGCTAAAAGTCAAGGGATTTTTATCTCAAACACCTTGGCTTTTAACTTTTGTAACATTGAAATGGCCTATAACGTTTTAAAATGCAGATTAATTAAAGTTTGTGGTTGGCATGACTACTTGCCATTGAGGATCCGGTATAATCAATGGGTACCACCGTCGCATGACTAAACTTATACAGTGGGGGCTAATTTTCATAATTCGCTGAACTATGTAACTGTTTCACGCTAAGCACCAATTTGCGTTGGCTAAACATCAATGCTAAAACGAATTCATATTATTCGATGAATATATGTATACTACTAGCTGACCCGGCTAACGTTGTTTTATTATTTCTAGGAAAAATTGTTTTAGTTCAATAAAAATAACTATCTACTATAATAAAAATAGGGGTTGATCGTAGAGGGTAGATGAAAATTAAGGGTTGTATGTATTTTTGTATGCTGTATCATAAAAAATAAAAACAAAAAGTATTGTCTAAAAAATAAAAAAATAATTTTTGGTCACTTAGTGGGATGAAAAATAGATATTGTCCGATTCTCAGACCTACTAAATATGCATAAAAAATTCATAAAAATCGGTCGAGCCGTTTCGGAGGAGTACGAACATTGTAACACGAGAATTGTATATATTAGATTATATAGCTTACAAATAAATAACTATAATCATTCTAACAATTTTTGTATACAGATTAGAGTCACTACATAAAATAAGCTTATAACGATTAACAACCTTTTAAATTAAATTTACTGGAATTTACAATTCACCAGTCACGCCGATAACTGGTTTTTACAAGCAAAGCAACGTTAAACGCCGGAACAATGTTATACTTGCAAAATGGTTTTAAATAAACATATAGATTAAAGCTAAAGCTCTCTTGTAAATATTATACTCACGTAACTAAACGATATATTCTAAACACTGTAATCACTCGTGGTATTATAAGTGCTACGCTGCTACACAGAAGACGATACGTGCTACGAAAGTTACGTTCCTTATATGCGGCTACGGTGTCTCCTAGAACGCTATTCTACGTAGTGCATAGAAATGCTCAAATTCTATTTTATTATTATTAATAGCATGTAGGGTAAGATTATTGTTAATACTCTGTATTTGTATTACTAAATAAATGAAAATGCACTCATTTAATGCTTCAATGTTTCACGTTCAAATATTTTGTCTAATCCTCCACAGTAGGTTACTTGGTAAAGTTTTCTCATTATTATAACAAGCATACTATAAAAATCCTGAAAATGAGGATTTAAAGTATCGTATTTTATAAACGGGGTTTTCAAGTTCCATTTTTAAACTTGTCAGATGAGAGCTATAATATAAAGCAACGCGAGTGGTTTGTGCTTACTTGTAAAATCCAACGAAATTCAAAGTATATAGATTACATACTTATATAAAGATGCAGTACAGTGACTCAGTGGTCAAATGTGTGGTTTTAAGTATTACGGTCGTGTATTTGAACCCCGGCTGTCCATTAGATCTTAACAATTTCTTGTGAAGGAAAACGTTGAGAGAAAACCGGTATGATTCAAACCCGGAATATGTATGTCAAGCCAGAAAGGCCTCACCTACTTGCTCATGAAGAAATATAATTGGTCACACTAAATTGAGGGTAGGCAATAACACACTCATTTCCCATGCTCATTTCGTATCTCTGATTATGTATATTTTTTATGTTTCAATAGTCGAATTGATTTATAAGTAATTTAAGTGGTGCAGAATTATTCGATAAATCAGTGTAAATGACAACTCAGCCGCAAATATTGTATGTGTAGTAAATTTCTTCAAAAATACAACGCTTCATGTGTGCAAGTTTTATCGCATAAATGTGGCTATAAATACAACAAATTGCCTGACTAGAAAAATAATTTCAGTTCAATTTCAATTCGTTTTGTAATTAGTGCGAGGAAATATTATTCAATAAATATATAATGAAAATTTAGAACACTTAAAGGAATCGATTAACTTGTGAGTGATTCATTGAATGGACGTGTTATGAAACCACGCAGCTACTTTAGTACTTGAGGCGACCATTTGTTCAACAGTTCGGATATCAAATCCTAAAATATAATATCAAATCAAAGAAGGTTTTGAAGAATACATTAACTCGACAATATCAAAATTTAAAGATCTTTCTCACCGTCTTCTGGATATTACACCACACTCAGCTCTGTTCATTTTAAAATTCTGCCTTTATATTCCCAAATAACCTTATGTACTTCAGTGTAGTCCTCTATGCAATCATTCAGGTTTTTAAAGAGATTTGGATAATCTTTTAAAAACTTCTTTCGAATCTATTTTAAATTTTCGTTTTGAAACATCTTCCTGGAATTAAGAATCGCTTCATATTCGCTTTGCCGGATTAGGAGTACGCAAGATAACAAGTGTAGCTCTTCCAGCATTTCTATCATCTGCTCACAAATCTAGCTGTCCGGTAGTTAAAATCCTTAGATCTTATTCTACAAACTACGATATTGCAGATTTAACAGATGCAAGAAACGCGTGATTAGCATCCAACCCAGGCCTGAGTTTGCCTTCTAGCGTCAACTTTCAAAAGAGCTGGGATCTTCTTTGCAAATCTGAATTCCAAAAGTTAAGGTATCTTCTTAACCTACATAAAAATAATTAAAAAGAAATTTATAAAGTTTGGTCCCTGTGGCAGTGTACCTTTAACGATGGCAGCATTTCCTCGCTGTATTGCGATACTTATTCGTTAAGCGAGGAAAGCATCAGCTCTGGGGTCACCAGTACTATCTACCAGGCTCAACTCATATCTTTAATCTTTTGTTCTATCTTTTAGTGACTATTCTTGAAAATATTATATTGATTACGAGCATTAAACTAAATTAGAGAGATAAGATAGTCACACCTCACGACCTGTACTAAGAATCACGGGATTGCTCAACTGCTGCAATCTGAGTTCAGCGATATGAAGAAAACCGTTAATTCCTTGCGTACTGATCTTGACTCGTTTATTGAATTCGCACATCTTAATACATATATATAAATTACGTTGTTTGTCACGTTCTTTGTCCGCTATGGGCTCCTAAACTACCGAACCGATATGAATCAAATTTGCACACCGTGTGTAGTTTGATCCAACTTAAAAGATAGGATAGCTTACATCTCAATTTATACCCGCAAAATATTTGTTTATTATTTGATAGTCACAATTCTAACAAATGGCGCTGTGTTAAAAGTACCAACGTTTCACATAAGCTACAATTTAATTGCATAACCACCAAAAAGCATGGTGGTCCCCATGACTGGTTTTCTCCTACCGTTTCCCTTGAATAGTTTGCTACTATGTAATATAACAAAAACCTTAGCCACAGCAACGCTTGGCCGGTCTGCTAGTAGTTTATAAGAAAGCAATGCCCGTACTGTTACGTGTTATTAACAGGTTATTGATCACATTGGCTTTGCGGTTTAATCATTGTTCATATTGTTATGCAGTAAACGATTGTATATTATAATTATCTATGAATATCGGAACTAAGTGGGTTCGTAACTGAACCGTAACGTCAGTGATATCGGTATCGATTCTCGGTTAAAGCGCAAATTATAATTATACATATTTGTAATTTGTTGTAACAACGTTATATCTCAACTCATATGGCACATACGACATTTCACTATTAGATCAAAGTTGTATGTTGTAAGCTATTTGGACCCCTTCGGTAGTACATACAGTGCCCCGAGTGACCGCTGAGGGTTCGTTACAAAGGTTTGACCACTAAAATTATGATTGTGTAATAAGCTTAAATTAAATCGCAAACTTTAAGCTAGCCTTCACAGTGAAAAATATTTGAGCGAATCTCGACACGACCTGAAGTGATTCATGGAAATACAAGTTTTTATTGCACAGAATTTTTATAAGCGCCATTAAGGTAATTGCGCTTTTTAATTACTCGACTAATTTAGAGGAATAAGATCGTTTATTAACTTTAACAGACTTTTATTTATAAAAGAGAAATAAAGAATATTTATAGTGCACATAGATCGCCGCGGATCAAACCAATGACCTCATGGATAAAAGGTATAAGCTGATGCGCTTGTGCGACTGCTTTGTGGTGGTGGGTTATGTGGGACACGCATCTGTTCAAGCCACATGGCCCACCAGCAATCGCCCGACGCAGGACACATGTCCGCATCCCGCCACGCGATCCGCCGTTGGCCTTGAATGATCGACCTTGGCAAAAGAATCAAGCGCCATTCTCACATCGGCCACTTCGCTCTGGTATGTAGACCTCGATTGCAAAGCATGCAATGATGAAGCAGCATCCCTTTTTCTGGACGCGTTGCCCGGTGGAACGATGACGTCCCTACAGAGACGCAGTTGTGTTGCGGGATCGACCTAGCCTATCACTCTCCGCATCTTCTTTAAGAGGCATGACCGCCTCGCAGTAGCTGAAGTTACTAAGCTAACCCTGCGGCTGCAATTTTGTTGTTATAGTGTGTTATTTTGGTTGGGATTTCTTTATATTATTCATAGCTAATTCATTTATGTTTTATATTGTCTATAGTGTTGGCTTTGTGTATCTACATGTATTCTAATAATTTTATAATCGAGTTTAGTCACGTCATTATATTTAATATACCTATTTTTAGAAATTGGACCACTGATAACGGTATGTTTTTTACTTCACAGGAAGTGATTTGATGATTGATTTAAGTAATGTACAAGATGTGTTTAACTAGATGTTTAAAAATTAATACACCAAAATCTGTATAATGGAAATTTTAATTCGCTGTTGAAATTCTTAGAAAGCATTGAACGATGAGTCACATTTTATAAGCGTAAGTAAAATATAAAAGATTAATTAAACGTTATAAATACAGTATTAACGTTATAAAGCGAAACTCCGAATTATTTATGCACAAACGCTTATCAGAACAGCTCGTTATTGGATTTAAATTTTATTTTATTAATAAATCATCATACTGAATTCAACATAAAGTAACAGGGTCAGTAGTAAGCTAATTCGATTTTCATCTGAGGTCATGTTTCGAAACTAATTGTGCAGTAGACTACTTTTTATCTGCTCTATACTTTATTCTTATTTTATTTCTATAGACACCATAGATATGAAATTGGCATGACACTCAAAAGTCTAAAAGAATAC
Source organism: Pieris melete (assembly GCA_963693345.1). Lineage (NCBI taxonomy): Eukaryota > Metazoa > Arthropoda > Insecta > Lepidoptera > Pieridae > Pieris > Pieris melete. The sequence goes on along the minus strand of CAVNZK010000346.1, from coordinate 518,759 downwards.
ATTTTTTTCAAATAGACGCAGAAGATTGTTGTCAATACCTATTAAATGTCATAGCCTCTAGGACATATGTAAGTCAATTGTCACTTTGGAATGTAATTTTTTTTTTCAATTGTATGCTATAGTAAAAGATAAGTGTAACCTAAACAATGATGAAGAACCTAATTCGCTGTTTTGCTGATGATTTTTCTTTTTTTTCTGTTTTAAGCACCAACAAATTTCTATAATTTTATTGTGTGCTTGTATTATCATGTATATGTTTTAATTGTATTTTTTAATTTTTATTTTCTATTGTTTTTTGTGAAACTTATGTTTACTTTAATTGTCACACATTTTAGATGTAAGATTTTGTAAAATAATAATTAGTACATTTAGTACTGAGTGTACTAAATGTACTAAATATATAAAAAAAAGATCGTCTTTTAAACTTACTTGGTAACGACATTGTGCATAACTTAGATCAAAATGTTGGTTAATGCCGAATTTCATACAGTAGGTAGGATAAAAACACGAATTTTAAAACAATGATTAATGCCAATTGTATATAAACCGGTGTCTATAATTATTATCACTTTTTTGTTAACCAAGGTAGAAATGCACTGAGGTTACGAACTAAAGGGTGTGGGAAGTTCGTTTCAGGACGTACCTACGACTAGGCTTGCTACTCAGCCGATGGGTAGCTCCAACACGACCGCATCAAAGAGGGCGTCGGGGACGCTTGCATTCTATGGGGACATAATAATTATCTTCCAATAACTGTTACAATGAATTATATTAAAATATCAAATAGTAGTTTTGATTGTTATTAATTTGAACGTTTTAGTAATATGACAGTGTATTATGATATACGTGTACAATACCACTTTGTACTTACCCGATGTTCCTATTTGGCAACGTCATTAGTAGTATGCAATAACTATGTTTACATTTATAATAGAGTCTTTTCCTCTGATAAAATTGAAATACACTGAATTTGGTAAAATGTGTGGTGTGAATATTATACTGTTATCAAATTTATTTTGACATCCCAGTACTTCACGACGATATGTTTCAATACAGGTTTTACATCATCATCATCAATAGTATTAATGCACTGTAATAATGACAAATTAAACACAGCTGTCATTTGACATTATATCCCTATTCAATAACCACGATACTAGCTTTGATAATGTTATTTGTTTTTTTTAAATTCATTTTAATGTTTTAATGGCGCTACAAATGTACAGACTTTTGTATGTGCTTGGTTGTATTGGGTTTAATGCAAACAAATCTTATAATTCTAACAAAGTTGTATTACTATATTCTAAACTATTGATAAAACACTGTTAAAGCTTTCCTATATATCGGCTTAAATATTAGTAAAATGAGGTAATAAAAATCATAAAGGGAGCCAAGATAAAATGTTAGTTGGGTGAATCGCGAGTTGGACGGGTTTCAAGCTGAGTACGTGCTTGTTACGACTGCGGAGGTTTTGATATATCCTTTGTTTAGATTGAGGTATTTTAAGATGACTAGCTAAGAATAATGTTGTAAACTTTTTTATTTTGCCATTTGGGTTACAACTATACTTTGATGTAGCAGTGTTGGCCTATTGGCATCAGTGTGCAACTGTGCGAACTCTTTTTTTTTAAAGACAATTCACACCAATTGACCTAGTCCCATGCTAAGCTGGTGAAGCTTGTGTTACGGATATACATACAAATTATAGATAGATAGACATATAAATACATATTTAAACACCCAATACCCAAGCACAACACCAAATGCTCATCACATCGATGTTCGTCTCAGCCGGGGATCGAACCCGGGACCCATGGATTCGCAGTCAGGGGTACTAACCACTAGACCAATGAGTCTGGCTGCGCAATAGACGGTTCGGCTCGTACGGAGAAGAAAATCGGCATGCCTAAGATCTAAGAAATCCACGGGCAAGTTTCAGGTACAGAAGGATGATCACCCACTTGCCGAGCCAAGACCTAAAAACGTTGTAGCTTTTTATACCTAGACTAGCTGACCCGGCAAACGTCGTTTTGCCATGTATATCATTTATAATTAAAAAAATAGGGGTTGATCGTAGAGGGGTGAAAATTGAGGATTGTATGTATTTTTGTATGTTGTATCATAAAAAAATAGAACTTAAAAATTTTGTCTAAAAAATAAAAAATAAAATTTAGGGGTGGACTACCCCTAACATTAGGGGAATGAAAAATGGATGTTGGACGAATCTCATAGATACCGGATAAGCACAAAAAATTTAATCAAAATCGGTCAAGCCGTTTCGGAGGAGTATGGCAACGAAAACTGTGACACGAGAATTTTATATATTAGATATTTCCAATTATTAAAGAACAATGACGCCCTCGGAAACTAAGACTATGTGTAGATCTGTAAAATGAAGTTTATGCTTAAAGATGTTTACCGTTAAGATATCGTAGCGAACGATCTCTTTATTACTCTATGTTTAAAGTCTTTAGAACTATTTATAACCTTGTAAACAAAACTCTTCAAACATCTTAAGTGCAGGTTATATGTTATTCATATAGTAATTGCCCTGAAATATGAGGCAGTCAGTATGACTGTCAACTACATGATAAACGAGCAACTCACTGCAGTCTACGTTTTATCACTTGTACTAAACCCACGCCCAAGCCTTAGTATAAAGTTTATTTCATTAAAGATCGTAGTTGCGTAAATATCTCCAAACTAATTTATGGGATACGAAAGATGAACACCAGAAGGCTATAAGTAGCGTGAACAGTAGTTCATTGCAATTATTATTCAAATTGTGTGCTCACTGCGGTAAAGCATAATATTATGACATACAAAAATATATTTTAGACAATATTTATGAAACAAACGTAATAAGAATTATGTGTTTATATTAAAAATGTGTTTGGTGTCTTAATTGTAAAAATATCTTAAAATATTTCACTTAAGGAACTTTGAGCTCAATAATATACAAAACGCCGTAACTATTGGAAAAGTGTAGCGACGTCCGGTGGATTATAATTACTTTGATTACATTTTAATGACATTTAAAATTTATAAAGAGTTTAATTGGTGTTCAATGAGGTAGTACAGAAGCTGTGAATTAAATATTTGCTCATAACATTTTTATATGTAGTATTATTTGATAAATGTCAAACATCACTGCGTCGGTTCTAGGGTTGCTATTTTTTGTGACTTGTATGAATGTTCTGTATAGATATAATTAACACAATTTGTTTACTGACGTAGAAATCAAACTAAAGATACATATAGTACTGTTGCTACCAAGTCGCCCAAAAGATCTTACGGCGAAATCACGGTTTAATGATACATAAACATTAAGGAAACACTATAATATTTCAACTCGTTAGCACACGTTGAAACAATGCGCGAGCAAAGTTTCGTAATAAAAACACTCACCGATCGCAGCGAGTGAAATAATGATGAGTAGAGCGATCAAACGCGACATGACTGCCCTTCACGGCCGCTCGCAGCTAACTGAGGATGTAGGCATTGAGATCTTTCATCAGAAAATGCGCTGGAAAAGCTAAATAATTGGTTAGACACCAGAATATGTAGCCCTTTTGATAACTGTTTACGTATTGAGTTGTTTTGCAAATTTAAATAAGCGTAGGCCTCGCGTAGCAGAATTACGGCGTAGCGTATTTGTTTATAACTTATATAACGTGTGTTAGACTTAGAAGTTAGAAATGTTGACGATAGCAATCAGGTCTTCTTTGAATGTTTAAAATTAAATCAAATACAACAATAAAAACAAAGATAGTACTTATACTATGTATTATAGTGTACCGTCATAACGATCGGAGAATACCAGTGTATTTGTAGAATGTTTCCAGATTTAGAAGAACTATCTTGGGTTTAGCGCTTTACTTTGTTAATAGACTACTATGTAGCACAAATGCAGTACATATAGTACTGCAGTAATTTAATAGTATTTCGTATAAAACCTAGTTTTATTTTTCAGCCAATGTCAAAACAATATTGGTCACAATAACATAAGGCTTTTAAATTGTCGTAGTGTTTTATAACAAAGCAATTATGCAGCACATAAAGCGCTGAATAGTCGGATCCATAGAGGGTTGGCCCCGCGTCCCCGAATGCGGCATTGCGTTTACACGTCTCCATACACGACTTTTGTGAAAAATCTAGGAAAAACGTGCTGTTTTTACAAGCCTTTTCATCATGCCATGTTCATTTTGTAACTAGAAACATGATGTTTTTTAGTTTTTTATAAATATAGAACGTTCCGTTTTTGTACAGTAAACGTAATGTTTCTGTGGATTCACCTACGAATATTAATATTACGGTTTACTTTTAATCAAAGATAATAGACTAATTAGTTTTAAAAAAAATTACGAACATTGAATATAATAAATTGTTTAAGAGAACGTAACTAGCTGTCCTGTGTATTGTAGGTTCAAAAATATGTTTACAATTTGTGTTCAACAAAAGAAATAAAGAAAATAATGAGGACATGTAAAAGAAAGTGCCCTTAGAGTAGGTCAGTGTTCTCTAGTCTCGTCATCACACTTGGCAGCTTTGTCGTTTCTTAGTACTTTTTCAAAGACAATTTTTGCATAACTCTGCTTATTTTTCTCTGTTTTAATTTTCAGAACTTAGGTCTACATATCAAGATAGACATTACAGAAGTAGGTTGTTGTTTTCTCAAATACCTACTAAAAGCAAGCGATTTTGATATATTGTATTCTATAGGACAATAGGCTCATGTGATTTTTTATATATTGACATAAATAAAACTACTGGCAACCACAGTATGTGTTAAGAGTTACAATTTAATTAATACGATGAAGCTGTTCGATACATTGAGAAATCTTAGTGGTGCTATTAGTCGATCTTGCTATGATAAGCGTAAGTCACAACGTACAAAGACCATCCAATATACACTTCATTAGGGCTTAACTGACATGAAAACGTATCTTCACTCACAGCACAGCCTCTTACACTCTGTTTATTTTTAGGCACATTTTAAAGGCGTTTAACGTTCAATGGGTTTCAGAGTGTGAATATAACAACGTCGTGATTTAGGATTTACAACACTGTTGTCTTGACTCTCTTATGGAGTAGTGGTTAGCGCAAGTAGCGTATAACCTCAGGTTTATATTCTTAGTGAAACAATACGGTGTTCTCGGATGATGGTGACATTAAAAGGGCTCAATGAACTAGATATATATATGTGTTTGTTTATGCGCCATTAGAAGAGGTCAAAAATACATATGTGTATGTATACTTTCGCAAAATCGTATGCCGTGATCATTATAACGTGCATGAATAATTTAATTAGTTAATTAATAGTTAAAAAATAAAAAGTTTAATTTAATGTCCATTTGTCTAAAGTATTAGTTGTCGAAAATCTACGTCACACCAACTAGAGATTTTAACTGTCTCTGGCAGTGCTGAGAAAAGTTTTATTTGAATAATTTATATCAAGTTTTAGCTAAATAACGTTGAAACTGCAGTCCTGCTAGGGTTTTAACATAATTACTTCACTGCAGATCCGCTGCGGACGTCCAAGGAGTAACCGTTAGCATGGGCGTCTCTTGTATTTAAATGTTATAACAACATAAATAACATCTTCTGTTATAGATTTACTTGATGGTTAGATTAATTTAGAGTAAAGGGACCGAGTTTTTAAATGTGTGTACCCTTGTTACCCAAAAACAATATTTACATTTTATGTTAATATATATTTAATAACATTTAGTGGCACTACAAACGTTATTGTCTTTAGATTTCTGCATCTTTATTTCACTATAACTTTTCACAAGCAAGTATAACCAGCCTTTTCTGCCTGTAGTCTCTTTCCACTATATTTTCCTATCGCCTTCTATAGTTGCTCCTAGCAACTGCTAATTGCGTACATAGCAAGGAAAAGCGTGAATAACAGGAGATCTCTCAGCGTCATAGTTGAATCATAACTCTTGTCTTATACATTTTAAAAAAGGTTAAAATTATGACAAATTATGCAGATATTATATGGTTACTAGCGGACCCCACAGACTTTGTCTTGCATTATACCTATTTTAAGCGATTAGGATATTTAACAAAGTATGAAGTACCGACCGCAGCGCCTTCTGCCGGGCTGATTTATGAATCTAAACCATTCCCAGATCCCCTTGAACACACACAAAAAATTTCATCAAAATCGGTCCAGTCGTTTGAGAGAAGTTCAGTGACATACACACTCACAGAAGAATTATATATATAAAGATAATCCCAAAAATATAAAAAAGTGTCGAAATACACGGCGTAATTCGACACTTCTATATGTTGGCTCTACGTGGAAACAAAAGAACGCTCATGTGAGTAAATAAGAAAGTAAAATTGGTCTGTGCATTATTTGAAGCCAGAACCTATGGCTGAGAAATGACAAAAATTTCTCGTTTTGTATCCTAGCAACTAAAAACAACCCTTGGCAACTAATCGTGTCAACTGGTGTCAACCTATAATCAAAATACGCAATTTGATGTGACCATTGTAGATTTTTATTCTTTTTGTACTAAAGTGAGAAATAAAACGTTTAAAATGTCTGGAATTAATCGTCCGTTGAGCCAGATGCGGAAACTTGAAACGGTAATTTATTAAAAGGTTTTATAACTACCAGATAAAGACAATTTATACGTGTTCTCGTTGAAAGGCGTCACAGTTTTGTGATCTTCTAAAATGATTTGCAAGTTTTTTTGTGACAAAAATAATTTAATCTTATACCAAAAGCAATAATAAAACAGCTAAATTAGCTTTTTTCTAAAGTAGCAATGACAACCCAATACAAAATAAACTATTATGTCAAATAAAAAATGTTTTTATTTGTAGAAAGAGGCTGTTTTTCGGGCAAGAAAGCGAATACTCAAATATCTCGTTCTCGGATTTCTTAAGCAAGAGGGTCTGATGAACACCGCAGATGCCCTCGTCACTGAAGGCAGCCTCACCAATGAGTATGAGCTCTGCGATAATATTGATCTCGACATCATACTACAGGTAGGTAGTACGCAAGTTGGACAAAGATTTTGTTAAATAATCTAAAAATATGTATCTAGTATCCGTCCACTAATATATCGAACTACCTGTTAAGACCATGGATTTATATCGTTAGATAGGCCCCGACACCAAAAACTGTGGCATTGTTTTTGAATGTGCAATTTGTATAGAAGGTGCGGTCGAAACTAGTGTCATCTCTTTTTCTCCTACATTAGTTGCAAACACTACTTTCTCTTTCGTGCATCCTAGGTTGGCGACCGGACTCACTTCGACTGTGCGACAACACGGCGCGGTCTCACTGCGGTAAGGGCATATCTAACGATATAAATCCATGGTTAAGACTGTCTTGTCTTCTGCGGTCGTATCAGTAATTAATAAGATACAATTTAAATAATGAGTTTTACAATTATTAATTAATTATTTTTCCTATATTAATTCGAAAGGAAACTCAATCAGGGTTGCTTGGGACATCGCTAGTAATAATGGCATCCATGCTCTTCTATTTGCTTTGTCTTGGTATATGCACTGAAGTGTTAGATAGAAAGAAAATGAAAAAAAAAACATTTATTTGATTAAATCACACACATATATATAAAAACGAAATACAAACTAAAAAAATAAAATCACAAACACAGACAACCATAAAATATGAAATAATGCAACTAAATTCCCAACTGACTGACATTGTCAGAGATAACTTTTACATTTTATTTTGAAAGACGTATTGTCTTGGATGTCGCAGATTGGAGTTATTTGCTATATTTACCTATTACATTTAGCTTTCGTCCACTATAAATACATACAAAAAGCTAGTATCCGAATTATTAATTCGAAATACCAATTATTGTTCATTTTGCATACCAAGTGTAACGTTACTTTGCTCGACGAAAAGCAGTTTAAAACAAAAACCCTTTAAACTGTCGTCAGTGAAGTGTTTACGGCAGCCCTTTGTCTCCGGTCCATTAATAAATGTCACTTCAAAAAGCGCTTTCCAAGCTTACAATAGCTGTCACTAAACGCTGAACAATTATCGGTTTGACCGACTATGAAAATTGGTTGAAGGCGGAAACATACTACCAAAACGCGACGCTACACCACGCCATCCGACGCATGTCAGTACTTATCAATCCCATATATTTAATATGGTCAGATACACATAGACAACACGCCATGTGATCACACGCGGTAACATCCAATCGAATTGGATCGGCGTGTTGTGGATGTTGTGATGATGACGTCATGCGTCAGTCTTTCGAGTTTTTGAAACGAATGTCAATTTATATACTTATATATTTTTGGATTTATTTGGCGAAATGAACGACGAACAATTAATACAAGGACAAAAACAGGGAGTTAGGATGTTGTTAGATTAATACAAATAACCTGCTAATCAATTCAGTTTATTAGAAAAATACAGGTTGGGCCAGAAAGATTTGCGAATTTGAAAAAAATATAATAAAAAAACTAAATACAATACACATACAATTTTTTATTTCAATTGAAATATACATCTGGGAAATTTATTTCTTAAAAATAACAACATTCAGGTGTGCACCATTGCGCTGCAAACATTCCTCGAATCTGAACCTCAAATTGGTAAAAACTTGCTGGCACATTGCGCGGGGAATAAATCAGCTGAATGACTTCTGAATTTGCAAGCGTGTCGTGGTGTCGCGTGTTGGTAATGTGCACGATGGACACGGGTGTCGACACGACACGTCGCGTCGCGTTTTAGTAGTATGTTTCCGCCTTTAATCAAATATTACAATTTCATACTACTTTCGTGTGCCTAGACGCATTTAAAGTACCTAAATTTATAGTTTAAGTTGTTGGATACAAATAATATATTGACTAAAGTAATAGAAACTGCAAGTATCTGTACACACACTTGCGCACAATTTCTTGCGTCCTTGGCCGATCTCCAATGGTCAATGCTAGCAAAATATACAATACAAATATTGCAAAAGACGCAAATACGTATAGATCAAAAGGTAAAGATTATTTTTATAGTATATTTCTGTATCTGTTTAATTTTTTTAAAGTACACACTAAGTTCAGAAAGAGCAGTATATATTTATTTAGTCATTTAAAGGTTTAATATTTTTTGAGGATTTATCTTAATTAAGTAATTATACTTAGACTTAGAGCACTGACTAAGTATGTATTTAATCAGAAACAAATATTGTTTCGTAGGTAACCGAACCCAACTAATCTACGAATGCGGTTTTATTATATTATATAAAAACGAAGTGACTCAAACAAGACATTAGTGTCTTAGAATGAGCTCATTTAGATTTGATTAATTCCGCAGTTCTCGGTGTTAAAATTTATGGATTGGAAACTTCGCGCCATTGGCTCGTGTAGTTTATAGCTCTAATTCAACGCTAAAATAGGTCGACAGCGATAAATATAAGCTTATTAATTGATATTTATCGTTATAGAAACGTTATTTTTAAAATCCCGACTAATCGTTACGGCTTTGAATCTTATATCTTATTGTTCTATGTTTTGCACTATCCACCTTTGCTTTATGTTCTCTTGACACGGGTGGCCCGAAAGACATCGACGAAAGAGAAAACTTTATAATTGTAATACCATAATAATATAATATTAAATTTATTTACGCTAATAAAAAATAATGTCCATTTTAAATTTAAGAATGAAACTAATAACTACGCAATTTATACGAAAATGGAAGACATAGACTGCGAGCCAAGACTAGCGTGTCCAAAATGTCACAACTGTTTTAATGGTGCACCAGGCGAAATATACACCAACCGACTGTCAAAATTTGTATTTTAGTTGTAGATCGTTACCTAAATAGATAGATAGATAGAATAGAAAAGATACCTAAATTGGGTTAAGTTTAGTATTCACGTGAACAAGTCCCACCGTGTGGGGTAATTGTCATGAGATTATAGTATATATTTTAATCTACATATAACGGTGGGAAGAAATATAGGCTATAAGAATAATATGTAAATGCGTGGTACTCGCTTAAGCCAAAAACAATATTGTATATAGTTTTCGCCCAATTAAATTTTTTTTAAGTTATCTTTATTAGCAAATTATTATTTGTGTCAAGAAAGGAGAAAGGAATTCACTAAACGTTGAATTGACATTTGGGAAATGACTATATTGAAGACCTATCGGACTTCGTACAAAAGTGGTTTAATTGGTGTTATTTAATATTTATGCTGGCTTTTGATATGTATTGTGGAACATTAATTAAATATAAAACTAGTTCTGACCTTTTTCTATTGACATTATTATAAAGCTTAGATAGCTTTGGTTTCACATTAATGAGGCTATAATGTATAAGGTTATATTTACCAAGAAAAAGCCTCAAATTTAAGATGCTTTGTTTACATAAAAACGGTTGGTGAGAATGTTCCCTTAAATTGTAGTCGCAACATGGCTACGGGGTCGGTCAAGGTCTCTGTGACCGCAACATCTCATATTTTGTTCATGTCTTGGATACCTTCTGCATCGACAATGTTTTAGATATCTTTGCATGCTTTATCTTAACCTTAAGCTCCTTTGTTTTATCCTACAAGTATTAAAAACTATAACTAGATCTTACAATTTAAATAATCCTTTATTGGATATAAACGCGTTTTTACGTACATTTACATATGTTAAACATATTTTGTATTGTTAAACGTTTTATTAATTCACCTTGTTAATTGTTATCTGTATAACACTGTCGAACACATTTCTTTGCGTTTATAATATTAGTAAGAGAAGGTTATATGTACTTAGATGAAAAGTGAATACAGAAAATAAAGAGTTGGATTAAAAATATTTAAAATTCGATATTTGGAGTGTTGCCATAACTATCGTATCGTTAGTGAGACGCATGGACGCCAATATCAATTCAAATTTATTTTAATACGAAGTCGAGCGTTATTTTTCAATATACTGAACTTATTAGTTTCAATACAGAATTCTATGTATAGCATCAGCGTCTATGAATATATGATTTTTGCTACTCGCCATGCCACCTACTAAGCTACGGAGGTAGGCATAATGATAATAATATACCTAGCGTATTTAATGTGGACTTTGCACCTCTTTTATTAACGCCATTTAAAATAAATGTGTTTCATTGGATAAATTGCTTTTAATTAAGCCTTTGTTTATAATATCCAGCTGTCTACTCTCGTTATGTATTTAATTAACAGAACTGTCATGTATGAGGAAATGTTTTGAAATGCATTATAAAATAATAAACAAAATAAAAAGCCTTTCTATTTCTTGGAAAAGAACAAAGTAAACTTAATACTATTTTTACACATATATTTTTTAAGAAAGTAAACTTACACATTTTTTTCTAATTTTTAAATCTATTTCCCAATTCTCCAGGGATCTCCATTTTGGGTGAGCTGCATCCAGCTCGAGCCAGCCGTTTGAGCAATGTCATCCGCTTATCTCGTGAGCGGTCTTCTTCTGTTTCGCTTCCCAATAGGGCCACCCCACCTGGTCACCCTTATGGTCCATCGATCGTCAGAGAGTCTTGCTACATGACCTGCCCAGTGCCCATCTCTATTTAAGCTTTAGAGCATAGTTTAGGGCATCAGTAGCTTTAGTAACGCTAATTATTTTTGAGTGCTCAAGCTGTCTCTTGATTTGCATTAATAGATACTAAAGTTTACCTGTACCTACTATAAAGTAATATTCGTAAATATGAAATCAAAAATTTTACTTTTTTAGGATTATTGCAGTTATTACCTTATTCGATTTAACAAGCAGCCACAGTTCTGTCGGAAGGTGGAAGAACCAATTCGTAGACCACAGACAAGACGAGTGAAACCAGAGACTGTCGCTGCTTTGCCGGAACCAGAACCACAAAACCCAGACTTACCTTCTAGTTTCACCATAACTAAGCTTTTACAGGTAAAATGTTTTCTGTACGTATTTCAGTAATTTTAAGTTACACACAATTGACACAGAAAAAAACCAGTGGAGCTTTTAAGTTTGGGCCTCACATTTCTGTATCTCTTGAATTGATTCTTTTAATGGAAAGATGGTGATCAGCCTTCTGTGCGTGAAATACGCCGTAGACTTCTGGTTCTGGCTGATCATGCTAATCTTCGCTTTGTTTTTTTTTTCCTGACGAGCGAGTGGCGAGTGCGCATTGCGTACATAGGCACAAAGTCCATTTGTACAGCCTGGCATCGATCCTATATTTCAGATGAGAGTCGCATGCTAAAACCAATAGCGAAAACTACTTTTTCAGAGAAAGTTGTTGGATATTTACTGTTGACTGTTTTCACACATTCAGCGAGTGTACGGCTTTACATTGAGTAAAATTCTGCATACGATACTACAAAGCGAAAGAAGTATATATAAGATATATACAAAAATCGCTTAATAACCTCCTCAATAATCAACATATAATATACTTATTGGTAAATTAATAAGTACCTTATTGTTAATATAGTTTTTGTTGAAGATCTTTTTACTTTTAATTATGGTGCCGCATTGAATGTGATTTCTGTGCCGCGCGTGTTATGTATTGTCACTGTCTGTTATGTTTTTATTTAATTATGATTAAACACATTTTAGGATAGCCCAGAAAATATTGAACACAAGATACCAGCGATAGAAAGAAAGCCTTTAAAAGCCTTTTTGTCAAGTTTGTCTTCAGATAAAAGGCACCTCGTGGAAATTTTGTACCAGGACATCATAATACCCTCAGAGGTTTATTGGGAAGACGTTAAAGGCTTGAACACCGCTAAGAATCTGCTCATGGAGTCTGTGGTTTATCCTGTACGGTAAGGTTATAATGGACTAGTTAAATATTATAGATATTGCTGTATATAGATATAGCTGTTAATTTTAATATAAACATATCATAATGCTGTACATTAGCTTCTATGATATCGAAACGTTGTTATTACTGACGCATGTCTACCCCCGTAGCCTAAAAGGCCTATTAAATAACGCATTACTTTTAGTGTTAAGATCGAAGAGCAGTTTTGGCCTGGTGGCTTAAGCGTGCGACTCGCATCCCTGAGGTCGTAGGTTCGATCCTCGGCTGTGCACCAATGAACTTTCTTTCTATGTGCGCATTTAATATTAATATTTGTTCGAACGGTGAAGGAAAACATCATGAGGAAACCGGCTTGCCTTAGACCCAAAAAGTCGACGGCGTGCTTCAGGTACACGAGGTTGATCACCCACTGGTTAGATTTACAAATGATCATGAAACAGATACAGAAATCTGAGGCCCAGACCTAAAGGAAAGGTTGTAGCGCCTCTGATTTTTTTTTATTACTTATAGTAATATGGTAGTTTCCATAATTTCGGGTTGTTATAGATACCCAGAAGTATTTACTGGTCTATTGGAACCATGGCGAGGGGTTCTACTGCATGGTCCTCCTGGTACCGGAAAGACCATGCTGGCGAGAGCGGTAGCTGCAGAAAGCGGTTGCACTTTCTTCAATGTCACTTGTAGTACCGTTATTAATAAGTGGAGGGGCGAGTCGGAGAAAATTGTCAAGGTATTGGCGATAAACATCAACTAGAATTAATTTACTCATTAATGTTTCAAAATTTTGTCAATAAAATACTTATCTGGCGAAAAATATGGCCTGGAAAAAGAAAAAAGGGTAATTTTATTCGCAGTCAAGGTTCCTGGCAACAAATAGTTTTACATAAACACTTATTGGCGCGTTCATCAAAATGTAATACATAGTTTTAAAAGAAAATACTAAGAAATTATTTTCTCTTTTTGTTGTTAATTGACAGTGTACAGTTATTAAATGGCTATTCCTAATATAAGAATTTTCTTGTGAAATATAATTCAGCATATACAACGATTAATTAATATAAATTTCATAAGTTACATATTATTATATGTATACAATATTTATTTACAAAATTTTATTGATATTGTATTAGATAATCATTTAATTTAATTTACATTTTAACGTGTTGTTCCTTTAAATGTACGCATTTGCGAGTAAAAAATACTTTTCTTTACTTTGGTGATTTATAACCTCAGGTGCTTTTCGAAATGGCGTCGTACTACTCACCATCTATTGTCTTCATAGACGAAGTGGAAACCCTGGCGTCTCAGCGCTCGAGTTCTGGAGAACATGAGGCGTCACGTAGGCTGAAAAGTCAGCTTCTGACAGAACTGGATGGCATTAGTCAGAGGGATGGCATTGTGTTCCTCCTTGCAAATTCTAATATGCCATGGTAAGATTATTTAAATTTGTTAACGTTGTGGTAGGAAGGTAAAATATTTTTAAAGGCGTTCCTAGCCAGCCAGTAAGGGCACGGTCAAAAGGAAATAGGGACAAATATTAACAGGTTATTATTATTATATAGTAAACACACAAGCAGCAAAGTTCTTATTTGTTTTTAAAAGAATTCGTTGAAGAGACCAGAACTACATTCTCAGGGAGTTCATACTTTATAGAGACACCCTCACCAGATTTAGTTTAAGTGCATGACCTCAAAGATGCTGGTTTTCAGTTAAACTAAATATATTCTCAATGTTTCATTGAAACTTTCAATTTTAAAAGTTTCATAAAGGTAGCATAAATCGTAGAGTACAGCACTGCGTTCGTGTGCAACGCGATTGTTAATTACATCATGAACCGTTAAAACAAATCACTATTGATTATTATATTTTGGATGCGCATATATTTTATGATATATTGTTTATTAATTTTAGGGAAATAGACACAGCTATGTTGCGACGTTTAGAAAAACGCATCTGCATTCCTTTACCGGACGCCAAAACACGAGCTGAACTCTTCCAGGGATATCTAGGAAAAAATATAGAGCTTGTGCCGAAAGTAGATTTTCAGGAGTTGGCTATAAAGACCGAGGGCTATTCTGGAAGTGACATCAAGATGGTATGTAAGGAAGCATTGATGGCCAGTGTTAGGAAGATGCTTCCGAGTATGGGGAGAAGTAAGTGCTTTGCCTAGTTATTTATGAAATTTTGTATATGCACCTTATTTTGTTTTGAACGGGGCTAGTGTTGAAAATCATATCACACCTGAGAATAAAGGAAACAATTGTGAGGAAATCCGAATGTTGAACACCATCGTGGATATTAAGGCTGTCGTATTGATTTATGCTACGAAATAACAAAAGACATTGAAACAGACGGAGAAATGGATCTGTCCTTTTACGAGATTCACTCATTTATATTTGATATTTGTGTTATATTATACATATTATATATTTATATATGCGCGTTAGTGTGTGTAATATCATATTATTACACACACACTAACGCGCACAGTCTACAATTCATACATTGGGGTCGTTTAAGTATTACGTAACACTATAGGGGGTCTTTGAATTTCTTATTTGGTGATTACGTCAACAGTAATTATTTACTTTTTTACATATGTTACCCACACATTGTCTATGCTTGAAAACGAAATGCATTTTCGAGGATTCCTACAAAAAATCAATACGTATATGTACTATAATTTTTGAGAGCTCTCTTTACTTTTTCTGACAAGAGGAGGTTTTAAATTGCATTAACTCTGCTTACGTTATACGTGAAAGGCCCTTTACACGAATTTATACTATATAAGTTACGGAAGAGCTGGGTCCCCTGGCACAAGAAACACATATTTACTTAAAAGTGTCCCAAACATTGTAGGTACTTATATATTTACTATATGGTATAAAATAAGTTTTGAATATTAATGTTTGTCAAAGTTTACCTATAAATCAAATTGCTACTTTAAAATCACAAAAATTGTGCATCTAGCACAACAATATCGCGTCTCTATATAATTCTCGCAATAGTATGAAATTACGTAGAAGATAAATCTAGAAACTAATCTCGGGAAATGTCATTTAAATGAAATTAAAAATCAGAGAGAGTTCTAAAAAAAGATACCTTTTTCATCTAATATATAAAATTCTCGTGTCACAGTTTTCGTTGCCATACTCCTCCGAAACGGCTTGACCGATTTTGATGAAATTTTTTGTGCTTATCCGGTATCTATGAGAATCGGCCAACATCTATTTTTCATCCCCCTAAATGTTAGGGGTAGTCCACCCCTAAATTTTATTTTTTAGACAAAATTTTTAATTTCAATTTTTTTATGATACAACATACAAAAATACATACAATCCTCAATTTTCACCCCTCTACGATCAACCCATATTTTTTATTATAAATGATATACATGGCAAAACGACGTTTGCCCGGTCAGCTAGTTATTATATATATTTGCAGGTGCTTCGAACAGAAAGGACAAGCTATGTTTATCAGATATCTTGACTGCTATCGAACGAACCAAGCCCGTAGCAAAGAATTTGGAGAAACGACACGTGGAATGGCAAAATGAAATGGGATCATGTTGAAGTTTGAACTTCGACTGGAGTATCTCTTATGACTTATTGATGAAGCATGTTAATTTTAGTAACATTTTAAGTTTTTGATAAAATAATATATTCACTATCGTATTTTGATTTCAATCGTGTTAATCATTTAAAGAGATACACTTGTAGATCTAATTCTTAAATACCAACTCATACTCGAGTGAATTGAAGACGCAACATTCAATAGCTATTTCATGATTATGAAAATGGAGTTAGAATTAGAACATCAACTAAATACATAATACTATAGAAATATTCTTAAAAGCGCGTTTTTTAAATAATTGTTTATTCAAATCTTACCAATTCGGGTTGATCATAAAGGGGTGAAAGTTAGGGGTTGTATGTATTTTTTAATGCTGTATCATAAAAAAATAAAAACAGAAAAAATATCTAAAAATAAAAGATAAAAAATTTAAGGGAATAACCTTAACAATTAGGGGGATGAAAAATAGATGTCCGATTCTCAGACTTACCCAATATGCACACAAAATTTCATGAGAATCGCTAAAGCCGTTTCGGAGGAGTTTAACCACAAACACCGCGACACGAGAATTTTATAAATTAGATATAGTGTCTGTGGTAGATGTTGTAGGATATCTATCACAGACACTGCTCGTAATTGCTCGCCCTTGGGGTTTACTCAAGATGCTTTAAGTCGAAAACTAAATTTGTATGAAAAATTGTCGGCACGAACCGTCATTTTCATACAAATTTAGTTTTCGACTTTCTACATACACTACTGTTAAGGCATCTTGACAAAGCCCCCTGGTCTAGAATGTTAAATTTCTTAATGTTAAAAAAACTTCAGTTTTTATTTTCACATTTATTTAGTCTAGTCAGCGGTACGTTTACAAAATAGACAAAAATACATATTTACTTTTAACCACCGGGCTAGATTTTGTGGCACTTTAGAATTAGTTATCTGTTATTATATACGGTTACTTTATCAGTAAATTTTAAAGCAGATGGCTTTAAAAATTGACTGACTTGAAACTGAGAAACGATCGTTACAGAGACAAACGGGTTTTTACGGGTTTTTTTATACAATATATTTCGTCTCAAAAACTGTTGGGGTAAAGATGAGCCTTATAAACACAGATCAAAGTTAAACCTTTTAAAATATAGCAACCTTTTCCTTGTGTAAAAAAAAAAAAATATACCGACTTTTTTTTAAATAATATGTATATGTTTTTAGCATGTTTCTCTTCTCTCTGAAGACAATGGAGAGCGACCAGTAGTATGACACAGGAGTATGACAAGTTTTTTTCGTCTATCCATTGCCAAATAAATGTGTACAGTGTACACCCAACAATACAAATGGGGGAGGAACATTTCAAAAAACTTGACAAACATCCCTGAAACATGTTTCTCAGTAAATACATAGCTTAAAGAAAACAAAACGTATTATCAAACATCGCTTATTGATTACATACAACAATTTAATTATGGTGGGAAACAAATGACATACAATTTTTTTCACTAATCTTAATAAACTAAATAGTAATTTTTGAAATAGAACCTAAGAAATTACTATAAAACATCTGATTTCCCTTAAAATACAGTTACAGTTTCTTGTGATTTATTTTAGAAAATAAATTTGACTAGACAGCCCAAATGAAGTATTTTTATCTTCATACTAATTAAATAAAGGACAGTGACAAAATTGATTCCAGGAAACCTTT
Source organism: Pieris melete (assembly GCA_963693345.1). Classification (NCBI taxonomy): domain Eukaryota; kingdom Metazoa; phylum Arthropoda; class Insecta; order Lepidoptera; family Pieridae; genus Pieris; species Pieris melete. The sequence goes on along the minus strand of CAVNZK010000346.1, from coordinate 500,706 downwards.
GATTTAATGTATTACATATAATTCAATAGAAAAATTGGAGTATGAAACATTGAATACAATTGAGCTAAAAAAATAAATTTACAAATGATTTGCTATCACAGATAATTCTAATACGAATCTAAGCGTCTTCGTAGTATTTGAGACTAAAATAAGAGCTACAATATAATATGTGAATAAATAGTATGCTAGTTCTAATGTACAAATCTCTAATCGTTCATACTTAAGACATTCGAAACTCGACGTTAAGTATGACTCCCGTAAGATAAAAAAATATTAGATTCTGACGTGCCTGAGTTGACGTTTCGACTTCGAATCATTAATGGTAGATTAATAATAAAAGCTAAGGCCTGTATTCACTTTGATTAGTGCGAGTGCAAGTGATTAGTAATTGACATTGATTAGTGCAAGTAGTGTCCAATTATTGTTTAGTGGCTCTGTTAAGTAAATTCAGTTGTCAATCGTTTGGCAGGCACGCTGCGAGTGAGGGGGAAGAGCGCACCCGAGTCACTACTAGCAGTTCACTCGCAAAAAAATAGAACAAGCTTCTAATGACTTTACTACGCAGCCAACTAATCACCTGCACTAATCAGACTTTTTTAATTTTGTTTTATATAAAAAAAAATCACTTGAACTAATCACTAATCAAAGTGAATACAGGCCTCTACCTAAAGAATGGTGTTAAGAAATTTTATACCGGAGTAGCTTGCGAGTACAAAAGCAAGAGCTCTTTTAATGTCTGATTGGATTTAGTGAGTTTAATTAAATCTTTGCTGTAATCATAATTGAATAACGATTTAACGGCTGTTATTTATAAGCGATTGACTAGTTAATTATAGTTTTATATTATTTCCAAAACGACAAAATAGGACAATTTATTAGCTATTTCTTCTGTACGTTTATAAAGGAAAAATACATTTAACTTCTTGTCAAACAAATTGAAGCCTTATTTATGTACATTAGAGTTAGCATTAATTTACAAAAATTTAAAATTTTGCCGGTTTTGAAAAAGTTTCGTATTTCGCTTGTATTGATATGTGTGTGATCTATTACTTAATCAAATGTGCCCCTAGATGAAGGTCTAAGACCGTAATAGGAATTTAGTTACCCTTATTTGTTAATGACACTACACAACACTACAATTTAGTATATTCTTAAAGCGAATATTGTAACAATATCAACTGGAGATTGACAAAGCAATAATTTAAAGAAAAAACTTTTTAACTGGATGAAAGTTATGGTCACCGTAACCACGCACGCTGTAAAGCACGCGAAACGTCGGATAAATTTAAAATTATGTTAAGTAGTTGTAAATTTATAATAATACATAACTTTAATCCGGTTCAAAAGTTTTTTCTTTAAATGTGTAAAGGTTATGTCAATCAAAGACAATACTAAAAGCAATAATTTATATAACGTAGTCATTAATATGATTTTAACAACCACTAATTAAAAGACATCTGAGGCCTTAACACGAACTTTACCATAGTTAATTCAAGCTCCATTTTGGGCGCGGCTCCGCTGTTACTGCTCCCCGTCTAGAGCTATTATTGTTGGTGTTTTGGGGTTTTAATGAGTATGCTCAGATCACGAGTCCCACGCAACCATCCGCCCGAAGCTATCGAGGCGAGGGGGATATGCGTAATGCATTTCCCCACAAGTATTAAATTAATAATTATCCATACACTTCGTTTAGGAAACGTTTCACCGAGCGCTTCCTATGTTTCCCATACAAAAATCTATTACTATTCTATTTGATTTCACGTATAGTTCGTGCTAAGGGTACAGGAGGTGAGAATGTTAAAAGACGAAAAGGCGCGCGTTTCTTTTTTGACTTTGTCATTTGAGCTAACGCTATGCAATAGATAAAACACAGTAAAATTAAACGCGCCATCATTTCGTCTTTTGTTATTTTCTATTTTAAAAGCTTACGGTAGACATGCGTTTTATATATTACATACTTCAAAACCATCCCCACCACCACTTAGATGTGTCACATTTTTTATTAACTAATATTTACTTATCACAATTGAAACGAGAAATTTTAAAAGTGAATTTGATGTTTTCTCTAAGGGAGCGTTCAAGTATTACGTAACACAATTTTTGGAGATTATTGACCCCCCCCCCATGTAACTCGTCGTAACGTTTTTTAGTACCCAAGTATAGTAAAACGTTTCGTGACCACCTAGTGACTCTTTAGTTACTATTATGTGGTGTATGTCGACAAATATATTAACAATAACGCGTAATTTAATCTCCGCCCCGCATCGTAACGTTTTACAAAAGGGCAAAAAATACGTTACGTAATACTTGAACGCTCCCTAACTTAATCTAAGGGCCGATTTACATTATCTTAGTGTTTAGGAGAGTATTTTAGTATAACTTGAAAGGCAAGTTCTTTAGTGCTTTAGTGCGTTGCGAGTGAACGTTTACATTTCTTCCAGTAGAGTATCATTACAGCGCCACAATGAACGCGCAACGACGTCGGCAAATACGCTCTATTCTACGCAAAATACTTACTGTAGTTATGGATCAAATAGAAGGCGAGATTTTATTTGAAATAAATAAACAAAATATAAATAATAAATAAAATAGCTTCTTTTAAGGCAGTGTATGCCGAATGCCTAGCCTGTTTATAAATTGTTTTTAACGTTCCACAAACATTCGTGAACAACATATTCAGACACAAATTTGATAGTTGTATCTTTCGACCATTTAGCCATCTTTAAAAAATCAAAAAACACGCATGCGTTTCACGGCACTTGTGCACTCTCCTAAAGATTTTACTAAATTACGTGTTTACACACAACAAGGGAAGATCTCGGGGTTTGCGCGGGCGCGGGAGGGGTATTACTTGAAACAAAAATAAAAAGCTATTCTATTTTGATTCAACTTGAAAGTCAAGTAGAACCGTACTAAAGCAAGTAGCGTTTACATGTTTCAACTAAAGTACTATCCTAAAGCACTCTGCTAAACACTAAGATAATGTAAATCGGCCCTTAAGTAACGTTCTTCACGACAGAAGAAGCGTTTGATACAGCGATACTTTTGTTTATTTTATTTGTTCATCATATATATTACCAGAAAAATTCCTTATAGATAAAGAAGATCTTAGTAACTTCAAGCAGATTTACAATCCAAATAGGGACCTTTGCCTAATAAATGAAAATAATCACCCAGATTAATATAATGTTGAAACAAGATTGTGTAATAAGTATATAATAATTTATTTATTAAATTATATATAGGTCCACATATATAATTACATATACATTAAATATATAAAATTACTCTTTGTCGACTCTATTGTAATATGAGCATAAGTGTGTGCACGCAACTTGTCTGAATATGATAAATTATAAACTAATCAAAATTATGGAGATTATAGAATATGCAAATATATCATGCCTGTATTTCCATATTAATCTAGGTAACCTATTTAAATGCAGGTTTTAATAGGTAAATAAATTATATTTCCAATTATCTATTTAATGTAATTTGTTTACAAAACACATCTAATTTCACAGTAATGTCACTGACTTTGACTTCGCAAAATAACTGTCTTAAATTCCCGTTTGATCTTTATTCTGAAGGAATGTTTAGCCAACTGATTGGATAATTAAAAACTATATATGAAAATATACGGTAATTTCATACTTTAATACAGCAAAGATTATCCTATTTGGATCTGCTATTCATATATTTTTTATTACGATTATATCATAATAAAACTCACCTTCTAACGTCAATAATAAAACAAAAAAAATATTTTCAGCTTAGCAATCAGTAATCTCAATTTCGCCTATAGGTTTTTAGAATTAATTTGCTTGTTGCTTATAAAATCAATCAGCATCACTTAATTTTTCTACTTAGCGGTTCTTATTTCAAAACTCGAAAATATTTTGGCCAAATTGGGTTATTTTGTTGATAAATAGTTACTAACATTGGTTTACTTATAAAAGTAACCAAACTTTATCAGCATAAGACTCAGTCATATGTCAAAATCCAATACATTTTTGAGATACGGGAGTCGTACTTACACTAAGTCTTACACTAAGTCTCATCTATGAATCTGAAGGTATACTCATATAAACATCACTCGCAATGTTTAAGTAATTTTCTATACTTTTAGTTTATCATAAAAATAGACTAAAGTACTAAATTAGTTATATTAGTAATTTGATTAAACATTTTATATTTGACACAAAATACAATAAGTTTAAAGTACTATACGGAATATATAGAAAAAGTTTTTTATTGCAAGCAAGGAAAATATTTTTATTACTGTGCTATATGGAATCATTTTCTATCTTGAAATAAAAAAAAGCTAAAGTATTTTAAATTTGTAAGATTTTAATGTTAAACACATCCTTTTCTACCGCTCTATCAATCTCATAAAACACCATCCAACTATTACTGGAGTGCAATTATTAAAAGTTTATTGTATATTTCTTAAGCATTTTGCTCTCATATTAAACAATTATTAATGAAATATTGTTACATAATTTTGAAAGTTGTTAGTATTTACTAAACTACAGTAAACAGTTTAACTTCACCTTTTCCAAATTCACTTATTAATTTTACTTTGAAGTATTTCTTAGTCATTGATCAGTCTGTCAAACCATATTAATTACACTTTTTTTTTTTTTTTAAATTTATTTGTTAGCCGGATACAAAGTCCATTGGCAATTAATTACACTTACATATGAATGTTGCCAGTTCCCACAACAATGGCGACTTTAGCGAGCTTTCCATATAGAATCAGGTCCGAGAGAAGCCTCACGGGCGACGAGGGTTAAATGTAGAAAATTATGGCGGGAATCTGGCCATCTTCCACAGATGTACCATTGTTATTTCCAGCGGCATACGAAAACTGAAAGACCACCTTTTCACCATTGTTGCAATCAACTGTTGCGCGACGAACACCTTTTGATCCGTAGTACGAGTCAGTGCCCTAAAAAAGAAGCAGTTTTATATAAGGATCAAAAGGAACAAAGCGGAGGCGTGTGTCTAACACAAAAGGCTGATCACCTACATGGGGAGCGTTCATGTATTACGTCACGCAAATTTTGGAGATTATTGACACCCCCCTCACCCATGTTCATTACGTAATACTTGAACGCTCCCTTGCCTATTAAAAAGAATATATGATCACATTACAAATACAATTATTCTAAGACCAAAACCTTATTAACATCACATATTTCACAAAAGGTGTTTTTTTATTTAATGAGAATAGTTAGTTAAGTAGTGTAGTCAAATTAGTTTCTCATGTTTCTATAGGTTTGTTATTCATAGATTGAAACATTTAAAAACATGTCTAATTAAAATAGCACTTACCTTTAATTTAGCACTAGCAATGTAAGAAGTGTTAGGAAGAATTTCAACTGGTTCTTTGAACATTGCCCTAAAAGTATCATCAGTTCCATCACAGCAAAATGTAGTTGTGTTTGATCCACACACTTTCTTTGTTGCCAGATGGATTATCTATAAATAATAATAAAACTATTTATTTACCTCCCTCTTTGAGTTTAAATAAAGTATACAGGTATTTTTATCTTTATATTTCTCTTTTTAAGAGGCTTGTGCCTATAATAGGTCTGAAGAAGCCCTGTCACCAGTAAATGTCTTATCAATAAATGTTTTAATATTATATTAGTATTTAAAAAATTAAAACATGTTTATAGATAACTCTTAATAGTTCTAACTCCTGAAACTAATCTATACTAATATTACAAAGAAGAAAGATTTATATTTTTGTATGATTAAGCTATATTTATTGAGAAATATATTTAAAAAAAAAGTTCCAGCTTTGCAAAGCTGGGACAGGCCATTAATTTGAAACTTACTTGCAAGTGCACTTCATATTCACTTGGTCCAAAATATGATCCATACAACCCAAAACCAACAACAAAAATCCTCTGATCCACTGTAAATCTGATACGGTCTGTTGTCCCACTGTAGCCCCATCTGGATTCTGTTTGTGAGAACCTATTTACTGTCAACTCTTTACCAGTCATACAACAGCGGGGTGTATCTAGAAATCCAACATTAGGTTTTGGATTTACAGTAAAATAAAGAAAAACTTGTACAATCTCTCGATCATCTAAAAGACCACTTTGGGCAGGACCCATAGCAAATTCTTCCACTGACATGAGGGGAAACCGTATCGCATGGAAAGCTCTGCCAAGAACTGTTCTTTGGTTAGTTGGGGTCACTGGAAGCTGGCGTCTTATACATTCTGCTTCTGACCAACGAAGGACAGCTGAAAAGATTTTGGCTTCTCTAATTCTGAGAGTGTCTCTGAAAATAAATAATATATTTATAAATATGTTAAGAATTTAAATTATGATCAGACATAGACTTTATTCAAGGTCACAAGTATTTTACAATTCATAACTACAATAAAATAAATAATAGCAAATACTTTTAATGTTTACAATACTATGAATTATAGTAATCAATATTAAATTCTAGAACTTCATTTCTCAGTAATAATATTAAAATATTATACCTTTCTAAGACTGCATTTAAAGTGTCTTGGTCTATGTCTGTAAATCCTTCAGCATTCAAAGCATCTGCAGTATTTTTATCAATCATTTCCAAACAAAGTGCAGCTAATTGTGGTTCATCAAACAACCTAGCTTGTGTGAGCAACAAGAAAGCATTGTCTGTACCTAAATTGCTCTTCAGAAAATCCACACAGTGCTCCTCTAATGCAGCAACAGCATATTTTTTTGCTGTATATAATGTTGTCATCACACTCTCTGGTCCAATTCGTACTTCATCTGAGTACAGGAACTTTAACAGATGTAGGAAAGCCGCGGGTTCCACATCTGGGAGCTCCACCTCGTCAGACTTTGTAGCCAGTACACCATTAAACATGGCATCAAAAACTGCGCTTCCAACTGAAAGTACGAACTTGTGCGCTGGAATGACCTGCTGATTGGCGTCTTTACCAACGATAAAATGCACGTCAGAGAGGATTTCGTTATTAAATAAGAATGATAAACGTTCTTTTACAGTTGTTTTTGTTGCCTGCCAGTTGTGCAAGCGTCCACCCGTGTTATGTGTTGGTAGGTTTTCAATAGCAGAAGAGGAAGGCATAGGATCAATAGAATGGGCCATCTCTTCGTCGTGTCCACTTTGACGTGCCTGCTGATTTGAGGGAAGCATATTTTGTGGTGGCTCTTCGTCACCGTCGCCGTCGGCATCGGCGATCTTCACATTCGAAAGCCTATTTACAACATCATTCTTAGATCCAGAAGCCATTATATTACATGGACTAAAACGCTTTTCAATCTTTGTTTGTACAGTTTCTACAATTAATTGAAAATTTTCGGGTAAGTAAATACTAAATAATAGTATTGCAGCAGTAGGTACAGTTATAGTTATTTTTTCAGGTTCTTGACATTGACATTTGAATTATGTTTGTCATTCGAACAAATTTCGTTGTCGAACTTGTGAAAGCACACATGAAAAATTTACACAATTTTTGTGAAAAGTGAATAACGACTATATTATTATGTTTTTTTTGAAGTGATATTAGGTATGTCGTGGCAGCCATATTTTTTTGGGTTTTACATATTTATAGATTTAAACGTTTAAGGAATGGAAAAATGTCTCTGTCACTGTCAAATATAATTTGTGCTAAGTTATGATGTGGACCGTGAACAATGAACATGCTCGACATTGTTCTGTGAGTGCGATACCGCCAAATTTTTTCCAGGTTAAAACTTAAATAGAGCCACTTATTTTACCTACAAGCCACACACCAAGCAGGTATAGATAAATATTATGTAGTGTGAACACAACACGTAATATCTTATGTCCATATTTTTATAACAGGACTTTTGTGGAAGTTTTTACCACCAACTTAATGGATATCTACTGATAAACTAAACTTCTTAGACATGACGACAGAATGCTTGTCGGCTCAGATTAAGTCTGAGCTTGTACTTTGTAGGCCTCACGGGTCACCACAAGCTTCTTGAGTTATCGTAACGTCCGACTGAAATATCGAACATTTATTATAGAACTTGCTCTGGTGTAATTCCTACCACAGGACGTCGTCGGTAATTTATCAAAAGCTAAATGCTTTAATGAATATAATAATAAAGCCACTTTAATTCTATACTATTATAAAAATTACAAATCAGATGCGTGTTAGTTTTGTTATCATACACTTAGTCTACGTTAGTTATTGTTCTTTCCATTACTGCGTGTTCTGCAGTATGGATCCCTTTTTTTGGATTCGGATTTATTCTTTGCTTCTTCCATACAATTCTCCCCAGAAGACTTTGTGATGTAGTCAGACCGTCGCTTTTGTGGACCCACGCTTCTTTTTCCTGGAGGTCCCCACCAGTGCGTGGTTTCGGCGGTCCATCATTTATCGGTACACCTTGCAATATGACCTGCGCATTTCAGATGTAAGGCGTGGGTAAGCGCGTCTGTCATCTTAATGAATATGCATAACATTAAAAGAAACAAAAGATTATGTATTTAGAATTAGTACCATGCTTTAGGTTTTAGTAAAAAGCATAGGCAGTGGTAAAAGTTACCGTGCACTAAAACTTCTTTAGTGCACCTAAAATGTATGAAATAAAAGGCATTAAGGAAAATTCGTTACGCTACTGTACCTTTATGCTTCGTAAAATACATTTTAACGGACTAGAATTTTCCGGTAAACTTATGGAAACAATTTTGATTCCTCCTTCCTTTAACATACAGCCCATATTTCTGTGTAGAGAATGCAACATATTGTTACACTGTTCATGATACTCCTATGTGTGTATTATTGTGTGTTCAGTAAAGGGCACCTTATAGTAGAAAAGATGTTTGTACACTATACTATCTTAATTCAAAATAAGGTTATCTTACTATTTCGAACTTGAGTTTATTTTATGCTTAACTCATTATAAAGTAAATTAATTTCGTTCTATTTGCATCCTTCATATATTTACATACGTCATATTATTATCTAATATACAAAATTCTCATGTCGCGGTGTTTGTAGTTAAACTCCTCCGAAACGGCTTGACCGATTCTCATGAAATTTTGTGTGCATATTGAGTAAGTCTGAGAATCGGACAACATCTATTTTTCATCCCCCTAAATGTTAAGGGTAGTCCACCCCAATTTTTTTTTTTAATTTTTAATTTTTTTATGATACAGCATTAAAAATACAAACAACCCCTAATTTTCACCCCTCTACGATCAACCCCTGTTTTTTATTATAAATGATATACATGGTAAAACGACGTTTGCCAGGTCTGCTAGTTATAAATAAAAGCAGCTATCTTATAACAGGCTTAAAAACCCCTTGCCTTTAGAACATTTTAAACGGGTTCCGAAGACAGTGCGTAGGTATGCACAAGGGGTTGGGCCGTTTCCCTTAAGAGATGCCAATGCTGGTTGATTACAAGTAGGTTTTTGACATCAGATTATTAAACATCTTTCCGCCACCAGAAATCTTTGTAAATAGGTATATCAACTGAACTCCTTCGGCGATAGGTATGGTTGGTGGACTCAGATTCCGCACTAAGTCTCATTAGGTCCGTTGTAAAGTCCTGGCTAACTATGCCAGTCTAGCTCCTTTCAGGAGTACAGAAGTCTCGCAGGCTTCACGGAGTGACCTCACTGCTCCGAGGGTTTCTATACGTTAGGAAGCCACAGTCACGCATTCCAGGACTACGTGGGTGAGTGATTCCTCTGCGCTGAAACAGGGACTCTTCACAAGGGACTGTCAGTTGCGCCTAGGAGAAAAAGATGTTTATAAGGAAGACAGTGGCTCGTAGAGATTAACTGCTGGCAGTTCTATTTTGGACAGCCTGCAGTCCGCGTTTCGCGACCCTCGCTGATGTTGGAGTTCTGTGGATCTTTCGCGAATCCAGGTTCCCACTTGCGAGAAGGGCAAGGGAAGGAGCGGATACGGGCCGGCCGGCATCATCCGGATTCCATGCAAGCTCTTCGGTAGCATCATTGTCGAGAGATCCACTGTGTCCTTTTATCCACTGTAGGGTAACCCTGTTCATCATGGTTATTGCCTCCAGTGCATTGTGACTTGTGGGTAGACATTATTCTTGCTGTATTCTCGTTACAGACTGTTGCTAATGTAGAGTAGTCCTAATAAACGAAATTCAACATTAAAGGCATTCAGTGGATTCAATATTAACAATATACCTACGTGCACATTTATCATCAACAACTAACAATAAGTTTCTTATCTGTAGCTAATAATAGAGTTTAAAAAATGAGAAATGGTACTCAGTTTTTAGCTTATTAATCTAAAAAAGAGGTTTTATAAGTGTATACTCGCCTTTATAGCGCGTGTCGGCTGAAGCCTAAAGATACGGCTGGGCCGCTTATTGCTACTGAAACTGCGTCCCGTCCCGCTTGCCCACAGATCTATTAACATTTAGAAGATGTATTTTAAAGAAAAAACAGTTTTCATGCCATTTTCCTATATATATACTTAAGTATATATTAAATGATAGTTGCATTAAATAATTTAATAAATGATATAACTTTATCATCGTGTTTTATGTACACGTGATTAAATAAATTCGTTTTCATTAGATGGCATAAATAAAGAAAGTAAATGTTTAGTTTTAGGTCGAAATATTTAATAATATAACATGCACATAAATTAGATGAAAATACGTATATACCCCATGTAAATACCCCAAACAACTAAGGTTTTAAATGATAAATTCACAAAGCTGATACAATCAATGGTATCCGATTTAATAAAATATAAAAAAACCTCACGCGGTTTACATAAGTCTTCAACATATTTTGTACGTCATCAGACACGCAAGCGCGGCACGGTCGATTCAGCTAACAGGTGCTCTCCCAGCAGTCCCTCTGTCGTCCTCGACAGGGAAACATCTCTCAATCCTCAAATAAAAAATAAAAAACTCAAGCCAAAACAGCCAGTAATAAATCGCAACTAAAACCTCCTTTCGAAACTCAGTATTTAACGCCTGCACAGATTAGAAAGCAACACAAATAAAAGAGTTTGTGTTTATATGTTCAACAGGCGTCTAGAATAAATATATTTTAATGTTGATCCCTTTTCTATACTATTGTTGATGTTTCTAATGTCTAATTACTTGTTCTCAGTGCTTAAAATAAGTGTATTTTATTGTTAAACATAAAATCGATATTATAGATGAAAGAGTAGAATGAAGTATTTAGTGAACATTCAAGTTACATGGTACTAAAAAAGTAAGTTTTATAATTATTTTTAAGCAGGTATTACACCAACTTTATTTCGTGAATATACTTAAGAATAATGAGAAAAATTTTACTTAAAAACAATTATGTCATTTTAGTGTAATCTGTAACAATACCGATTGAGAATATTTTTAATAAGATATTCTCAATCGGTATTGTTACTTGTAACATCATTGTTTAAAATACAATGTTATTAGAACTCTAGTGATATATTATTGATAGCTACTAACTTTGCAAATTTAAATTAAAAAGTTTTCATACATAATTTTAATAATAATTTACTTCACAAAAGTAATAAAAACTTGTTGAAACTTCTTCTTTAAACCTTGATATAAAAATTGCTATAGCAATGCCAGTCTTGTCGCGTTAATTGTAACAGCGCCCCTGATAAAGGCGTATTGCGCGTACTCCTAATTCTGAATACATGTATATACTGATGTATATAGAGGTTTTTAAGGGGTCTATGTGTCAATTTTGTATAATTTAGAATCGGTAACCCTTTGGCAAAACAACATGTGTGGACATGGCCCTCTCGGCATCCTCCTTAAACTACATATACACGTACCAATACACATTGTATATATCCTAATGATTTAATCATTTTGATTTATACATCCTAGGTAATCATTATGCTTAGTCCGAAGATACAACGCTCTATACGCGTCAACGATGGCCAACTCATCGCATTATCAGAACGTGCTCAGTACGACCATTCACAGGTAAGTAAATACGTATTTTATTGTAATCAAAATATGTTTATGACATAACATTAGTAACCGCGCAAAAATTACTCTATCAAAAAAAACATTCACACCAATAAAACGTTTGGAAACTGTAAATTGTTTTGCGATTCAAAATATTTTACAGTTCCCAAACGTTCTTTACAATCAAATAAAAATTATCAATACGGTATCCTTAAAAATATGAACAGCATTTAATAAACTGCGGTATTTAGGAACATAAATATATTATTTCTAAAGCTCGCCTTTTAACCTTTTACTTTTAATAAGCAAACTGATTTTATTACTTCATTCGGAAATTATTTGTTGTCAGTTATTAACCGCTTCTTTAGTTCAGTATAAGACGACGTTTTAATCAAGAACGCGGTTGAGTAGGTACTATGGGGCAAAATTTTGAACAGATAAAGAGATTATATTCACGACTTAGATATTTGGTATTTAGGTATTAAAAAAGTCCCTCAGTATATTATGAAAATATAAAATCTTCTTACAGGCGGGTTACTTGCACAAACGTAGCTCGGACAACACGAAATGGCAACTGCGATGGTTCATTCTTTATCAGGTAACTGGAATTTAATTATTCAGTACTACGATCCAATTGTATGGGCATCTATTGCATGTTTAATAAAGTATTCGGCAAAATTCTCCGTTGTGACTTAGAAGATTGTTGCTACATTGTGCTACAATTTAGTAATAGTTCTACGAACTGCTACGATGTTGCTACATATAAGTAGCAAGATCACGTCACTTCTATCAAATGACAAATATTTTTCGACTTAGGGTCCTTCAAGAAAGAGCGTACCAATTCTTGAAAGGCCGGCAACGCACTTGCGAACCTTCTGGCATTGTGAGTGTCCATGGGCTGATGTATCACTTAACATCAGGTGAGCCTCCTGCCCGTTTGCCTCCTATTGCATAAAAAAAAACAATTACCTTACTTTATAATACATATTTAAAAAGTTTTTTCTTTGTTTACCATATTAAGGGGTTAATTTAGTATACAAATTGTAGTAGCCTCACTCAAGAAACGTATAAGCGTTTATTATTACGTTGTAATATTATTTCTAGTTTAATACAGCTCAGACAATTAAGCTTAAAAATTCATTGTGAAGTTGGCTCTAGAGATTTATAGATTGTCTAGATTGATCTAGTTTTTAAGTGAATATATATTTAAAAAGAAAAAACAAAACTTTTAAAAACGGTTAAGATTGCCTTACGTTTTGCGTACTTTACAAAATCTTTCTCATATTGCAGTCCAAATTTTAATTTGTAAATGTATATTTATTTTGAACGAGTACCCACACTTACATAATCTGCTGGGTCTGCGACCTAAAAAGTTTCTTGGCCTGAAAAATGAGAATCCTCCAGCACTCTCTGTTCTATGCCACCTCCCGCTAATTGTAGACTTTCAGGCGCAGCAACATCCTCCACTCTATCGATCCAACGGTACCTAAGGTTACAGTACTAAAGGTGAAAATTTGTCCACAGAACCTGCTATTCTACTACGAATCCGAAAATAATACACGGCCAACAGGCGTGCTGCTTCTAGAGGGTTCATATTGCGAAAGACTCAGCAAATCACCAATAGAAAGAAATGCTTCAGTGAGTACCGTTTAAATGATTCGTCCGTTTAAATTTTCGTGAAGTTTTTGTTATGTATAGGTATGAAACATTCTTGGTATCGTAATGCTTATAATCCTGAGGTATGTCGTTAAGTTCCTTCTAAATCGACATGTTTTGTTTTTAATTCTAAGGAAAGTAAACCACTAAACTACTTAGAGCCTCTTAGCACTTTTAATTGTTGTAATTTAAAAGCGATAGATATTCAACTTAATGTAGAATATCTATTCTGCAGTACTTCATACTTTTCTTGGCCAGTAAGTGCGTCACTGTCATGGATTGCCAGTCAATAAAAATTGACCATTATAAGGGGTATAATTGTATAATGTATACTAGTATCTAGAAAATATAATTCTAGGCTTAAATAAATGAGACACAAACTTAGGAACAACTGATATTTATAGTAAACACTTATTTACCGGATTGAAGTATTATTATTGTAAAATTATAAGTATTTTACATAATTAAAAAAAAACCGACGTTTCACGTGCTTTACACCGTGCGTGGTCACGGTGACAAATATATGTAAAATAAATATAACTTCTAAAATATTATATATAATAACTTTGTTAGATTATAATTACTAACAGAAAATGAAGCACAATTCCTTTGAAAGCACAAAATCATTCTACATGCAATAATTAAATACTAATTGTTATATTGTTGTTTAGTTTTGTTTCATCATATCTTATCGCCGTGAGTGTCAACGTCAGTACGAACTGAGAGCCGCTTCCGAAGTAGACTGTGTTCATTGGGTCGACGCGATCAGAGAGGCGAGGTTAGTTTCGTGCTTACAATGTAACATGATATATTTTGTATGTGTATTATATTTTAAATCCTACTAATATTATAAACTCGAATGTTTTTAAGTATGGATGGATGTTTGTTATTCATTCACGTAAAAACTACTGAATGGATTATATTGAAACTTTACAATAATATAGCTTTTACATCAGAATAACACATAGGCAACAATTTATAAAGAAGAGTGTGAAGTGTCCAAAATATCAAGTAAGTAGTAAAAAATCTACCATCTGCGAGCTATTCTGGCGTGCGCTGCCGAAACCGCTAGTCACACATAATATGTAATGTATGATGGAAATATTTATCTTAAATAGTCCTACAAAAAGCCCATTGTATATATATATTATATATATCTTATGTGTAAGCCATTATAGCCAAAAAAGTGAACCATAACTACAATAAAAATTGATAATTTACTTCAAATGCGCATTTGGTACTAAAAAATTGATCCCTAAATAAAAATAGATACTTTTGTTGCATCTGCATCTGGTATAATTATTATCATTATGTCAACCAATTTACGCAACACCTTTACAGATTATGTACCAAACCTCCTCATGAATTACTATCTATCTATATATATGATATATATTCGTACCACATAAATCCTTGCAGTGTTTTTAAGTTGATTGTGTACGTACAGTCAACGTACAGAATAGGATTTTTTATTAGGTATACGGCTAATCATTTTGTAGTGACGAACAATGAAGCAATACATACTTGTGTAAATTTGTATCTTGGTAATTAATACCGGAAATCATTTCTGGATGGATATTAAATAATGTCACGTACATTATTTAATATCATTTAATTGAACATTTAATATATACGCTGTCAGGTGCTCAGACTTGTCTATGTTAACAAAATGGATATGATTTATTATTACGTTGTTGGGCGTTAACCGCCATAGTCACGAAATTATTTTAATGTTATACGTCATGCAAAGCTAACTGATTATTTGTAATATCAAATATATAAAATTCTCGTGTCGCGGTGTTTGTGGTTAAACTCCTCCGAAACGGCTTGACCGATTCTCATGAAATTTTGTGAGCATATTGGGTATAACTGAGAATCGGACAACATCTATTTTTCATCCCCCTAAATGTTAAGGGTAGTCCACCCCTAAATATTTTTTCTTTATTTTTTTATGATACAGCATTAAAACATACATACAACCCCTAATTTTTACCCCTCTACGATCAACCCCTATTTTTTATTATAAATGATATACATGGCAAAACGACGTTTGCCAGGTCAGCTATTAATATAATAAATGTATTATATTACTTGTATTTCTATAGAAATAATGTTATGAATATCCCTGGCTATGGGAAGTCCGTTGCCATGGCAACCCAGGGGATTAGGGTCGCGGCCTTGGCCTGGGGCAATATGGATCTCCGAGAATGGCCAGGAAGGCTCAGTCTATTTTAAACTTCAGGTTATTAATTATTTATAAAGTAATTGGCAAATTATTAATTAGTTAAACCAACGTAGAAATTAGGTCATGAATTAATTATTCATTAGTTATAACTAATTTGAAATTCTATGGGTTTGTGTAATTTATTCTAATCAAATTCCAGTTATATTTCTTTTGTATACAACTTAATACGATATATGTGTTCTTTTAATTATTAACGGCCCAAAGTCCTGTCCTACAAAGCCAACAATTTTACCTAGCGAAAACGTATGTACATCCTTGATGAGTTTGCGTTATTTATTATCATTATGCGAGACTTTACTAGCCAAAATCTACGTTGCTTTTAACATGACATAGATTCTTTTACTTATCCAAAGAGTTTAAGTATATCCTAAGAGATTACTACTTATAAACCAAAACCAATGATAAATAATAATAAGGTTTTTGGCCAAGAACGATGCCTTCTATGCCTTACAAACCTCAAAGTCTTTGTTTTTTCTCACGATTTATTTATCGTAGGAGTATTGTGCACATAAAACTATCTATTTTTCATACCCCTAAGTGATAAGGGTTGTCCACCCCTAAATTTTAATTTTTATTTTTTAGATAAAATTTATTGGTTTTTATTTTTTTATGATAGGTACATAATACAAAAATACATACAACCCTTAATTTTCCCCTCTTCGATCAACCCCTATTTTTTATATGTGAATTTAAATCTTATGACTTATTAGGTTTATATAGAGAAAAATTTACAGAAACCCCTAAAAAGTTTTCATTCAAAAATCGAACAGTCTCTAGGGTAGTATAGCAAATTGCTCCATGTTGGTATGTACTAAAAAGGTAGGCTAAGTAAAATCACATTAAGGAGAAACGAAGTTCGTAGTGACAGCTAGTTTCCTTGCTGTTTTAAAAGAGTACCGAGAGTTTTTTACGCCGGCTTTTTCTCTCGGCCTACACCCTCTGTCTTCTTTGCCGATGAGTAGGGATGCCTTCAAATTTAATGACGTGGAATAAGTGATACATGTATCTTATGTTCCATAATAAAGATATTTTTTTTATATTTTTTTTTATAAATAACTTAACCCATTATATTCTTAGCATATAATGTTATTTCATAAAACAATATTATGCTAAACATTTTCTAAACACGTGACGACCTAACACTCATATTTACATAAAATGAATCCAACTACCTGTCAACAATATTATTTATTGCTACTAATATGGGTCAAGGCCCAGTGCAGGCAAAGGATCGTGTTGCCATAGCAAATGAGTCTCGGCTTACATCCTACGCTCTGCACTTCCCCGATGTCGCGTGGGCATTGAAAAGTTTATCGGGATTTGGTCTTAAGGATACATCGTATTGAACATAAATAAAATCTAATATATAAAATTCTCGTGTGTTTATTGTTAAACTCCTCCGAAACGGCTCGACCGATTCTTATGAAATTTTGTGTGCATATGAGATGTTGTCCGATTCTCAGACATACCCATGTCACACATGTACATCTATTTTTCATCCACCTAAATGTTAAGGGTAGTCCACCCCTAAACAATTTTTTTTTTTTAGATATTTTTTTATGTTTTTATTTTTTATGATACAACATTAAAAAGTATATACAACCCCTAACTTTCACTCCTCTACGATCAATCCCTATTTTTTTATTATAAATGATATACATGGCAAAACAACGTTTGCCCGGTCAGCTAGTAAATAAATAAAAATGTGTTTATTCATTTTCAGTACATATGGAGTACAATGTGTAAGATTTAGGAACCCTTTTAAGTAAAAAAACACCTATGTCAGGGTTCCCGTCAGCTCTTCCATAACAAACTTAATTATAAATTCCTTTTATTTTATTTATTTTTGTTTTTGATTTTTCAACTGTTATCAACACGCCTGAGTGCATGAGTGAGTGTGTGGGTGCAAATGTGTGAGTAAATGAATGAAGTGTGTAACAGAAGGTCTCAGAAGCATCTCTAACACTGCGTAAGGTGTGTTCATAAGCCAGTCCTTTAGTCTCATTTTTAGATTGTAGACGGTGAGCGGGTAGATATTAAGCAGCCTATTTATCTACCCGCTCACCGTCTGTATTGGCATATATAAGACGCGGAATATTATATTTTTATAATAACCTAACAATGTTTTTTTTTAAATATATATCTATGTTGTCGTCGGAGGTATCAAATAAATTACGTATATGTACAACTTAAGTAAATGGAATCTGAAACCTGGATTTTTAATATCTATTTCTTTTAACAACATTTATGTCAAATTCCAGAAAGATTAACCTATTGTTGAACATTATGTCCTTTAAGTTTGTCTCATTTACTTTTATTCCCATAGCTTGTTCAGTGTTATACCTATCATATCCATACATTGGACTGTTGACCAGGACGTGTAAAGATGAACAAGAATCCACCGTTACCTGTCAACATCTTAGTAATCAATCCCGTTGGTTTCATTTGTCTAAATGTCGAAAAGGCCGAAACAACAACTTAGTTATTGCACCTGTTTCGCCATTGCCTATACTATAACCAAACAATGTTGTAAAGAAACAATTATAGTCTATTAATAATATGAAATATGTAATTACTATTGGAGGGTTACTGAACTTCAAATGGGTACATTTAATTAGTGTAGCTAACTGCATAAGTTAAATGAACATTTATGTTGTCTTTGGTTCTTGGTACCTTACAACGTTCCGAAAAAGTTATTGGGAGATGAAGAAAACAAATAAAAAAAACTTTATTATACATAATAGAAAAGGATATTTAGTTAAAAAGAAAGTGCACTAGCCCCCACACTAGGATACCCTGTGTCGGGGATAGCTAGTCTCTTCCATTTGACATGTTAATTGTTAACGGTACTTGACATAATAATTTCTACGTAACACTTACATTTTATAATTAAAATATTGTTGCACAGTAAGAATATTTTCCGTTTAAGCATAAGACAGGTTGGGAAGATGTTGTTTAAAATTGTGAAATAGTGAATGTATAAAGTTTTATATCGTTAGTGAGCGTTGACCGAAGAAAGTGCGTTTTTGGGTAGCTTATATGTAGGTTTGCCTTGTGTATGATATGGTGTGGTCGGAGTTTGTTTCCAAAAAAGTCTTAATATTAAGTATAGTTGTTTAACCATTAAAAGTTTTGTTTCATTGTACTATTTTGAAGTTGATAAAAAAAGGATAAAAATAATATCATCAATGAAAAACAAAGACACCTGTAAAATGTTATATTGTATTGTGTTTTCCAGCTTCAATAAGCTTTTACTCCAAAAAGAAGAGCTGGAGCAGAAGCAATTGCATCTTCTTCAGGTAGTGGAGAGCGAGCGTACATCTCGATGGCAATACGCCCAGCAATGTGAGGAACTGTCCAATGAAGTGAAAAAACTGCGCTCTGAGGTAACTATTTAATATTTCATTTACACATACTATACTATATATAGATAAGAAACAGGTCATATGAGATTGGGACCGGATCGTAGATGGATATATTTGATGATGTTGGCTAATTACGATTACGTTTAATACGATTTTTCTGATCATACGCCATTTTACGCCATTCCCTGCAACTTGAAACATATTCTCATGCATTTCTTAACGCTTAATACTAATCGTCATCCCGTTTAATACGCCTGATTCAACTTCGATTTTGACCAACCCCCAGGCATTAACAGCTGTTTATGAATTAAGACGCACAGCAAAAGTTAAAATATGTTCAAATCTTGTAATTCCTAATGCATCGATATCTTTCTGTCAAACGAGAATAGGTGATAACTTTGAATAACGTAATTATCATTACACTGCATTTAAAGTAATTTATAATGAATTACCTACATATACGAAATTAGAACATAATACATAATAATATATAGCACGTTTTACTTTCCCTCGCTTAGACGCGTCCTTCTTTCGGACCTTATATTATCCTCTTAAACGGGTTTTACTGTAATTGGATTTTATGTTAAGATTCATAACATACAATCTAATCTCCTTCTAATAATTTTCTTGTTTGAATTATTAGAATACTATAAACTAGTTAATGTAATAATTGAATTTCAAACTTAAATTATACCAGATTTGCTAATAAGACATAGAATTGTGACACATTTTTTAAAGTACAAATATCTCACGTTAAAGCGGTTAATAGTTTGCGGTGCACCTAATAAAAACACAGGCGCTGTTTTTATAGCTGTTTGCACGACTATATGTAGTCTAAATATATCGTACCATACAAATAGAACCGTAAATATTTTGCAAGACTGAACTTTAAAAATGAAGAATGTATTATAAAGTAAAAATAGTCTTTATCGAATAAAATTAGGATGACTATCAAAATAGTGAGGAATAATTTTGTGAATTAAAAAAATCTCTTTAACAGAATTAAACCTGAATCTTTAACATTCCAGCACCGCGATTCTGTAACTCACTTTTCGAACTCACACAGGGGTTTTCGCATCGGCGGTCGCTCTCAAATCAGTTGTTCGAAAAGTGAGTTACAGAATCGCAGGGCAGATGTTTTATATCGATAATAAATAAGGTAAATTAATAATGCCCGGTGAAAATATTTCTACGTTATTATAACTTGGATTTTTTCTCTTTAGCCATAGTTCTTCACTCCTTTTACCAGTTAATATATCTTCTAGTTATATGCTTACAAGAAAGAACATGAGCCATCTACACGGGCGACGTCCACCAGCAGCCTGTCTCCGACTCTTTCTGATGAAATTGATCCGTCAGAGTTGCGCAAAATTAAAAAAGTCCAGGTAACAATATTGATTTTCTTTGTTTACTGAGGTTTTAAAATTTTAGTATCACTTATAATTTTATTCGAAGAACGTTAATTTTTTTTTATTGTTCTGGAGAATTTGAACCTAGGCCAATTAATAAATCAGTGAACCTGATGAAAGTTTAACGGAGTTTGTTTTGCCGCTTTGTTTCCAGAATTTATTAATTCTTAAACACTTAAGAAATCTTACCGTCGTACTCAGATTTGATTATGTACTCACGATTACTTCAGGTAATTATTAAAGAATGGTGTAAGTATAAATCTGAGATATCGTATCGTATCGTATCGTGGTACGTACAGCCGTTACTGTTCCTTGTTAACTCGTAGTACCTTAGTAACGTAGTGGCGTAGTAGATTCTTTATCAACTAATAGTTCTAAATGGTAAACAATATCTAGCTATTTATGCAGAGTTTCTTCCGAGGCTGGCTTTGCCGACGCCGGTGGAAACAAATTGTGGAACAATACATCAAGAGCCCACATGCCGAGAGCATGAGGAAGAGAAACAGGTAAATAATATAGATCTAGCTGACCGGGCAAACGTCGTTTTACCATGTATATCATTTATAATAAAAAAATAGGGGTTGATCGTAGACGGGTGAAAGTTAGGGGTTGTATGTATTTTTTAATGCTGTTTCATAAAAAACAGAAAAAAATATCTAAAAGTAAAAAAAATATTTAGGGGTGGACTACCCTTAACATTTAGGGGGATGAAAAATAGATGTTGTCCGATTCTCAGACATACTCAATGCACACAAATATTTCATGAGAATCGGTCGAGCTGTTTCGGAGGAGTTTAACCACAAACACCGCAACACGAGAATTTTATATTTAGATTATGAAGTTATACCATAATTGAATATTGACTTATAAAAATTATCGATTTCAGTCTCGTTTTTAAAATGGTTGAAGCCGAAGAAGAGTATTTGGAACAAATGGAAATATTGGTATGTTTATTTATTTTCTAC
This sequence comes from Pieris melete, assembly GCA_963693345.1. Classification (NCBI taxonomy): domain Eukaryota; kingdom Metazoa; phylum Arthropoda; class Insecta; order Lepidoptera; family Pieridae; genus Pieris; species Pieris melete. Next base: position 479,127 of record CAVNZK010000346.1, on the reverse strand, counting down.
TTATTCGCGAGTTTGTTCTTCTATCTCTCTCTCTATCTTATTGGTTTAACTTGAATGACAACACGTTTTACGGATTACCTTAATTTTAGTTAAATAACGCTTTTGTGACAATTCAACATTTGTTAAGTAATAATACTACAGAATCCCGTGCTAAGGATTTTCCATAAATAAAAAAATAATAAAAAATCGTTCATCGTAAGGAAACCAGCATGCCTTACACCAAAAAGTCGTCGGGGTGTGTCATGCTCAGATGGCTACTTGTCTAATTTAAAAACAAGTGATTATGAAACATTCAGAATGTTTTTTAATTCATATATAAAACTAAAGTTTGAATACTTGACTGATGTTTGCTTGGAAATGATTTTCGCTTGTAAACTTGTACACTTATAAGTTTTCGCTTTCGCTTGTAAGCTTGTACACTTAACCTTATTAAGACGCGTTATTTATTCTAGAACTTTAAAGACTCGTCGTTGTAAAACTAAAGACAAATTTCGTTACTACATAGCTCTTTGTAAAAAGTCGGTTTACATTTAAGGTGACGTGTTTCCTTCGCCCATTCAAAATGGCCGCCAGTTCTAAGAAGCCACCGTGCACTCATGAAGACGTCAATTCCATATTTCTGAACAGTGAGACCGTGTTATTTCTACACCAGATCTTCTTCAAAGGTCTCACTTCGAGAATGGAGTCGTGGCCCACACTTGTCTTAGGTAAGTATCAGTAACTAAAAAAAGGAATTTAAAATTATTAAGTACCTACCTTTTCAGTAAAATAACTTTTTGAGTAAATAAGAAATACATCACGTCATTAAAATCCTATAGGAATGGTTTGGTTAGAAGTTTTTGAGGTTGTTGAGAAGATAATATTTCCTCCACGTTTTGGGAATGAAAATGCAAAAAGAAAGTAGAAACGATGACGTGTATTCGATTGTGACCCTTTCACTTTACATTTTCACCTTACCATTAAAAAAAAACGAAAAAATTACACATCAAATTAATCATTTTTTCTAACAGACTGCAAGAGCATGGAAATCAATTGCGCCAGTTTTTGCTTAAATGAAAACCGGTTTTGTTATAGTATTGTCTTTGATTGACATAACCTTTACACATTTAAAGAAAACACTTTTTACCGGATTAAAGTTATGTATTATTATAAATTTACAATTATTTAACATAATTTTAAATTTATCTGAAGTTTCGCGTGCTTTACAGCGTGCGTGGTTACGGTGACTGAAGACAAAAGGTGTTGAATGTCAAAAAGTTTCACAGCTTTAGAGAAAGCATTATCTGTATTTATTTCCCCGGAGTTGGTATCGACTAAAAGATGGTTTTCTTATTTTTTTTTTTATTTTTTTTATATAATAGGGAGACAAACGAGCTTGCGGGACCTAAAAGGGCAGTCTACGCAGCCCATAGACACCCATTTTTTATATCAAATAGTTTTGAATATATTTTTTAGAAAATAATATTTTTACAGGAGACCTATTCGACATGCTACTCCCGATGCTGACAATATACCAGGAGTACGTACGGAATCATCACTACTCTCTCCAAGTACTGACTGAGTGCAAGCAATCACAGCCTTTCACCCACCTGCTCGCTCGGTTGGAAAGCAAGACGGCATGCCAAGGACGATCTTTGGAAACCTTCTTAACGTTTCCTATGCATCAGGTATTTTCATTATTTATGTCTCAGTGCTCATTGGGACACGGGGAACAAAATATACCGGTTTATATTTTTAACTGGGTAGTGCTTATCAATCGGTTTGTTCGAATATATTTCCCGAATGAACCTCAGGAGATTTAAGTTACGTATGCAGAAGGCCTGATTAGAATGCTTCTGATGAATGTATGGAAAATGTGATCTTCGTTTTTAATAAAAAAGCCATTTATTTCCGAATTACAAGTATATCATATCTCGTTATGTTAAATATCTCGCAATCGGTCTGCATTTTGGAATAGGCCTCCCCCAGCTGCCTCCAATGAGTTCTGTCATTGGCAATTCTGGTCCAGTATGGCCCCAAGGTCAGGGTGATGTCATCTTTCCATCATGTTTTTAGGAACCCCTGTCTTCTGATACCAACTATTGGATACCACAGAGTTACCTATTTTATCCAATTGATCAAGTTTGCATCTCAGCATGTGACCTGTCAATCTCCATTTTAAGTGGTCTATACGAGCTAGTATATCTGTAAATATTTTTTTTCTGATATCTGAGTTTCTGATTTTGTAAGTTAGCCCAAGTTATTCCAAAAATTTTCCTTTCCATTTCCCTTTGCCACTTCGCAAGTCTTTGTTTACTAAGTTTCGCACCCATATGTTATGAATACAAGTGTGAAAAATCTTCCTCTTAAGGTGGATTTTCAATATTTCTTTCAATGTTTTCATCCCTCACAAGCGTTTCTTTTGTTTATTTCTTTGGACATTGAGGTTTTAGATGAAATAATTTGTTACTATATATTATCAGACTTATAGGTCTTAAAATTTATTGTTTTTAGATCCCACGCTATATAATAACCCTGCATGAGCTGCTGGCCCATACCCCACACGACCATGTAGAGAGACGTAGTCTTCAACATGCGCGGGCGCAGTTAGAAGAACTATCGCGGCAAATGCACGATGAAGTACGTATTTGAAATTATAATCTTTAAATTAAAGTTTGTAAATTTAATACACAATATTTAAAAAGTAATCTTAAAATTATTTTAATAGGTGAGTGAAACGGAAAATCTGCGCAAGAACTTAGCAGTTGAACGAATGATTATTGAAGGATGCGATATATTGTTGGATGTGAACCAAGTGTTTATACGGCAAGGTATGTACAATATTCGTGTTCGCCGAATATATATTTCCCGAATAAAAAACAGGCCCAACTGTTCAGATTATTATTGAATAATATTCTTTCTAATTTTGGACCGGTACAAACAGAAATCGCCTAATGCCTGAAATTAAGGATATATAATTACATTTAGTAAAAAAGTATAGTATATGATATTGCCTTGTTGAATTATTTGTATTCGCCGAATAGTAATTTTGATAGTGTTATTCGATAAAGTAGTTTTTCTTGCATCTATACAAAACAGGTATTTTTTTATTTGATTTACGCGCCATCGCCAAAGCTATAAACATTCCCTTTCATCAGTTATATATAATTATTTCGAAACCTCTAACATAGACTACAAGCTCCCACCTTATCAGAATGCCAAATCATAAAATGACTGCTTCACGACTGATTTGAGGGCGACCGCCGATGCGAAAACCGCTGTGTGAGTTCGAAAAGTGAGTTACAGAATCGCAAGGCTGAACCGGTACGCAGTGGTTGTATTTCTGAATTTCGTTACTGAAGTTTTGTGTATATATCTTGCAGAACATATTACATAAAGACATAATTATAGCGCTTTTTATATGAAAGTACGTCGTGTACTTTTTGCTCTAACACCCATTTGCTCTAATTCCTGCCCTGTGATTCTGTAACTCACTTCACGACTCACACAGCGGTTTTCGCATCGGCGGTCTCTCTCAAATCAGTCGTTAAGCAGTCATTTTATGATTTGGCATTCTGATAAACAATAAAGTACAAGCTCCCACCTTTTCAAAATGCCAAATCATAAAATGACTGCTTAACGACTGATTTGAGAGAGACCGCCGATCCGAAAACCGCTGTGTGAGTCGTGAAGTGAGTTACAGAATCACAGGGCTGAAGCTAGTTGACAGTATTTGAACGGAGTCTCCCGGTTAAGCTCTATTTCTATGTGTGCAAATTCAAAAATCATTTATTAATATAGGTAACAATACGTACACTTATGAACGTCAAAAAATATATATATATGAGAAATGCTTCTAATTTTACATTTACTGCCAGTACTCAAATCAAGGGCGTAGAACGGAAGAGAAGAACTGGCAATAAACTCTCCGCCACTCTTTTTAATCGCCAAGTTCTTTGTTTTACACAATGTTTGTAAGGAGTTGCAACCATTACACCATGTTCCACATGACATCTTAAGAAATAAATAATAAGATTTGTCCTCTATCGGCAGGAGGCATGGTGAAATAGCTTGGTGCACACTTATTCGTACGGTAAAATAAAACCGCCTAAGTCGAATAGTCTGATCGTCTACTTATTTATTGAAAACAAATGTTCACAAAACAAATACTATACAAAAAACTGTCACCACCGGTTTTTTAAAATTACTGAACCGATTGCATCGCCTTTTTAACGATTTTTATTGACGTTTAGTGTTATTCAACCTTAAAATAATGTGTCAGCGTATTTATAGTCTTCTGTCGTCTTCTCTTTTCTAACCTTGAAATATTTTAATTTTTATTCAGGAACTCTGTCCCAAGTGGTGGGTAAGGGCCGTCGGGCAACATTGCAGTCAAGACAAGCTTTTCTCTTTAGCAACCACCTTCTGCTTACTACAAGGGCTGCTGGTGGGCGTCTTCATCTTCCACCATCAGGGAGGCTACCACTGCATGATGCACTACTCATCGAGGATCCATCCAGCCACGATGATGATGGTCGTATACAATATCTTTATTCTTTCCTAGAAGCTATTTTCTCAGGGCAAATTAACCAACGTGTAAATTTGAATCTTATTTTTTTATACAGGCATCAAATTTAGTAAATGTTATATATCCTGGGTTTATTTCACAAGTACATACTTAAATGTATTTTTAATTCTTAATGTAAAAAGGATTTTTAATAAGAGTAATCTTCTTACAGACTTAAATAAATTTATAGCTATCTTGTGGAAAATTTTGCGTATTTTAGCTAAGACAAATGAATACCTTAACGTATTTGTACGCGGCTACGGCAAGATAAGGAAACTCGCTCAACGAGTGTGTAATTGTTGTTTGATTTTTTTTCATGAAAAGCTACTATGGATAGTTGTTTAATTTTTTTAATTAAGACACAGGTGCTATATTGTTTGATCGTCATAATTTTAGTTTCTTGGTAGATTTTATTAGTCTGTGTTAAAAAATTGTATCTAAATAGTGCTTATATTATAACTTTAATATCAAAATATGTAAATTTTAATTTTGTAATTCATATTTTATTAGGTGTAAGATTTGTTAGTTGTTGATAGCCGTTGTGACCGAATTGGAAAAACTTTAGTTGAATTTGTCTTGTTTACGTTTATTAATAGTAATTCCTATTTCAGATACCGCGTCGGTTTGTTCGTCACCCGGTGGTGACTGCTATCAAAGCAAAGACTTCAAAATACTCGTTGAAGTTAAAGGAGAACACATATGTGCTCAGTTAGGTAAATTAAAAAAAAAAAACAAAATTATTTATAGAATATCTTAATTATTCAATTTTAATAGATAGATATTTGAGCAGATTTAGACTATTTACAAGATTCTAAAGACACTGCATGCCTTATTTTCGTTAAGGTATTTGCTTAGAATAAAAAAATAAATACAATAATTTTAGTGGCAGCGACCATAGAAGAGAAAGCCGCTTGGACGAGCGAGTTAGCCCAATGTATGGAAAGCGCGGCTTTAACTGAGTTACTTAGAGCCTCTGGGGCTTGTGGTACTGCATCGGCTAGTTTACCGGCTTGCAGGTAATTTTCACCGTATTTAATTAAAATATCTATAACAGAAATATATATATATATATATATATATATATATAACATGCATTTCGATAAATATACGAACAGTGGCCTTCTCTTTCCAAAGAACTGTAGAGACACATAAAAAAGAGAGCATATGAGCAAGAGTTCCGAAGACTTTTAAAACATAAAAATATTATAGAAGTGAGACATATATGTAAGGAATCAAAAAAATATATTATATAAATAAAATAAATTAAAATTAAATTGCAGGTCCGACCGGGCCCTTTTCACGGATGACGTCGATATCAGATTCAGTAGAACTCTGAACTCTTGCAAAGTACCACAAATACGATCTGCCACGCCCCAACGCTTACTACAGAGATTGACAGGTTAAATTTTAAGTTACTTATGTTCCAAGTTCTTTTAATATAATAAATATGGTTCTTTGGTTTGTTCGATTAGAGGATTTAAATTACTCTTAAAAAAAATTTTTTTTTTGACAATTCACACCAATTCACCTAGTCCCATGCTAAGCTGGTGAAGCTTGTGTTATGGGTACTAGGCAACGGATATACATACATATTATAGATAGATAGACATATAAATACATATTTAAACACCCAAGACCTAAGCACAACACCAAATGCTCATAACATCGATGTGTGTATCAGCCGGGGATCGCACCCGGGACCCATGGATTCGCAGTCAGGGGTAATAACCACTAGACCAATGAGCCGTCAATTAAAAATCGACTGACTCTGCTTATGCTTGGATCATGATCCTTTCCTAGTAAATTAGATAGGCAAAGGTTAGCAATTTAGTATTCACCTACTAATGCCCGAAATTAATATTAAATTCCAATCCAATTTCTTACATCTAAGATTGGTATTTGAATCCGTTTTTGAATGTATAACAATTTAACTACTAAAATACCAATCTTTGGGAGTGCGGATCACCGATTAACCTCTGTTCAAATATAACATCGCTCGTACGGTGACGAAAAACATCATCTACTTTCATGACGTTCACCATACATATTTATCGGTTATGGATGCTTTTAATTTGTATTGACCGTTACTGACCTAGTTATTCTATTCCAGACCTTCGCTTTCTCTCCGTGGACTTCTTAAACACATTTCTCCTAACATATCGTGTGTTTACTGATGGAGTTACGGTATTGGAAGCCTTAAAGGCAGTGTTTTATGAACAATCTCAGCAGGATATGGATCTTCCACCACCACCCGATGCTGCAAGGAAAGCTAGCGGGGCTAGCTCTGTCTCAGGTTAGCTAATAAATATCACTATGGTAAATTTAAATGTAAAATAAATGAATAAACAAAACGTTTTTGTAAACAAAATCTTAAATTTAGTGTCTATGTTAATATTTGAAAAATCTTAAACGAAGGAGTTTTCATACAATATTATACGTAGACTAAACAGTTTATACTTGTTACACAATACACATGGCTACAGAATTTTAATTTTACCGAGTATTCGTGTACATAGGTATTATAATAGAATTTCGAGACAGAACCCATAGATTTTCTATACAATTAATACATTATTAGATGAACGTAATTTGAACGACAGAAGCTCCAACCAGTCAACGTATTTGATAATAAAAACATTTATAAGTCTGTGCTATTATTTATTGTTTTAAGCATATAACTAGTAAATACTGTTAATGTTTCGAATATATTATATTCGTATATCTTTCTCGATAATAAGTAGTTTAGTAATACAATTAATGTTAAGACAATGTTAATAAAATTGTAAACAATGTATATATCCTATTTTGGATACATAAACTCACGTTGTATACACCGCGTTGTACCACCACGTTGTATACACCGCGCCGGTTCACGTCCGATCACCGACGTTATGCAACGTCCGGCGCGGTCAGTACTTAGATGGGTGACCGCCTGGGAACTCCGCCTGATGTTGGCTTTCTTTTTTGGAATAGTATAACGTCAACTACGCAGTCAAGATAATATTGAAGTTGTACAGGTCCACCGTTTTACAGTTTTAATTATTAAGTGACTAAGTAAATTAAACATTATACAACCTTTCAGGTTATGGTTCAGAATACGGTGATAGAGATTGGCAGTCAAGATTTTGGCGCGTCCAGCGAGGAAAAAGTAAGATCTTTACTAAGACGAAGCAGTCGCAAAACATTCTATTTTTTTTTTTTCTAAAATTAGAAAATATGTAAAACATATCTATTTTATACAATTTGTTTTAATACAGGCGAAGAAGAAGATAAATTGTCGCCCTACCTAATGGCACCATCGAGACGCGCGTCAGCAGTTGGAAAGGTATTTCATAGTTTTTGTACCTGATGATGCAAAACGCTTGGAACTCAGGAACTCTGGGAGAAATTAATTAAAATGCTGTTGAATTGGATCAATTCTATTTCTACCAGATTAATTGTTTGAATTTAGTGTAAAATAAAAAACAGTTTTTAATTTTCGCATTTACAATCAGCGAGGCAAACATCGTAAAGCAAGTCGAAGGGTGTTCAATAATGAGAAGTAGCGCTAAATATGAATCCTGTATGTTAGAAATTGGATTTGGATACGGAGAAGTCATAGGTAAAAAGGGTAAAATTCAGTTTCTAAGTCTCGACTCAGAATTTTACCCTTTGATCGAAACCCGACGATGTAAGTTAGTCAGAAAACGCTGATCCTACTTACTACTAAAACTACTTATAACAAAATTATTATTTAAGATGCAAAAACAGTCTCATTGCGGAGCGGTTTGATACTTAAATCATAAATGTTTTCTTTGTAAATTAGCAGCCCGAAGAAGAGAATAAAGAAAACACTCATCTAACAATTCCAAAAATAATGGCGACGTCCTCCAGTAACGAAACGTTAAAGGGAACTCTTTCAACTGGCACGGGGACAACAGGTCAGATATTAGTTAGAATTACTAGTTTTCAATTAATGTTATTTCATTGATATATATTACTCATTACTAAACTTGGTAGGAGATCCAGTTATATACCTGATTATTTGATCATTATTTGGTACATATACCAACATTCCTTGTGTGAAACTCCATTTTACGGTAGTTATCAAAGGGTTTATAGAAATATTAAAATATCCAAATTAATCTACAAGAACTTCATCACATACTGAATATTTAGGTACAAGACACGCAACTACCTACTGGATTATGCCTACATAGCATAATAACATTCCAGAGGCATAGAATTCCTTCCGTTTTTTTTTATTTTTTACACATTGATTAAATGTGTAGTGAAGAATTAAGAAGCCTAACACTAAGCTTTCTCTTCCTGTTGTTATGCAATAGATCGAGACAGCACTATTTTGTCTCATAACAATTTTTAAAAATATATTTTTGGACAAATGATAGGTACTTCTCCATCCTCTCCTGGAGCCATTAGCTCCGTAACTCTAGTAGGGAGTCGTAAAAGTAGCCCAGAACACGCTGTTGAAGTTGGAAAAAAAGAATCGCCAACTAAAGTTAAAGACAATGATAAAGCAGCTAAATTGATGAAGGATGAAAGTATCGAACTGGTGGACCAGAGCGATGAAGATATTAAGTACAAGGAAGAGGAACAAGAGAAACATAAGCCTAAAATTGAAGAGAAGTTTAAGATTTCTCAGAGATTTTCAGAGGTAAGTTTACATATTTCACTTTCTTAACAGAACTTAAGACAATAGCTAAGAATAAAATTAGGCGAAATCAGACACAGAATAATATCCATAGTAAAAACAATAACGGAATATATATTCTTTATATGTGTATTTATATACTGACACAACATATATAAACCATGTCATTTTGTTACCACATTCAGATTCCCGTAAAAAAGCCCCAGAGCACCATTTATTCAATTGCTTACGCCTTTACCGCTTAGACCAATAAAGTTTTTGGTATATTTTATCGATTTGCACTAATATCTTTCAGGTTAGTATCTCCCACATCCAACGAGTACGTACGATGTCTGAAAGTCCCCGACGGCTCCAACCAAGCGCAGGGCCAAGCGCCGCGGAGCTCCGTCGTCGGTCGGAAGGGGCTCGGGAGACTGCGCCCCCAACGCACGAACCTCGCCGCGCGTCGGATACCGCAGCACGCATTTCTAGAAGGTCGGTCAGGTATGATGTAACCACAGATTATAATGTAGCATTTTGGCATTTACGAAATAAATTAAAACTTACAAGACTTGTAATTTCCATTATAATTTACAAATATGTACGTATAAAAATTTACACAATTTATAGGTAAAAGGGTTTCACTGATTATTTATTAATAATAATAAATCGTTTATTTGCAAAGAAAGTGGAAAATTCAGATTGATTAATAATGCAAAAACCACAAAATCAGTCATATAAAAATAGGCATGCTAATGTCATATTAATATTCATAATAATAAGAACAGTTACAATATTTATAATTGGTGTAATGCTCTGCTGAGAGAAAGCGTAGAGTTCTGGCCTAGGCTTTAATTGTGTTGTCTAGAGATCTAATAGATCTAATAGAAACCGCGAAAAAATATATACTACAAAAATTGTAAGTCAAAATCGACTGTAAGTCTGTACAGTGTAAGACTCTAAGTCAAAATTTCAACAATTAAATCATACGTACTATCTCGAAGTTCTTGTTAAGTCGAAAACTCGTTAACTCAATATTCTTTTGCATATCCCTTGACATTCGACTGTCTACACCTAGGTATATTGAACAAATTAAATAAGTAAGACCTATATATTTTATTACCATTTTCAATAGTTATTGGTATATATCTTTATGTAGTGAACGTCGGGCAACAAATTCATCGATAAATGGAGAAAGACGGCGTAATTGGGGAAGTTCGGAGCCACGCTCTTCTGTCGCCTCCCAAGTTTCACAAATGCAGGTAAGTCGTAGAATTGATCCATAGATCTTATGTAGATTACTAAAATAGTTGGTAGTGTTGATATGCATAGAATCAATGCGCAAGATCTAGAATTGAAGCATCAATAGACATGATTAAAATTGATGTTTTTGTACATTTACCACAGAACTATCGCCGCGAAACTGGTCAACCGAAAGCTGGAGTAGTCATAACTTCATTCAGACAATCACATAGGAGGTGGGGCTCATTCCATCTATTCAGTGTTTCCATGTTCTATAACTTCATTGAATTTCTACTCATACGTAGCCTCTGAGAAAGTTCAGTCATCGGTGTGGCATGGTGTGACTATCTTCTATGAAATTTGATAACTCATAAGGCTTTGCACGTCCATTACATCTAAATTATTCAAAAACTGTTTTTATAATGTTGAAAATGTTTATTTTAATTTGAACAGCTTTGGAAAAGAACCGTTGTGGTGAGTCGGTGGCTGAGGTAAAACGTAGAAGAACGTAGCTCCTAGACCTTTGATACGCTTTTAGAGAATTTCGCATTACCTTTTCAAGATATTTTTTAGAGAATCTAGTACACCTACATGAACACAAGGTACCATAACATGCAAACCCCACCTCAAGACACCTTATTGCATTCCAATAAATGAATGTCATTCTCAACCTGATGTTGTAATCCGATGTAATTCCAAAGAAATTTGAAATATTGATAGCCGAGAAAATAACACATTTTAAACACTTTTTTTTATAATGTAATAATTTTTTTAGAATTTAAAAGCTATCACAAAGCATAAGTTAGTATTAGGCTTAGCTTCTATTCGCCCAATAACAGACAGACCGGCAGATGCACTCGCATAGGATTTTACAGCTCACAATAAGAAAACTAGAAGCCTTTATCTGCATGTTCTCATTTACTATTCCTTACATGAAACATTTTTAGATTTTTGCATGTCTATTATCCGATATCGTCCAGAAAGAATCCTTAAAAACAAATGCCCTCAATATTAAGTCTAAAATAAATGTAATAATATAGGAGCAGTACATCAACTGCTGCAGTAGCATTTGCTGTGGCTACATCTGCTTCATCAAATCCTCGATCACCGCCAGCTAACTCTCCCACACAAGCGAGAAGAGATTCTGTCATATCAACCGCTGCTACTATGAGAGTCTTGAATGTACTTCGGTAAGATCTATAAAGCAATATGTAATAGAACAAAACATTGTTACTTGGTGTGTGTGGGTAAAGATGCTCTTGCGCATCTCATATTCTTTCTATACAACGATTTTCGTAATTGGATTTTTTAGAAACCACAGATTAAACAGAGAGAAGTAGACTGAGTATTTAAGTGTGTTTGTGAAATCTACAATTTACCTGATAAAAAAATAATTAATAATAATAATGATGACCTCTTCCTTAGAAGCTACTAGAGTTTTTAATACCAGTTATATAAGGCGTTGAGAGGATGAAGGGGCCAATACACGTCTGCATCTTTATCCAATCCAAGATAATTGGTATTTCACCGGAATTTAAACCCAGAACTTCCAAGTTAAATGCTTATTTATATTTTAGCAAATAACCATAGACAATGTCGGTAAGATTAAAAATATAATTCCAGGCACTGGATATCGAAACACTCATCTGATTTCTGGTCTGACGAACGTCTTCGCGGTCTTACCATGGATTTCCTGAAAGAGATAGAGAGTAGCCCTGGTCTGCTACCGTCCGAACATAAAGCGGCTTCACAATTATTGCGACTTCTTGAACGGTCTCCGGACAGAAATGTGGACTTAAAAGCCATTTTTGCGCCACCAAAGGTACTATTTATTGAGTTAATTGTTATTGGGATGTAACTGGCAACATTTTGCGTGATGGAGTAAAGTTCTCAATTTTAGAGGAGTTTTAAGGACTTTTCAGTAACTTAAAAACTACTTGCACATCATTTATTTACCGATAAACATAGAGAATATAAACTTTAATATATTCGAGTCTAATCTGTCTATGGTTCTGGACAAAATTATGGTATTTTTTTATAAATCGCGGTTCCATTTCGACGTATTAAATTACGCCGCAAAGTGAATAATAATTTAAGTCTGTTTTGTTGGCGTTTCTGCAATACAATGCTTCAATAAACTGATTTTTAATTTTTGGAATAGTTACATAAATACACTTACCTTGTTTTAGGTACCTACTAAAGAATGTCTCGAGACGTTGTCAGCCCTCGAAATTGCAGAACAGATGACATATCTTGATTATCAGATATTCAGTTCGATTCACAGCGAGTAAGATTATATATTTATTTCAAAATTGCAAGCTTAATAAAATAACGTGTAATGATTAAACCAAAACTACTTACATGTAATTTTCTTTTTCTCTTACTACGTCTTTTCTCTTCTTGTTTTTAGTCTTGTTAAACTTATTGATCAATTTTGTGTGTCTATGGAGATTACTTCCGATATCCGGTTTGCGTTGTATGTGGCACTCCATGACAATTATTGGAATTTTTTAATTAAAGGCGTAAATATTGCAATAATTTGACCTGCATTTTCGATTTTAGGGAGTTCCTAGGACAAGCGTGGACGAAGGCTGACAAAGCAGAACGCGCCCCTCATATACTGATGATGACGGCCCATTTCAACCATATTTCTAGCCTCGTCATCTCAGAGATCCTAAAAAGAGTGCCGTTTCCAGGTAAGCTAAAGCTGATTGCTTTACTGTGTGTAAAAATATTTAAAGACGAGTCGAGAGTGGTTGGACTGTCAGAGAGTACTTGTAGAATGCACCACAACTATTTTTTATTGAATACTTGTATATAATTTAACATAGAGGTACGAATCTTTTCTTCTGGCGCCAATGCTAATAATACGCATGCGCATATATATATATGTCGCAGCCAACTATCTTTATTAGCCGTTCAATCAACAACCTAGCCTCTTAACTAAACGTCGCTGATTAAAAGAGTAGGCTGATCGGCTTATTAAACTAGTTGGCTGCGTCATATACATAGCCAAAATATTGATCATCCACTTGTTAGTATTTTAGATTTTCTTTGTCTTCTTGAATTTAAGCTCCTTAATTTTATATTAAAGAATAATCAAGGTTTCATAGACACAAAACATGTCTTGTTGACACAACATTGTTTTGTGTCTTTTAGTGCAGTACTTGATAAACAATAAACTACAAGCTCCCTCCTTATTAGAATGCCAAATCATAAAATTACTGCTTTACGACTGATTTGAGCGCGACCGCCGCTGTGAAAATCGCTGTGTGAGTTGGCTTCCTCCAAAACTTTCCATTTATATCTTTTATTTGCCTATACACATTTCATACCAAATTAATGTCATCAGTTCATCGCTATTCCAACCATTAACTAAGTTTTATAAAAAAAATTACTAACATTAGAATCGATTTAGTTTACGTGAAAATACCGATTCTAGGAACCCCTCGCGACCTCCCAGAACTCCAAGAGCACGCTCTCAAATGCCGCGTTGGTTCCATCGAAAAGTGGATAGCCGTTGCGGACATAGCTCGTTGTCTTCACAACTTCAACGGTGTATTACAGATTTGTGCAGCTCTTTCAAATACGTCTATATTTAGACTTAAAATGACTTGGGAGAAGGTTTCGAAGACGGTGAGTTAATTCTTCTTAGTATTTTTACCCGCATTTTTTTTATCTTACCCGCTCTACGCCCTTGACTTGCGAACTGGTAGTAAATGTAAATTTACAATTAATTTAACTTCTTTCTGACAATTCATAAGTGTTCTTGTTTACCTACATGAATAAAGATATTTTAATATTTTGAATAATTATCAAATGTAATTTTGTATTCAATGTTTTTATTTAGATATACGTGATTCGTCAGTAAAAAGCACTGGCCTCCAATGTCGAAGTTGCCAATTAGCGTGATTTTGCGCGAACTGTCGGCGAGCTTGTCTATGTTGAATTGTTAGACGCACAGCCCGAACTGGTCGGCGTGATCTCAAATTGGCTTCCAACAACCTATTTCTTACCGTCTGGTCGGAAATTTCTACACCAGTAGCCTTCCTTAGTGTATTTTGTAGATCTCTTGCAGTTGTGGTGCGGTTACGTAAAGCACAGTTGATGATGTAGCGATCTTGCAAACGTGTAGTTTTTCTCTTTGACCCCGCCTTCGTGAGTATTCTCCCGTCTCACGGTATCGCTTCCAAAGTCTGTAGATAACAGAAGGGGCTACTCCTAGATCATTTCCTACATAACGCATAGTTCGACCCTCTTCAAGCAAAGCGATAGCTCGGGAGACATGCAATTCAGTCAGATCTGGCATTATGACCTAAACTCACTCGCTTCAATGAATAACAATACTCAAAAGGCTCACTTCAATTTCTATTAATACTCAAAAGATTGAAAAAAACTACTTAAAATGTGTTTTTGTGATTAGAAAGTAATGAAAATTAATAGACGTCACTTTGTTTTTAGGTGTTTCTAGACACACTGCCACTTTATCATAGGACTAATAACCAAAACGCCGATTTTTATTAATTGTAGTAATTAACAAATTAACAAGGCAAAGGTAACAAGGTAAAAAATAGCGTACAAGTTAATTTAAATCTAATTTTAGTTTAAGCAATAGAAAGGAGAAAAATCTTGTTCCGATAATTGTTTTGAGCAGTATATCTTTATTAAGAAAAGTTGTTAGTTATAGAAATTATTAATACGTTCTGATCAAGACAGCGTACATTGATTACATAGAGTGATTTAATGAAATAATAATCCGAGACACGATTGCAATTCATCTGCATTGAAGGAAAATTTATTAATTTTATTAATTATGAATTCCTAACTTATAGTGGTGATTACTCACAACATCCTACAAGAGTTCTTAAACAAGCCAATAATGCAAGATATTTCACTAATTTAGTCAATATATATGTAATATAAAAAATATGTGCGTGTACTAGGTGTACCTACACACGTAAGAAGTGAAACTTCTTTATGACCTTATTTTTCGAAAAATGATCTACTATATGCAACTTAACGAAATTGGTTAAATAAAGTTTAACAAAAGGCTTTTATTATCAAAGACATGAATACAAATACAATTATTTCATTTTACCTTATTACTACTAAGGTTATTACAGAATTTCATTAATTGTAATATAATTATTACTATCATTGTTATCGTTATTATATATTTTTGTTATTAATGGCTTCGAATCTCTTCGGATCAACCGTGGTAGGGACAAGAAAAAGATGGCGCGTAACCGAAAAACGGGACGATTTGCTACAAAATTGCTCCCATACGTCGATAAAAAATTCATTCCAACCCCGATAACGAAGTTTAACTTCAAAAGTTTAACTTCAAAAATATATTTATTTCAGAGCAAGCAAACACTAGAGAGACTGCAAAATCTAACTTCGTCAGAATGTCGCTTCAGGAATTTGAGAGACGCTCTACACAGGTCAGAAATTAATACGAAAATTTTCATTCAAACAAATGGTTTTAAAAGTGTTTTTTAATATCGTTTTATTTCCGCTTGTGTTACAAATATTCTGAATTTTCGGTTTTCACATATAAACCTTTAGGAAACTCTATGATAGTTTTGTCAAGTATTCATTTATGTTACAATATATTTTTGACTTTGGTTAACTACTAATACTTAAATATTAGTCTAATATACGAGTATATATGGCAATCTAAAAATTAAATCACTGGAAAAATTTTAGTTATGTTATATATATAATATATTTATAAATATACATATAATAAAATTTATTTCACTGCATTAAAACATGTTCTATAAAAGTCTAAAAGTCAACCTCACTGCACACATATTTAAGTTTTAAAAATTATATTTTTTTACGAATATTTTCCGATTTCATATTTTCCTTTAAACTTGATGTAATATGTTTTATAATTCATCAGGTGTGACCCGCCCTGCATCCCATACCTGGGCATGTATCTCTCAGACCTCTCTTTCATAGAAGAGGGAACTTCGAACTTCACGCCGGAAAAACTACTCAACTTCTCCAAGATGAGAATGGTAAGTCCTTATTGTGATTTTCAGGTTAAATCGAAACAGCTATTCTCACGGATTCATGAATTGCAATGAATTAATACAAAATAATAAGAAATACAAGAATTACAAATTCTATTCAGCAGGATAGAATATGATTAAGAAATGTTTATTTAGAAGAGTTTTAAATGATGTTAGGGAGGGCGCATATTGTTCATTGATTAGCCCGTGATTCGAACGAACGACCTTAGGTGTTGAAAGGCGCACGATTATCGAATGATAACTAGGCGAACACTAAAAGAATTGTGTGAGTAAAGAAAGTTGCTGACCTAATAATATATTAAACATACATTTGACGAGACAAATTAATGAAGTTGAATTAATTAAAATCTTTTCAATAAACGTATAATATGTACCTTTGTATTTCCACATTACTTGTATCAATTTACTTTTTCTGGCGTATTTGACATACATAAAGATTATAGATATAAATTCATAGATTTATAAAAATAAAAGAAGTCGCTACCCACCGACGTTCCATTTAAATCATTTGAACTACGCTTTCTTGTTTATTTATTAATCTTCATTGAATTTTATATGTTGCAATTTTTTTACGCGTCTTTTTTTTCTCCTTCAAGTCTATTAACGTTGTGTGTGTAATGTGTAATTATACAGTGCCCCATGTTGTTACTCAATTTCTACGAATACAACGAAAATAGACTGTCATAATGGTTTTGTAACTTGCCGCTACAATTGTTGGCAATTAAGCGGTTTCAGTAATCATTGAGACTGATTCTCGTGTGAATGAGATCCTTGATCCAAACCAATTTCTATATTTAAAACTTCATAGATCACTGTGTACGATTCTCACTTTGACCCCGGCGCCAATGGATATTTCTTTCGCACAAATATCACTTGTTCTAACAATGGTATGTCTCTTTAACATACAGAATGTGTCTGTCCCGTGCTCCATATAGGATGTACGGAACTTTATACAAATCATACAATCCCCAGAAAGTCATGGAAGTGAACTTTCAGTAAAATAAACAAAAAAAAATTAAATGGGCGGGAACAACGACGACGAAATATATTTAAACCTGGAATTCCTGGCTTATTCTTCAATATTGCCATCTTTATTTAATAAAATTGATTTATATTATTTCAATATTTGTGTGTCTTCTAAGGCTTGCATACTTACATTTCTTAAAAAGTTATTTAATAAGAAGCAAAAAGAGGTTCATTTGAAAATATTTTTTACAGATAGCTCATGTAATCCGGGAGATACGTAATTTCCAACAAACGCCATACAAAATTGATCGGATTCCAAAGGTAAGTTCTGTTTTGTACATTTAATACGCAGATTAAAAATTCTTGTATTCACTATAAATGTCTAAAAAACAAGAGTTCTTCAATAATATATTTTTTTTTTTTTTTAATTAAAATAATGAATTTCTTATTTTTTATGCAAATATAGATAATAGGTATGTTGTAGTTAGATTTATGATATATCTACCTCTGCAGCGTTGTTGCGTGCTGCAATGTTGTATTTTGCGTGTTGTTCCCACGAGAATGTAAGTGTGTGCTCCTATTTCACCATGCCTCCTGCTGATAGAGGACAAATCTTTGTTTTTAATTTATGTTATTATTATTAATTACGTAAAATGACACATGGGACATGGTGTAATGGTTGCAGCTTTTAGAAACATTTTGTAAAAAAAAGGGCCATTAAAAAGAGTGGCGGTGAGTTTATTGCCAGTTCTTCTCTCCCGTTCTACGCCCTTGATTTGAGAACTGGCAGTAAATGTAAAATTAGAAGCATTAATATGTACTGACGAGTCATAAGTGTAAATTATGTTACCTATATGATTAAATGTTTTTTTTTACTTTACTTTAAAACTTAAATTTTTCCATTAGTGACCAAAAAAAACTTTAAATTAATTCTAATTGACGACATAATATTCTTTTGGTGAATAACACACGGCATCATTCATACACAATTACTATTACGATTTATTGGTTTTAACAATTAGCAGGTCCCAAGGATTCTGCAAAACCGATACTCGACCTAATGATTGGTTGATTTTAATAATGATGACGTCACTTGACGACGAAATTCAGTTTCAGTATTTCAAAAGCAGTGATGTCGCAATCCTGGAATAGCTAATGTAGGTATCGTAGAGAAAGCATAATTTAAACAATTTTTTTTTCATTTTAAGGTCAGCGATTTTCTATTGGATCCAGCTCTGGCATACTCTGATGACATGCAATACTCATTGTCTTTAGAGCAGGAGCCTCGCGCTTCCCGGGGCTCCGCTAGTGGAATTACAGTGACTCCACCCTCTCCCGCATCACCATCTGCCCAGCGCCGGCGTAGGGCTTCCCTGGCTGCATTAGCACCTCTTAGAGCTGAGCGTTAGAACTTACTACGGTATAATTTCAAATTAAATTTATATGATTTTTGTACATTGTGATAAGTTTTTTTTATGTATCCACGAACATTTTAGATTACACAATGGACTAGTTTAAACGTATTTTGATTTAGTTAAAAATGTTATCTTTCTATTTATATACATATATGTATTATATATACACCTTACACAGGTGAGGAAAAAGCTGCCTTTAATAAAAATTAACATATCTGGTTGACATTAAATCTCTAAAAAGCTTTATACACAACAGCTATAAGTAGCGGCACGAAACTCTAGCGCTGACCGTTATTGCGCAGAAGTAAAAAATAAGGTACCTGAGGGGCTAGCGGAATGAAGAGCGTCGATTGGCTCTCCAGTCGCATTTTGTCCCCCGCGCGACAGTACACATGCGCAGCAATCCCCTCCACGTATCGGCCAGCGCTAGACTTACGTGCCGCTGGTTATATAGTATCTGAATCAAATTAATTAAAACGTAAAAAGATTTGTTAAGTCTAAAGAATCTTACTAATAATATTACTTAATACAATTAAATCATACAAAAACTATGAAGGATGCTTTTATACTCCTACTATAGCCCCGAGTACATAAATATACTCTAATGCCTCGATAATAGAAAACGTACTATATGCGCTATAAAAAACTATACAACTGATATTTTTGAATCATAATCTATATCTTATATATTAATCTACAAACACATAGAAGTACGGGGCTCATGTACGGGCTCATTGGATTTTAAAACATAAAGCCAATCAATTATGCTTTTTGTGGTTTAGCGTTTCGGCCTTGTTAATGTATTGTTAAAAAGAAATATTTATTGGCAATTTAAAATATATTAGTGAAATGTCCTTAATAAAAGTCAAACGAACACTCAATTGCTCTATTTTAAGTAAGTCTTGCGTGAGTGACTTTTATTTATTTGGACATAGGTAAGTGATTGTGCCCTTTGCTCATGACTGTCATTCTTTCTTGCTCAATGTCAATTTACAAATCTCTTTTTAAAATAAACTCTAGATACGTAGAAATCTATAATTGTATAACAGATAAAAATATAAATTAAGTACATAATTTAATGTGATAATTTACCAACAAGCTACATTAACCAAACTACATTACATAAAATTAATATATTTTTAATTTATATGAATTTAAAAATAGATAATTAGCACTTATAATAACTCCCTATTATTTTTAGGGTCTGTTTCACAATGTACGGATAAGTTCTACATAAGTTCCAAATTAGCTATTTATTACTTATTGGTAGGATAAACACTATTGTTGCGTTTCACGACTGTCAGATAGAGCTATTCGTCAGTCGTCACATAAAGTCCATCATAAGTTATGAGTCCGATGAATGTCAAATAACACAATTTATCTTCCAAATAATTAATGTTTTGCATAGCTATTTGGTACTTTATCCATACATTGTGACAGACCCTTAGTGTTATTTTTGTTGCTCCATTAGAATAAGAAATAAACTTATGAAAAAGTCTATTCTTATGTAAATTTCTAAATATCAACTTATATATTCAAGTTTGTTGTTTCTATTAAATGTTAATATACTCTTGTTACACCTAGGATAAGGGAAAGTCTTGTTGAATATAAGCTGTGCTGTACTTCATTTGTTTTAAAAAAGGGTCGATTTTTTAAAAAAGGAATTCCCGAGGAGACATTTTTGCTTCTTGTCAATAAATCTTTATATATTTTTTTTAATTGGGCTCAAACAAGACGTTGCACAGTGGTCTGAAATCCCAAAAAGCTGGCCAAAATATGAAGATGTCATTGGAATTCCATGAATTTTGGTAAACTTACGTTTTCGGGGTCGTTGATCACGAATTCAAAATCAAAATTTGGAAATACAAAATGGCGGATAAAAACGGCAAAAAAATTCTTCAAAAACGTGTTTAATTCAAATGAAAATCTGGACTCGGGGGTTTTCGGGGTTGCTGACCACGAATTCAAAGTCAAAATTTAGAAAAACAAAATGGCGGATAAAATACGGTGAAAAGTTTCTTCGAAAACCTGTTGAATTCGGGTGAAATATCATCGCATAAATTTATAACCGAAACCGAAGTCGCAGCTAGTTGCAGCTAATTTTTGGATATGTTCTGAAGAAATGTCTGAGCAATAATTTCCATCCAGTTAAAAGCCAGATTCGACAAGAGTTTTGACATATTTCTTTTTTTAACAGAACTTCTCAGAATGTGACCAAGGAAAATACCACTGTTTTCATTAATAAATTACTATTTCATACATTGTTTACAATAATTTTAACGAGACATTCGCATTGAGCTTTCTTTATTTTGCAGAATCTAAATTCGATCACTTTTCGCGAATCTACACGTGTCTGAACTTTCTGTTATTTTCGACGCGCGACGAGTGGAAAATGCGGCATTCCCGACGCTCACGAACGGAATGGGTTTCCAAGCCAGGTAGGGTTGATTCCCCATTTATAACGGTCATACTAGGTATACCACTACAACTATTCTAACCATTAAAAGTCCCTAGAAAAAATATATTTTCCTACTTTTGGCCAGCTTTTAGGGATTTCAGACCACTGTGCGTGCGTTGGTAGGAAACATAGCGGTCAGATATTATAGTTTTGGCATTTTGTAGCATATACATAATAATAAAACAAATATGAATAGTCTTGTATTATGCTCATATGTTTAATTGTTTTTTTGTATATGAATACAATTAAGTTATTATCTATTACTTACACAAAAATAATTAATAAACAAAAAACGTCAAGACGAATAAAAACTTTCACGAGTTGCTTCAATTTATTTTTCTACATAATTTATTTTGTCCAAAACTGATTTTGAATTACCGCTGTATTCGCGTCATTCTTTCGAATGAGCACAAAATATATTGTTCGTCAATATCTAGTGAAATAAAACATCGTAAAGGAACTCGTCTATGAAATTAACTCCAAATATGTCGACCCAAAAATATTAAAAAAAAATGCTGTGCCCAAAACCAAGGAACGTAGAGCAAAGCCTTTTTTATTTAACCTCTTTATCATTTGTCATTGACTGAACGTGATCTCAAGTGAGAGTAGTTGTCTTAGGTCTTTTCTACGCCTTTTCTAGTTAATGTTAGGGGCCTATTGTATCTTGGAACGGGCCTAGCTAACTTATCAAGTATATATTTTCATTCCTTAATTAATCTTAAAATATTCAAAAAGATATTGCTATTATTCATAACTCTTTTAGATTTTGATGAGATAACTAGGCCCAAAATTAAAACATAAGCCTGACATGTCTTATGATAATTTAAATATATTATAAACACACCGATGTCGGTTGTCTAAACGCTTAAAACAAATATAAATGTACTAAAAATGGAGGCGCAATCCTATAACATCAGAGTGGTACAGTAGATTTAAGTTCCCAAATTATTCGTGTTATTAGTAGGGAATATCATTAAAAACTTTTTCCTTTCTAGCATTTAATACGTACTTTGAATATATTCGTGAAGCTTATTTATAAAAAAAACAAAAAATCGGTTGTCTGTAAAGTTGGTTTACTGACGATTGTTGAACGTGACAACGTCATAAGAAAATACTGATGGAATGGTAGCATTTTTCAAAATAAAATCTTAATTTTATTCGTTTGATAGATATTTTGTATAGATATAGAGAAGGAGGTAAATGGAAATCACAATTGAATTGATCGATTACAATATAATCGATATAATACAATATATCCTTTATATACAATAAAGATGTCGAACGCTGCCGAACGCGGCGGCCGATTGTCCCTCTTTGTCGCTCGTTCCGCGCTCTCGCTTGCACTTCTAGCGTTAAATGGAACGCCTCAGAGGTAACGCCGCGCCGCGAGGTAACGCCGCTGGCGTCATGTTTTTTCGTGCGTGCAGCCGGCTCCATCAAATTATAAGACGTTGTCACGTCAAAAATCTATTAAAATTTATTATTAAAATTTTCCTTTATATTTTACGATTCCACCTGCCTCTGACATTATAAGGTTATGCCTATCATTCTGTACTTTGTTATAGTATTAAGTAATTGTATGAATTTTTAATCGTATATCCACGACTCCATAAATAATCGCACGTTTATGCCTCTATCTTCCCGTTCCTAAATTATTTTTAGATAGTCATCATTTTGTCTCTGTTAACAATTTTTGCATTAAATGCACAAATTCTTATGATCGATTAGAATATCTTTAAAGTGTAATATCCTCATCTACCTCTTGTTAGTAAAAATATTCTGGTATATTTATATATATTTTAACTTAAAAATATTTAATGTTAGATGTATCGTAGTTTAAAATGAATGTTAACTTTATTTATCGAGTAGATTTGTAAATAAACTGGATTATTTTTCCAAATATCAATCAAGCTATTTACATAGTTGCTTATGTAATGACGGAAAACATAGATTATATTTGCGATATGCTAAACTATCAATAATTAATTTGATGTGTTTCAATTACTGTTCTAAAAGTAACAATGATTTAAGAGTAATTATTTCTTTACGAATTACTTTGTGAAATAGCTGAACATAAATTATTAAGTATGCATTGGGAATCTCAAATGGCACTGATTACGCTAAATTCAGTATTAGATAAGTATATATTCAAGATTAATGATATTATCACTACAAATATTATTATACTCATAACATTGTTGATCGAATGAAAGAATTGAAACCAAATATTGAAGCTATATGAAGTTCCCAATAAAACCCTTCTGTTATGGTTGTTGACTGGATTTATTGTTGTCTCTTCTTAATAAAGTTGTATAAAGTTACTTGTTTTTTTTATTTCTGTATACTGTCTAGGGGCACAGCAGTGAGCTCGCCAAGTCGAGCGAAAAGTGGCACGGCCGTACCATCCTTTTCTCGAAGCAGCTCGGGCTATTTTCGAACTCCCTATAACTTCGTAGTAGA
The DNA here is from genome assembly GCA_963693345.1 of Pieris melete. NCBI lineage: Eukaryota > Metazoa > Arthropoda > Insecta > Lepidoptera > Pieridae > Pieris > Pieris melete. The sequence continues at coordinate 455,369 of CAVNZK010000346.1, read as the reverse complement.
TTTAGAAGCCTGAGCTACCAAGTTTTTGAGACTAAATAATATAATATGTATTACTTGTAGATACAATGTGTTTCCATGCGATGACCAAGTCAGTAAGTTAAGTACTTATTTATTTAGAGCATAAAAGATCTGTAATATTGATATGGTATACTACAACAGTTATGTTGCAACTTAGCAACAGTCATTGCTATGCTGACGACAGCACAAGGGATACTCTACACTGGCCATGTAGGTATTTCTCGGGCAGTTGTTGATCAGTACCGGGACAAACTTGTGTCTTAAGACGGAACCCTGGGAGTTTCCGATTGGGGTCGACTAAATCTAGTCCAATTTAACCTCAAGAACACACAAGATTGCGCGTTTTCCACTTAAAAACCCTTTTGTTACTACTCCTCTGTTCTGAAACACTATTCTTAAAGAAACAGTCAGCATCTGAATACTTGGCGTTAATACCTGCCAGCTGAACACACATACCGGCAAAAACTGCCACTATGTGGAACCAACTGCCCACTGAAGTTTTTCCGAACCAATTCGACTTAAGGTCCTTCAAGAAAAGAGCGTACCAATTTTTAAAAGGCGAGCCCTTTGGCTTTGAGAGTATCCATGGGCGGAAAAAATTAATAATACAATACATGGTGACCCTGCCAGGGTAAGCGTACGCGAGTTACCAATATAATTAAATAAATTTTCATTTGATAACGTAAATATTCTGCGTAAATACCAGAGATCGTAGGTACCGGTGATACTAATTATTAATTGTAAAATAAAAACAATCATGTGCAATATTACAACATTAAAATTTCACCGTATATCCTACACAGTACGTACATAAAATAATTCACGTAATATATGACGTAATATCATATGGGAGAGGCTTTATTTGTTCACGTTATTACCGTCAATTTAACTTTTTATTATACCTACTGCTGACAGGCGCCAGAGGCGATATTGACCTAAATTAGTGTGCTTTAATGTTCCCAACTAATTGCTCCTATTAATAGTTTTCTTTGTAATATTAAATTGCTTAATAGGTTAACAAAAATAGTTTAATATTAAAAGGGTCTATTTGCTTTAGCTAAAAGGAGTGATGATTTTAGGATATTGGTGTAACTTGATTAAAGGATAAATAATACAAAGAAAACAATTGAATACTTTATTTAGACATTCACCGAGTTCTTTGTGCTTTGAGCCTCTTCAAGGTCCTTGAGTAAGGGGCCTTTACCCCATATCCTTCTGTTCTTCGTGTATGGTATTATACCAATACTGATACCAGATATGACAAGCCACACACCTCCACCGTAGAACGTAGACTCCCAGTTTCCGGTTAAGTCAAATAACAGACCTGAAATGGAGACGAAAAATGAGCGTCCGGCAAGCATGCGGAGGTGTATTGCCACATTGGTCACGTCATTATGCATGAACGTGAAATGCCGGCAACGCATTCGCGAGCTTTGTGGCATTAAACCACGTACTAACGTACTTTTAACAAGACCCTTACCTCCAAGTGGTGGTCCCATCAAATGTCCAACACCCTGACTCAAAAGTATAAACCCATAAGCAATAGTAAAATAATCGATTGGCATCAACTCCATAAGAATAGCCGGGGTATAGGAGTAAGAACTTGCATAGGACACTCCGAAGATTGTAGAAATCACCACAAGCCCCCAATAGTTGGTGATGAATAGTGGATAGGCCCCAACAGAAATCCCACATATAATAAGACAAGTCGCGTAGGCTTTAGTTACGTTGATCCAAGGTTGGTCGCCGGCCCATCCCAGAGCCACCTAGAAAAGTTTGTTATCGTTAAGAAGTCATCTTAATTTTTAGTTTTTACCATTTAAATCTAATTTACAAAATTCTAGTGTCGCGGTGTTTGTAGTTAAACTTCTCCGAAACGGCTTGACCGATTCCCATGAAATTCTGTGTGCATATTGGGTATGTCTGAGAATCGGACAACATCTATTTTTCATCCCCCTAAATGTTAAGGGTAATCCACCACTAAATTTTTTTTTAATTTTTATGATACAGCATTAAAATACATACAACCCCTAATTTTCACACCTCTACGATCAACCCCTATTTTTTATTATAAATGATATACATGGCAAAAGGACGTTTGCCGGATCAGCTAGTAATATAAAAACTTATCTTAGGTTCGTTACTATGAAAATCCGTCAATCCGGCTCAAGATTGACATTTCTAAGTTATAGTTAGTGGATATAAAAAAACCATGTTAATATTGTAGTTCTATACGAGGTTGTCATATTGTTTATAGATTTTAGTGCAAACGTTAAGTTTAAATTTAAGAGATTAAAATAGTAATTAAATATTGATTTTTAAATGAGGTCGTTGTCAATAAAGCATTATAATTATTATTTCATTTAGATTGTTTCATGTAGTTCTAGTGAGATAACAATATAAGCCTTCATCTAAATATACCTTGATAAGATAAAAAACCTTGTATATAAATGTTTTGAAAATGAGATAATATAATTGCCACTTAAGCCGAAACTTAAGCTCTGTAAATAGAGATTTTAACGAAGTGTTTAAAAATTAGTCTACAACATTTTTAACTTAGTTTTCTTTTTGGCCGGCACCTACTACTTACTTTAAGCTTAGGTTTCCTACAAAAGCGGTGCCGTTAACTAACGGCCGTCATTTTATTGTTGTTAATAACGGCCGTCTTAACTTTTTAACATAATGCAAAAAAACATCATTTTCGCTTTTCGCAACAACGTTTCCACTCATTGTATTAATTAAATATGGGCACCGCTACACGCGAAAAACGTTGAACTAATGTTTATCACCGCTATAACGGCCGTCATGCAAATGACAGCACCGCTGTTTGACGTTACGGTGACACTCAACGTTCTCTAGGAAACCTACTCCGATGTTATTTATAGACAACGTATGGGTGACGTCACCCAACGCTACTTTACGGCCGTTAGATAACGGCACCGCTTTTCTAGAAAACCTAAGCTTTACTTTAGTAACATAACTTTCTAGGCAAAAACAGCAAGAAAAATGTTTAACTAGTAGTTTTTAGTTTTGTTATTGTTGACAACTTATTCGCCGCAAACTTTATCAATTTGTTAGTTCCTAAAATAATGTACTCACTATACCAAATCCACTGGCGATACCAATGACGCTTATCATCAGAGCTCCTCCTTCCATATTAACAGAGGTCATATATGATTTCAGGAAGAAGTAAGGTATAATCGCCCAAACAAATAACAGGAGAGAGCCAATGTTGAACATAATGAAGTGAAATTCGATGAACATCCTCATATCAAATATAGATTTTAGGCCATCCATTAAGCGCTGGTACCATTTCTATAAAAATACATTCATTTGAACCAGAATTTTTGGGCGCTTGTTTAGCTAAATTTACGAAAACAAAGCTAAACATTAGCCCTATTAAACAAAATCTAAGAATAAATCACAATCTTTGGAGAAAGCAACACTTCAAATAGAGTTTAAAAATACAAAAACGTTATCGCCCCGAACCTCTTGAAGTGTGTGCAACTTAAAATAAATTATAGACAAAAATAGTAATACCCACCCGCAGCGTTTTAAAATTTCATGCATTTTGGCGTGTTTGAACTATTCACGGGTTGAGTTTAATCAATGCGGACAACTTACCCGTGCATCATCTGAATAATACGAATTGAGAGACCATGTTGAATTTTTATAAATGTCTGGCAACGATGAAGCTCTGAGCTTGTACCTTGGTATATTCATCATGGCTCCACGATGCATTATTGTATTTCTATAAAGCGGCATGTCACGAAGATAATGATGATCGGTGTTAAATTGTCTGGAAATCCAGCTAGCGGTAGTCGGTAGAGTTTTAGGGTGATCTTTATTGGCGTGTATTTTTTCTTGTGTACCTTTTTCGATACTCATGTTGTTATCTTTTTTATAATCGACTACTGATGTTTTCGTTTCACTCTTTGGAATAGTTTTTGGGTTATCTTGAGATCTCGTTGGTTTACTAGAATCTGGTGCATCGCAACTCTTTTTCGTCATTTTAGATTTGTCTTCTTCTTTCGGTCTTTTCGCCATAACGGTCACTTTCATTGGTACTGGTTCGTCCACGTCATTTTCGTCGACAGTGTCAACATGTAAATTTTCCTCTGATCGTCTTCTAGTTATTAAATGAGGATAGTTTTCTAGTATTATTCTGTACAGTTTTTTATTTTTCATTAACCGTTCGATCACTTCCGTAGGTATCTGAAAAGTTATAGTCAATTAGTAATGTTTTATCGAAGCTGTTTCAAAATGATATTATGGGAATAAAATTACTTACTTTATCATGTCTTTGAATAAAAGTTGGCAGTTGTATGTCAGAATGCGTTCTTTTACAGGATTGCTCTGCATTCATCTGTGTTGTTACCGCCAACTGTTTGGCTTCAGCTAATGTCGTCGTTAGTGTGTCCAAAATATATTCAGGACTTTCTCCACTCTTTAATAGATCATTTAGTTCATCTATGTTTAAGAAGGCTGACTCTCCTCCTACTGATCTAGATGAGACAGAACCGGCGCTAGAAGACTTTCTATGTCTAGTCTTTGCTCCTTTTTTTTCTCTGGCTTCTTTAACTATGAGCCAATCAGGGTCTCTCATTAATGCACCACAAACACACATATTTAGTATAGTACCTGCCAATAGCACCAACGTGTTTCTCCAATCATATAATTCTATAAAATAATTCGTCAAAGGCGAATATATTAAAGTACCGAACCCAATTCCACATGAAGCTAATGATACGGCTAAAGTTCTTCGCTTATCAAACCAAAAAGCAACAGATACAACTGATGTAACATATAAAATTCCCATAGCTAATCCACTGAGTGTACCCAAGGTTAGGCAAAGCATTTCAATAGAATCGCTTAATGCAGACAGTAAGAAGCCACATGTAGATAGAACCCCAGCAATCATAGTCATCGTTCTGCAACCATACCGATCTACTAGAGCACTCATGATGGGTCCGGAAATCAAAGGTATAGATATAAATAAGCTTCCAATAAGAGAGGTTTTTGATTGTGATGCATCGAAGTAATTAGTGAACTCTTCGTGCAATATACCGAAAGAGTAAGCTAATCCATCAGCACAGGCGGATACTAAAAAGGCAGCGAATACAACCACCCAGCCCCAACCACCGTCAGGAATAGGTGGCAATTTATTTTCATCAGTCTCATCGGAACAAATACTGTTATCATCTAATCCTTCGAATTTTACTCTTTCTCCAGCTGGCGAGCCCTCTATAACAAAACGTGCAACAATTTCTTGGCTATTTCTTGATTTTATAGAATTTATTTTGTCAATATCTTGTTTTAAATCTTCTCCGTTTTCTTTGTGAGCGTCGCCATTCAGGTTATATGATTCGTTTCCGACCATATTATCTTTTAACGTGATATTTGTTTTTCACTGACACTCTTTGAGATCTAAAACAATAATAAAAGTCAATATGTAAATAAATATGTTATAGAATTATGTTAAGGCCATAAAATGCTATGCTTTGATGGAGCATGTTATTAATTAATATTTTATTATTCTATTAAGGAATATTTAATTCAAAATACGGTAGAGATGTTTATCATCACAATATCGCCATGCACTTATTAATTAGTCATCAATTAAGAATGTGTGAAATGTAGCTAAAAGTTATCTAAGCTATATGTATAATTGATAGCTTTTTATTTCATATATACATCATATGACCATATCCATCATCAACTAATCACGACCTAATTCTTAAGTCCTAGGTAAGGTTATTTATTTATCTCCATACCGTATTTGGCTTTAATTATGTTAAAAGATGTTTTATTAAGGCAGGCTTTAATTTTGTTTAATGTCATATAAGGAGGTGTTATATATACTGGAAAAAATAAGATGCGTATCACTCATTTATAACGTTATGTGCGTCTGTTAGCACATTTTTGGATATTCATTAAGATATTTAACGTTCCTTTGTTGGAATCAAATAATTATTTGTACGGAATTAATTTTAACGTTTTTCCTTATTCCTAAATGGCTCCATCGTTGTTCAATAACAAAAGTACATTAGCTCTGTGACATAATTATATTGATTGGAGCTAGTGTTTTGTTGTTTTAATGACAAGTAATACCTAATTTTCCGTCTGTCTCTTTTAATTTGCAGTAATCGTAAAACACGTACTGAATTCAAAACACAAATTCCAAAGACATCGAATCGTAAACGTGTCAAGGGCGTCGGTTATTTTTAACAGTCGTTGAGATGTCACTATTTTCCATACCAATCATTATCAGTATATAATAATTTTTGCAGGTGTAAATATCGAATTAAATCTAATAGAATCTCAATCTTAGTACGACAAAGTTTGACCTGTTTTAGTACCTATCTTTAGGAAAATCTGCATATTATAACAAAGCTTAAAAAACGGTAAATATTGTATCATCAATCAGTCGACAGCTTTTGTTAAATTTTTCTCATATAACCCAGAGCACGTATTTAGGCGATAATTATCTGACTGACTTATTTAAGAGTTTTTCGTCTAAATTTAGTACGAGTTGCAAAACACTGGGATGCAGGTGCGTTGGTATTTTGATTTATTTTCGTCCATTCAACTCAGTTCACAATAATTACCGACAAATATACCGACAGTTTAACAATAATTTGTAATAACATTTCTGTCTTTGTTATGTTTAATAAGAGACTAACATCTAAACAGCTTAACATAGTTAAATATCGAGAGATGAACCTACAGCGCATTTTCCGGACCGTAAAATAAATATATAAATAACTATGTATAATGAGGCTGCATATATGTATGTATCTTATATCGTATCTCTCGTTATGCCCACCTTTATTATATAGAGATAAAGTTAACAATATAAAAAATTCTAATATGGCCGTAATACTAGTTTCAACTCTCGAAACAATAAGTAATAAATAACACTTTATACACACTTTATTGATTTATGTAAGCTTTTACTAGTATAACCTATAATGTATCGTCAAAATCGTCGACGACAATATACCTAATTAGACGTTTGCCTTCTATTATAATTCAGTACGTCTAAATGTTCTCCTTTAAACCTCAGTTCATACGTAATATGCATTTACTGCCGGCTATTTTAAAAACAGACAATGGAAAAGTTGAGGTCAGTGACTCATCGATAAATGACTGAAAATAATGTGTCATGAATTAAATACGATATATTCCTATGGTTCTGTTTATCTTGTTTATTAACAAAATTAAGTGTATTATAAAAATTGTTAAATATGTAAATCATGATATTTTTATTACCACTTTACGTAATTAGTAATTATAATGAATTATTATAATACGCGAAAAATGGTTAGAAAGATTTAAATAAATAAATTCTTGATTGAATGGATGAATTAAAAAAACTGCAGAATCAGCCATCTGCAATGCAAATATTTAATTATAATTAAAAGCTGTTCAACTGTTTTGTAATATTCTATATGTAAACAGAATACTCTAATTTACGATCTTACTACTACTAATTTAAGATCTTCATAAATTTTAATAGATTTTCACCTTTTCACCTGGCGATAAAATGATAACACAACCAGTAAGGGTCATGGTTTCGTCGCAAAATAATCAGATTACGGTTTTCATTCATCAAAATTACAATTATTTATTTTTAATGTAATAAATTTGTTATAATGAATTAAAATTGACTGACGTTTCGAGTGCACAAACAAGCATAGTTAAAGGTTGATTGTCAAGTGCCAAAAATATATGTCATACTGTAGATTCATCGAAAAAATTAATTAATTCCATCCGAAAATATGTATTTTCTTTGTAATACCAATTTTTATCCTTAACATTCATTTCGATATAATTAAATTTTGCCTGCAAGTACGGAGTATCAATTAAAATATTTTATAGTTCTTAGGCTAAAATATTATATACTTATAGGTTTGTACACAAAAAGTTATCCATTTGTTTAAACAAGTTATTATATCTTTAAGACTACTCCAATTACTCAAAATGTACAATTTCAAAGTTGCTTTGAGCATTTGCTGTGCAATACATTCTAGTTACCGGATTTAATTGAATATTGATAATAAATATTCAACAGACGGCTGATAAGTAAAACGGATCGATAAATAACAGAACCCGAATATAAATTTAAAATAGACTTACCTCATATATGGTTTTAGGACACTTATGTATTAATTATTACACATGCATATGACGCGTCTGTTTGCTCAGACGGTCATGTGTACACTGAACTCTGAAGGGAATCGTCATCTTACGTGAGACTGGATGGATGCTGTGTCGCTGAAGGTTCAGTGATAACGAATTGTTGGATTCGAAACGGTCATAAAGACTAAATTAAAAGTACAGTTTTGATCGGAATGAATCGAGTAAATTATATTCATTTAACATTTTGCAGTCAATGTAGGCCCAAAATTAAGTCATTATTACAAAATATAGTCATGAGAGATATACGAAGCAATCTAATGAATCATTTCACGATTAAAAGCTTGAAATTATAATATTAAAAGGTAGAAATATTTTATTAATTGCAAATTTAATTGTAAATTTTTGTTTAACTTAAATGTTTATTACTTATTCGTTGAGCGAGGAAGTCACCGGTGCTATCGCCAACTTAAATCTTTAATTACCACTTGTGCACTTGACCACGGCCCAAGAGTATACTTCCAAAGGGAACAAAATTGAAGTTGGAGGAAAGACTTTTTGAGCCGTATTGTTTAGTCTGCGGCGCCCAGCTTTTTTCCTTTCCGCAAGAGGTAAGTCGAGGCTAATTAGATTACTTAATGGTTTCTTTAAAAGGAACAGTGCCTGAAAATGGGTCGCACGCATTAACATCATTCGCCCGCATAAAGCCATGTCGATATAGCTGATGGATATAAAAATGAAGCACAATACAGTTTTGAACTTTATGAAATTATCTGCATACATAAAAAATATTTGGGTGGCCCATAAAGTCCTAATACTTCACTGAAAGAAACCTAATGATTATAATAACTCATTTGCGATACTTCATAGACGTAATGAAACCAAACCGTTTTTGAAATGTGGATCGCGTACGATAAAGGTCGTGGTCTAAGCTTGACCAGGCTTTATAGACTGTGCTGAATCACGAATTAGCTCGCAATCAGGTGATGCTCTGTGTATGGTGCTATTGGAAAGGCATTGTTCATTATAGGCCTTCACCGATGGCCAGAACAATCGATTTGGTTCTACTGCCAATATCTGCAAGAAGCAAGAAGTTGAGAGAAAGCGACTGAAACTGATATATAATAAAGGTGTTTCATCACAAGATCGCTAATCCACACCCTACGCCACTCAGCAAAAGTGGCTGGGACGTGTTAATACCATATGTTCCTGACCTTCAGGTTATTCGCTTTCGGTCTCTTCAGGATCCTTGAGGCGAGACAGGAGTCTTGATGTTAACCTGACATCTGGAAATCCTTTTCCAAACTGTCTCGATTGGTAAGGAGTATAATGTTCTACAGAAACACGCTAATGGCACAAATAATATATAACTTTGAGTATAACATTGCTTGGTTGAAGTCAACACTTAATGGCATTTCTTAAAATAAAATGAAATACTGTGGTACTACCTAACAAACTGATTTAGTCTTCTAACAAAATACCTATATAAAAGCGATTTAACGTGCTTTTCAATTTCTTTCTTTTGTAACGACTGTAAAAATTTTTTTTTTAAATTTAACGTAAATTAATAAAAAAACACTATAGGATTTATTAGAGAGTAACAAGTTTAAATAGTTTATTAAGTGAATCGTAAAATTAAGCATTTTATAGATGTTGTGACACTCGAATACAAATAGACTGCGTCGATATTAAATTGTGGTTTTGATCAAGTCTGCACAAATACAAATCAGGGGAGTGGTCTTATCATTATTCCTTTATTTCTGTGGTCTTGTGTTCACATGAAGCAAAAACAGAGATACAAGATTCAAATTTTAATAAAATTATAGTATATATAGTTATTTCATCATAATTTATATCTTGACAAATATAACGAATGCAATAGAAATACACGATACCTATACCTGGACATCATTGAACATTACGATTTACAATCTATCCTAACTTAAGACTTATAAATTATTTAAGTGTAACCTAATTTACTAATAAAAACAAATAATGAAAAGAAAACACATAATCTACCTTTTATATCAAATAATAAAACTAAAGTATTTTTGTTTAATTTTACTTATTACTAAAAATATTAAAATTATGTATTATAAGTACCAAATAATTATAAGGAATAAATTATTGTGTTTTTCGTACCACAATATAAAACAATAGCAATATAATTTATTAGTATATAAATTATATAGCAACAATGGAGTATAAATAATAATCTACGTTAGACAACCGTTAGTTTTGTTATTATAAAATCGTACTCTTTTTCTCTGAAAGCTGCGTTTTGTAGTTTTCTTTTTGTGGATTTTTGTACGGAATCTCTTCAAGGTAGCAGTAATCAGCCATCATGCTAATATTCCATTTTTCTTTATACCTTTCTCCATCTCCTTTATGTCTCGATGGAACCTCTCTACCTGTTCCTCGCTGACTGGTCCAAGATTTTCAGGAAAAGAGGCAATGTGGGAATCAAGGTAAAGAAGTTTGGCGCATCCCAGTTCTCAGGTCCAAGATCAAAATCCAGTTAGCCACCACTCGCAAAACACTATTATAGGTATTACTTGACAGCATTATTTATTCGATCCGATTATTGAATTCAAACCGTAAAGCAAAGTGGAGGCTAATTATCATTGGTTCCTACCTGAATTGTATTATCTACAGTATGTAAAACCCTTAAACTCAAATTTATTACATTATTTACAGAACACGTGCGCTCGAGTGGTCAAATGACATATTATTAAACATGGATTTATATCGTTAGATATGCCCTTACCGCAGTGAGACCACGCCGTGTTGTCGCACAGTCGAAGTGAGTCCGCTCGCTAACCTAGGATCAGTGCAATGGACGCCATGTTGACGCACACATTCAAACGTTTTCGATTTCAACCTATTACAAGGGCAGAAACACGATTTTTAAACTACTCGTTAGTGTGCGTGTGTCGGCATTTTGTTAACGCACACATTCAAAAACAATGCCACAGTTTTTGCAAACAATGCCAGTGTCTGGGCCTATCTAACGATATAAATCCATGTTATTAAATGTAAACGCTGACATAACTTCGCGTTTATAGTTCTCAATATAGAACTATGACTGAAAAGACTCAGTTTACGAAATAACTAAATAAAATAAATTGCTTTTTTAATTGTGTGATATACTAAACAAATTTATAGGAATTAATTTGGTTTGGTAATATAATATTATATACTTTTAAATACTAAATTTTGTGAGTATGTAGTCAAACTGCCCAAAATTAATCTAGTGAGTTAAAATATTTTTCAAATTATTTTCTTCCATTTAAAACCTTTAATCGTCTTAGCTTAATTGGATATTATATAAATAAAATAATTAGCACTTTATACATTTAATAATATTAATAAGACAAAGCTAATCAATGCTAAAAAATCTAATTTGGCACTTTTTATTTTATGAAGTCAGTTTTATTTTTTGTTAAAAAGGAATTTGTTTAATGTAGGGTAACTGATTTTTAATAATAACTAGCATACTCGGCGAACTCCGTTTCGCCACCAGATGGTTTCGTTTTATGTAACATTTCGTTTGGTGATCCCGCTTTTCTGTTGAAATTTTTCCTGAATTTGCTATAAACCTCACGGAGCCCGAGACCTTTCCAACGAATGCAAACCCGTGGAAATCGGTTCGTGCGTTCTGGAGTTATAGCGTCAGGAAGGGAAACCCGACTTATTTTTATATAGTAGATTATGATCAGTGTTCATCCTTTGACAAATACAGTAGTGCTTAAATTACACATGACTTTGACAATTTACAATGACGTAATTACTAAACCAAGCCAAGACCAAGCTGCGCTTGTTTTGTTTGTAAATTGTTGAAAATTGTGATTTTTTTAAACGAAAATATTAATTAAAATGGCTGGAAAACCACTAGAAGATGGATATATATCAGTAGTTGACGAAGAGCCAGAAATATTTGCATTACTCAAGTGGGATACTGCACAAACTCAAAAGAATTTTGATGTTCGTAGTTCAGAGAGAGCAAAAAGTCCGGAGAAATGTATACAAAAGTCAAGTGCGGAAGAAGCGGATGCTTTTGATATGAATGATGCCGCCTTCCTAGAAACTTTTCGTCTTCCAAAAGATTTGGCACGAAGTTTTTGCGACGAAATAAAAGCTGTGATTCCCGATTCCACTAAGTCACTAGATCTACCTATTGAAACAAAAGTATAATTTATTCTGGTCTCTAAACATTAAAAAAGAAATTTAATATTCAGTTTTAAAAAGCACCTACATAACTATCTAATATATTTTACATATTTTTTTAAATTTTAGGTATTAGCTACACTCTCCTTTTATGCAACAGGAAAATACCAAAAGTCAATAGCTGGAAAATCTGATCTTAATGTTACCCCCTACTTTTATATGACTGCAGTAACGCAGGTCACAGAAGCTATTAACCATCACACAATTGTTAAGAAGTATATTCACTTCCCACATTTAAGAAATGAAAGGGATCTTATTAAAAACAGGTAAAAGAAACAAACTAAAATCTCTTAAATTGCATTATATTAAATAATCCTTTAAATATGACTTTGTATATAATAACATCTAAGTAGAGATCGAACCTTACACACCTAATATACTACTTCATTAAACTACATCTATTGCACTATTGTATCAATATAGAACTTTTTTTGTTAAATAATATTTTGTAATTTTAGATTCTATATGAAGTACAGAATACCAAATGTAGTGGGTTGTGTGGACTGCATGCATGTGCCAATTGCTAAACCAGACAATAACCACAAAAAGCATTTTAATAAATCATATCATTCAAAAAAAGCCCAAATTGTAAGTATTAATTATTCTATTTATTGTATAAGAGTTGCAGTATTAATATTGTAAATTATATAATATGAAATTAATATAAAATTACTTATATGATTATATATGGGTACAAATTATATTCTTTAATTCCTTAGCATTGACTACATAGTATATATGTATCTCAACACTAATGAGAAGAGATAGGTTAGCAATTTCAAACTTTAGAATAATAAGTTCTAAAGTTGAAATTGTGTATTGAAACACTGTGTTTTGTTTTCCATTTGTGTATTTATTATCTATTAACACTTGCTTGCCCTAAATTTACAAGATCTTTGAAATATATGCATAAATAATTCAAGAGTTTCCATAATGGCTTGTATTAAATCCAGCCAAAAAACATTAATTTCAGATATGTGACAGTGATCTAAATATTATCAGTGTTGATGCATTGCCAGGCGGTTCAATATCACATGAGGCCATATTATTAAAACATGCTGTTAAAAATGATTTAGAGAGCCTTAATGCAGCCAGAGATACATGTTGGCTTGTTGGTAAGAAATACAGTATATTAATTTATCAAAAATTCACACATAATATGTATGTCTATTAACCACATATATTTAAAGATTATAATGAAGATTTTCAACCTCTTTTTAAGCAAAACTGTTGATTTTGATAGACTATTTACTTTCAGTTCCTTAGTTGAGAATTAGCTTCAATGTAACTGTAAATTTTTAGGTGGACTCCACTATATGCAGAAGCCATACATAATGACTCCCATTCCTAAAATTACGAAAAAAACACCCGTATCACCAGAGAAGCACTATACAAATCTTCATATGACCACACATAATGTAGTCCTAGATACAATCAAACAGTTGAAGTCACGATGGAAATGCCTTCAGGCATCATGTAATAAGCATTTTGATCCGTCAATGGTGTCCATGATTATAGTAGCCTGTTGCATTTTACATAATATTTGTAATAAGCGAGGGTTGGCTGTCCCACAAATGACTCAGGCGGAAGAGCGATTAGAAATTATGAAACAGAAAGTTGCTAATGGTGCAGTGTCAAAGAAACGTGTCGAGGACCCAGCAGGTAATTACATATCTCTCGCTTTGATACAAGTAATTGGACTAATCTTAGTAAATACATTTTTGGGTGTTTCGAGGCAATGAATAAAAATCCTGGCATCCACTTTTCTCTAGTGGCATCTTAAAACAAGAGTTTCCAAGATACGAAACCAGGTTAGAACACTTTCAGATGTTGTCATTGGAGAATCATAGAAAATTGATGTACCCTTTGAATACACCAGGCATCCCATTTGTCCCTCCTTGCAAAACTCACCAATATCCAGATTGAGCATTCTGATAAACAGGCTAGGTCTGGATATCCATAGTTGCTCCCCTCATACTCTGAAATCTGTTTTCCTTTAGTTTTTATAATTTATTAATTGGTGTATTTATTTTTTTGTGTTTGCCTAAGTGTTCCGCGTTGGCAATCTTTCTCTTCTTGTTAGCTCTCTGCAAAGCTAAAATGATTTTTTTTAGATTTATATTTTTAATTGTACTCAAGTTACATACAATTAGTGGGACAATAATTTTAACATAGATTATGATTTATGTTATACAAAGCTTATGTCTGCTTGGAATTATCATTAAACTTTTATATTGTTGTGGTCATAGATCGACGATGATATGACATTCATTCATATATTGAGTGTTTCATATTTTAATAGTCTTCAAGATTTCTTAATAATTAAATTGCTTGTCCTGTAAAGGAATGAAATTGCATTTATCATGTTCTGACCTATGGCCACAGATATTAAAGCTTGAGTTACTCTACGTCTATGAAAGAAACTAATTTTAATTAAAAGAAATTATTATTATATTATTAATTTCCAGGTGTACAAGTACGAAACGCGTTAATAGAGCGATTATGGAACGAACGCAGTGCTAATGAATGCATTCCTCCAAAGAAACGTGTGAGGAAAGAGCGTGAGCCCATTCCCCAAATGAACCCAGTGGAAGATGATCCCAGCAAGCGGCCGCGAGTCATGATGAATAATCCTTATGCTTTTGGAATGGGGATGAATCATGGCTGGGGACATTATCCACAACATTGACGTAAGATTATTAAAGTTATACTTCTTTTGGCGCGTTAGGGAAAAATGATGAGAGTAAATTGTCACCAAAAACCGACACCCTGAAGTTAGCTATAGTCAACATTTTAGTTAATTGTTAGTGTCGTTTTTTCTACAAACGTAGAATACAATTTTTTTAAAGATTTTTATCTTGTTTCGCCAAAGAAGTACAACTTCTTAGTACATAAGTACACGCACGTTTTTATTCTGACGACTAAAGCTGACATGAGGTTTAAGAATATCAATACCTAGAATGGATCATTTAACAAGTCATTCGGCTATTATGGCCACATAACAATTCAAACAAACAAACACATGTTTCAAATTGCAGTTACATTTTATCAAAATTAAACTTACTATTTTGTTTCAGATTAATCTGGTTTAGCCGTTTGGCGTAAAATATAGTATTTATGTATTGAATTTTTAAATTCAATTTGAATTATTATATATAATACACAACTGTGATCATTTTATGTTAGTTTTCTATCGAAAAGGGCACAGAATGTTTCATTCTAAATAATACTGGTTACATAGCATTTATAGATTAGCTCAACAAACTAAGTCAATACATTTATCAGGAGCCTACATCTAAATAAGAAAAGAAATTTTAGAAAAACTTTTTATTATACATTTTTACTTAATAAGTAATTATAAGTACTATAAATAAATGCATAAATAAAAATTTACGAACGTTTCTTTAAACCCATTTCGTTTTAACATTAAAATAGTTTTAATTCCTAAAATTAAGCAAAAGTTAATAAAGGACACTGTTACATTAACGAAATTGGAATGTTTTTTTAACAAAGATAAAAAACGCAAAAATGAGAATTCGATATACAATAAACTTTAATCTCATAATTTTAAATTACTTTAAAAACGGCGACTAATAATATTTACCGAATGAACAAGCAATTTCGTTAGCTAACATAGAAGAAACGGCCATATTGGGGCAATTAACGGTCACTATGGAATAATCGCTCTCAATTCGCACCGAGAGCAACACCAAATCTTGAGATGACATCAAACGGCCCGCGAACCTAAAATGAAAATGTATTTATAAAATACACAAAATTCTGCCACAAGGACCACTATACCGTATATAAAAAGCTAAGAACTAGGTGAGGGGTACCGGGTTCGATTCCCGGTTCGAGGGCAAGTTTTAATTTAAATTTGTTCTCGGCCTTTGGGAGGGTTGTGGCGAGTGCCTAAACCGTACATGAAGGACACGGTCGAATTTCTAAATACAAGCACGAATTATAAAAAATCCTATACTTGACACTGGCTAATGCACAAATCGTGCCAAAGCCATAAAAAACCAATAGCTAAGAACTGGAGAGCTACACTAATAAATATTAAAAGACTAAAAACCATAATGCTGAAATATAAGGTAACATGATAAAAAAGCGACTCAACCCCGTGGTGGTACGTTAATATAACGACTGTGGACCGATAATTTTCTTTCTACGGAGAAAGCACCTATGCTTGCCTATTAACCTATACCTTATTACCTTACAGCCACCGGTCAATAAAAAACAAAATATTAAAATACTGTCATATAATAGAGGGTATTAAAACATGAGTGTAGTTTTTTAATATTTCAAAATAAGATTACACAATTAGTGTTTTAATACCTAATTATATGCAGTTGCATACACTACTTTATTTAATCTCATGGGTAGCTACATTAAATAAAATGCAATATAAACGAAACAAATTATTTATTATGAGTCTGTTATTGGTCTTAAAAATGTTTTAAAGCATTTATTTGTAAGGAGAGTAATGTTTTAATTTAATTTTTTAATTTTCTTAAAGAAGTATGTACATAAAATATGCCAATAGAAGTCTGTATTTCATTTCATAATTATAATATTACCGAATGAGATTATATAAATAAACTAGTGGATCCCACAGACATTGTCCTGCATGATACTTAAAGCGATTAGGATATTAAGCAAAGTATGAAAGTACCGACTGCAGTGCCATCTGCCGGGCTGATTTGTGAATCTAAACCATTCCCAGATCCCCTTGAACACACACAAAAAATTTCATCAAAATCGGTCCAGTCGTTTGAGAGAAGTTCAGTGACATACACACTCACAGAAGAATTATATATATATAAAGATGTTTACCAACCTAACATTTTGATTTTTTTTAAGTGTCCTTTTTATACATTATTAATTATTATTATTATACTGCGTCGGCTAAGAATATTATAAATACTGATATGCGTCGAAAATAAATTTTATATGTTTTATTAAACACTTACTTGAGAAAATTTATTGGCGACTCAACAGCACCGAGATTTGCAGTCTCAAACACTTTAGTACACATTATCAGATCATTCTCCATCTTCGGTGCCTTTTTGTCGCACTGAAAATTTACATTTCTTGAATATATTTCAACAGTTTATTGACTTCACTTGTATGCTAATATGTTAAAATAATTTCTTATACAACTATAACTTCCTTCGGTTTTCTAAGTCGGTTAAAAAAACCAAAAAATCAACAAGAAATCATTACCTCTGTCATTCCTCTAAGTTTTTTTTGTTCTTGTCCCCAGCGGGTTTCAGACATATTAACAGCGCGAATAAGTTCACCAACTTGTGGTGTTACTACTATATTCATGTCACCTGTTAAAGCACCAAAAAAATTTAAAAGGATTATATTAAGAAAGAAATATGGTTTATGCTATGATATACCGTATTCAAATAAACTAAGCAGCATAAAAATACTAGTATTTTAATAAAAGTTGAGCCCAACTCAGTTTGAGACAGTTCAACCACATTTACATAAATTCTGAGCAGCATGCATTTTGCTGAATATTTTTATTCCACGAGGTTGTGGAATTTTCTAAAAAAAGTCACGAATCTGTTACTTTTAATTAGGTTAAAGGTTTTTTTAATTTTACACATTTAAATTAAATATTAATAATTTCAAGAACCCGCCAACAGGCTTTAAAGGATTACATAAATACACGTATTTTTCGATCTAAAATAGTCTCCGCCGAAATTCAATAATATTAATACTATACAGGAAGTGTATGACATTATTAAGAAGTATGCTTTGCTGCATCACCGTGGACTCGACCGTTTATTGTGGCTGTCGCATAAAAACCAATATTTTTTTAACTATATATTTTGTGATAAATTAATGATTTACAAGAAACTTAACTCCATAAAGCTTTATAAATCCGTGTTATACACAGATTACTCAAATAAATATGGCAGAAATATGATAAATGGTATAATAATTGACTTTGATAAATAGTATAATGTAATGTGTAACTACTGTGTAAAATTCTACCTTTTTATTATGTTAGACAAATTCGCATTAGTGTTGGCCTAGTGGCTTCAGCGTGCCACTCTCATACCTGAGGTCATAGGTTCGATCCCCGGCTGTGCACAAATGGACATTCTTTCTATGTGCGCATTCAACATTTGCTCGAACGGTGAAGGAAAACATCGTGAGGAAACCGACATGTCTTAGACCCAAAAAGTTGAAGGCACAGGAGGCTGAACACCTACTTGCCTATTAGATTTAAAAATGATCATGAAACAGATTCAGAAATCTGAGGCCAAGACCTAAAGAGGTTGTAGCGCAACAGACTTTTTTTAAAACAAATTAGCACAATGAGTGGCAGAATATGCGCAGTTTAGATTTCAAATAAATTATTATTAATAATACTTTCTTTTGTGATACCGTCAAATAACCTATTTACATGAATGAAAATTCAGAACTCACCTAAAGAACTAGCGATGGTAAATTCAACGGGTTGTATGGAGTCAGCGAAGTCAACGCCTAATAATGTATTTGTGGAAGCGCCGGGGCCTAACGAGGGTATAGAAGGAAACTCGTGAATACTGCGGGATCCCGATATTATCTGAAATATATAACCAGTCATATATATGTAGGCGTCAATTAGTTCAATGTTTTGTTGAAATATACGTGATGATATTTATACCTGATGATATATATATATGTTTGTGAATAAAGTTTTTACAATCAAAATATTGTGTACAGTGCCATCTACCGAAATTTTACTTGAAAAATGTAAGCAAATTACATTTCACGTTGCTTAGTGTTTAATTAATTGAAATAAGCGTTACTCAGTTTATTTATAATTTGCTAATGTTTTTTGCTATGTGCATTCCATTGCGTTTTTACAAAAACACTGCCAAGCGAAAGTAGAGAATTATCATTAAATAAATTCAAAACTCTCGTTAATCGTAAATTAAACAATAAAGCTTTTTATAAATTTGACGAATATTTAAATGATCCTAATCTTTGGGATTGATTTGCTCCAGTTCAAACAATTTATATGACTCAAAACTTGATGATTAAAAAGAGTGGCGGAGAGTTTCTTGCCCGCTCTACGTCCTTGACTTGCGAACTGGTAGTATGTAAATTTAGAATTAAGTTATCATATTTTCTGTTGACGTTCATAAATGTACTTGTTTACCTATATGAATAAAGTTATGTTGAGTTTGACTTTGAAGATAGAGATATACTTAAGTCTGCAAATAGTGAACGACTTACTTATTCTGAATACAAAATACAGTCAAACCTGGGTAAGTGAGAACAGGATAAGTGAGTGTAATAGCCAGGACCCGTCATTTTAAGCTCCAAAAACCTCTATTAGCGAGAAACAGAAACCTCTGTAAGAGAGAGTCGTTTTTCCTTCATGCACCTCCGTAAGTGAGACTGCTACTTATCTATACCTCTATAAGCGACAGTTGAGCTTGATCAAGCAATATTCGACAAAATTAATGAGAGAAACACATTCAAAATACAAAAACAGAAACCCAAACGAAATTGACGGATTTTTGTAAGTGTAAATAAGTATACACACTATCAAAAATATATATGTAGGTACATAATATGTGTTGCGCATATTGTGCACTTAACTTTATCATATTACATATTTACTACATTCGTACTTGCTGTGACTTGTTATTGCTGCGTACCTCTATAAGAGAGAAACCCTACCCATGTACCTGCATTAGCGAGAAACTCGGGTTAGTGAGAAACCTCTATAAGCGAGAATGAGATTGTGGTCCCTTGAAATCTCGCTTATCCAGGTTTGACTGTATATAAATAACGAGAAAAGTGATGCACAATCGCCAAACGAAATAGCATTGGCCACGTGGTCACGTGACCACTTTCAACCTTCAAGCGGCTCATATTTTAAATGTAAATTTAATAAAGTGGGAGCTTGATCATTGCCACTGTATTTTATTTATTTATTCATTTCACAGAATAATATAATCTCAATCTTGGTATATTACATTTGAAACCACTAAAACAATAGCAGAATTCTAAAACTTGTTAGCTTCCTACCTTCTTATTAATCCGTATATCAGTGACGTCATCAGCCGTGTGATTTGTTATAGTGAGCTGTATAGCGCACATTTTGCCCGAGTAGAGGTGAGGCGCGCGTGTCCATCGAGCGTTTACGGACAAACCGCCAGACATCACACGGGATATCAGTTCGATGCTTCGGTTCGGAACTATGCTTGGACCGACTGGAGTTATCATGTCTTCTGAAAACAAGTTAAAGAAACCAAATTCTAATGTAAATTTGGAAGCATTATTTGTTTCTGACGCTCATATTATGTGTATATAAAGGTACTTACATTAATAAATGATACTTTGAGATTAAAATTACTAGACTTTTTATTAAGTAAAATCATATTACAGTGTTAATTCTTTATAACGCTGTCGCTATAACGAAAAAGGAAATAATTTGGTTGGTTTTATACAAAACGAATACATTTATTCACTCTTTATAACGCAATACGCACTCTCTATTATAATCGTTTACAAAACTAAAATTCTAAATAGGCACCTGAGTTCATAAACAGCCGTTTCGCCTTTGTTATTGTTAATTGCATTAACACGTGTGCCATTATTCTTAGATTACATTGCCTGTAGGAAATTTTGGTCTCTGTTACTAAACGCACCATTGTCACCTATCTATTTGTTTTAATAAATTTAACCAATTACAATAATCTTAATATATATATAATTCTTCTGTGAGTGTGTATGTCACTGAACTTCACTCAAACGACTGGACCGATTTTGATGAAATTTTTTGTGTGTGTTCAAGGGGATCTGGGAATGGTTTAGATTCACAAATCAGCCCGACAGATGGCGCTGCAGTCGGTACTTTCATACTTTGTTTAATATCTTAATCGGTTGAAATATCATGCAGGACGTCTGTGGGGTCCGCTAGTTTATTTATATAATAAAAAGAATAATAATAGTTTTTTTCTCTTTCCTCCCTATACCGAAGAAAAATACTCGGTCCCTTGAAATTCGTTATAAAGAGTTTATATTATTATGTTATAAGGTAACATAACATTGAATTAAAATGATTTGTTTTCAAATAAATTTTGTTAAATTAAAGATTAGATACTTATTATTATTATATGTAAATATGTGAGGAACATGTATACTAACTTTTTTTAGTATAGTAGTTTATTCTAAGAGTACATTGTCTTCACATATAATTATTTAACAAATGTAACAAATATTGTAAACCTATTTTAAAAGAGTAAGTGTGGAGTTTCTTGCCCATTCTTCTCCACACGAAACTACCTTTTGGAAGGGGCAACTTGAATCTTCTATATATATATATAAAAAAATTTTTTGACGTTCAAAAGTGCCATTTTAGATGGTCTAATTGAAATAAATGCTTTGACTTTGACTTTATAATATGTACTACAAGTTTGAATACTTTGAAAAATATTAAAAAAAAGTATTGCGTGAAGCTTTGATGATACCTTCAGCTATCCCCGAAGGGGCCATAGTAGGGGGTGAAAGGAATCCTCCACAAGTTGGCGTCATAGTTGGCAGGGTGCTGGCCACCTCATCCAATTCCAATAAGAGTTCCAGGTTAGATTTTTCATTTTTCTTTACCGTCTCTTCTTTTACCGGTTCTGGCGGCTAAAACAAGTATTTCAATGATAAGCGGACGAACAAGTTTGGGGTAGGCATTATTCCAAGTGACGTAAATATAAGTAATTTTAAAAATTTAACCACTCTAAGGGGAAAAGGAGGTTATCTCTTTCACCTGAGGATATTATAAGATTGTTGGAAAATATTAGAATTTAGGCTTCCAAGCACGTGTCCTAAATTTCGTAATTAAAATTTATTTAGATTTTTTCGTATACAAAGTCTAAATCATATTTTAACTTAGGGAACAGTCTAATTTTCATCAAAATCGGTTCAGTAGTCTGAGGTATCCATCATTTCTGGAGTTGGAGCAATTATTTTCCTATTTACTTGGAACTTATTCCAAAGCAAAGCAGCTGTAACTTACAGGCTTCTAAATTACATTTAAGTTGTTTACTAAAAGGTAAAAACCTTAGTGTCATTTTTCGGTGCCTCCTCTTCGCTAGAGGCCTCGCTGTCACTTCCGCTATCAGAGCTCGATGATGCGCTGTCAGACTCACTATCCGAACTGTCAGAGTTGGACCTAAATAATTTTGCTTAGATTATACTTTTTTTTTCTTCAAAAAAATGAATAATCGTTTATTCATATAGGTATCATCACAATGTACACTTATGAACGTCAAATAAAAAATATACATTAAATACTTCCAATTTTACATTAACTGCTAATTCTCAAAAAAAGGGCGAAGAACGGATATTAGAGTACTGTACTGTACTGAGATAGTACAATACTGTGAGATAGATTAAAATAAAATATAAATTACATTTTTACGAAGACATCTATCTATTTATCATACAGTACTAAGGAAAATGTTAGGCACACAAGGCTGATCTACTTGTATATTAAGACAATTATGACGAAACAGATAAAGAAGTCTATGGCATAGATTCATACAGAAATAAGTAGCGCAATGCTTTTTTTTTACCTTGTTTATAATGTACTTACTTGTAGTTGTTCGTTTGTTTGGGCTTTTCTTCATTATCGTTTCCTTCATCCCTGTTGAAGAAATTTACTTTCAATATTTAAAATCTCATTAAAATAAAATTTTATCTAAACAACGAAGTATTAATTTAACAATACCATTTATTTTTTCTCGTTCTTGTTGATAAAATAAGTAATACATTATTAACAACAATAACTAAGGAAGCATGTCAAAATGAAAATAAATAAACTTAAGGGGAAATGGGCGGGGCACATGGCAAGAGGAATAAAAAAGTGGAGCAACAAAATATTAAACTGGTGCCCAAATAAACGCAAAAGAGGAACAATTTAGAAGGTGGATAGACCTGACACATGGCCGAGAGTGGCACAGTACAGACAAATGGTGAGATTTGAAGAACGCCTTTGCCAAAAAAGGGCACTAGGCATCTAGCACTTAATGAGATGATAAAAATATTGTATTTAAATATAAAGTAAATAAAAGGCTTTTATTATTATTATATAGTATAACTAGCCGTTTCCCGCCCGCTTCGCTGGGCGAATTAAAATAGGAAATAAATAAAATTTTATGTTTCATTATTATTTTTTTTCATATTTTTATTATTCTTCTTTTTAACGTCCCGCTAAGAAAATTGAAAATTTTCGAAAATCTAGTTTTTAACAGATGTTGACGTTTTGAGGTTCTAGGAAGCCTCCCCGTATGTTTCCGCGGTAAAGTCCGTATGTATACATTTTCATAAAAGTAAAACAGCAATTAGAAAAATGAAGGAACATTAAAATAAATAGCCATAAAATTTCGCATCGAATGGCAGTAGTTTCATGTCGATACGATCAGTGGTTTAGGCGTGAAGGAGTCTCAAACAAGGACCATATTTCTTATATATATATAGATAGATAGATATATACTTACTCGTCAGAAGATTCTTCGGAGCCCGAGGAGGAATCGGAGGCAGACGATGTAGACCCTGAGGCAGACTCACCTTCCGGTTCCGAGTAGAATGTTTTTTTGTTCTTCTGAATAACATCAATTATTCATTTATTAATAAAATTGGTATTAGATATACGCTATCTTTTAGAACATTGGATCCTTTACATATGACGTCACAAAACTAGTGCTTTTTTTTTTATGGCTCTGGCACGGTTTGGGCATTAGCCAGCGTCAAGTATGAGATTTTTATCATTCGTGCTTTTTGCCTTAGAAATTCGACCATGTCCTTCATGTACGGTTTAGGTACTCGCCCGGTACCGCACAACCCTCCCAAAGGCCGAGAACAAATTTAAATTAAATTAAAACTTGCCCTCGAACTGAGAATCGAACCCGGTACCCCTCACCTAGCTGCCACTTAATAAGACCGCTAGGCTATGAGGCCCCAAGTGCTTTATTTAAAAACAAAACAATACTGGACCTGGACTACACGTACACCTTGTACACGAGTATTTTTAGACAAAGATTTTTTATAGTGTTAAATTATTGACTTCGAACTTTTTTTTTTAAATTTTGTAACTATATTGCAGAGCAGTGGTGGCCTAGTCGTAGATTCGATGCCCGGATGTGCACCAATGGAATTTCTTTCTATATGCGCATTTAACATTTTCTCGAACGGTGAAGGAAAACATCGTGAGGAAACCGACATAGACACAAAAAGTCGACGGCGTGTGTCAGGCACTGGAGGCTGATCACCTACTTGCCTATTAGATTTAAAAATGATCATGAAACAGATTCAGATATCTGAGGCCAAGACCTAAAGAGGTTGTAACGCCACTGATTTATTTTTATTTATTTAACTATATTAATTTTTTTAGGAACATTTAGACATTATTGGTATATTTACGTACTTTGTAAACACGCAGCGTATTATAGGTAATTTTTACGTTTTTGCAACATTTCTCTAGATGCTCCGCTTTCATTGGTAGGCAATGTTAAAACCAAGTTAGTGTGCAACCAAAATGTATTTTTTTTTTTTTTCGTTTCTTTGTTCAAATGCGATATGTGCGACGGCAAAGGCAAAGGTTGTTTGCGATACCAAGGGCTAGAACCAGTTTCTATACAGATTAGAAAAGACGTTGCGCCTACTGAATGCTGTGTATCGACATATTTATATGTTCGCAGAGTGAATTCAGTAGCGATATTGTGTATATTATGTGTTTAATATTACATATATACATTATTTTATTTTTCTCGATATTATCGTATTGGCATAGTCTGTAAGGATAATGTGTTTCTGTAAATAAATATAAATGAATAAAATAATAAAGGAACCAAATTTTTTGAAGTTATACTTCTTTAGGCGCGTTATGAAAAATTTATGAGAGTGAAGTTTTACGATGCGCGCACAAAATTCAGTATTGGCGACAAGTAAAAAGAAATAGAATATGCGTGACGTATGACCATAATGACATTTGTAGTAGGTACCTTTTAAACAAATAAAGCAGTTTTAATTATTTTTTCAAAGAAATTTAGCAATGCTTTTTCACAAAGACCTATTGTTACTTAGTTAAAAGGTTATGAAACACCTAGTTATTAAATTAAATTAATAAAATAATAAATAATAATTGTTATTAATATTAATTAATAATTGAATAATATACTAAATAAAAAATATTAAATATTGTTAAATTATTACGGCTAAATATCTATTATTAATTATTTAATATTTAAAAAAAATAAAGAAAGCCAAAGAAGTATAACTTCTTACGCGCGTACATAAGTACACGCACCATTTTTTTTTTTACTTAGCTTTACGATAGACAAGTGAATACCTGAACAGGAGTAGGCTGTACTTCCGGCGGTGGCGGTTCTCGTAATTCAGCCGCCAACGCTTGCGCGGGTGCACTCGGTAATGGCGTATACCCTCCCGCCGCACTACCAATGTATTGGGACAGAGATCCTAACGTATATTGATCGCGATCTGAAGAATAAACATAATAATTGTATTTTTATGTATTTACATGTATAAATGTGTTTTCAATAGTAACTTTAACTTAATAAAGGGAGGTTAAAACCATTTATGTTAATTTCAACTAGCAAAAAATGTCGCCTTAGTCTTGTCGATGGCTTATCGTAAAATAGACTTGGTCACGTGACCATTTACGTACAAATTCGATGAAAGCGGTTATTATTAAAATAACGACCTTTCAAAACTACTTTGTTTAATACCAATGATGATAATTTATTTCTGTGTACATAGGTCAGAATATGATATATGCAATTTCATTACTTTATAGGCCAAGCAATTAAATTATTAAGAAATCTTGAAGGCACTATTAAAATATGAAACACTCGATATATGAATGAATGTACTTATCATTGCCTGACCACAGATTTAGATCTACGCGAAAATTAAACAAAAATTACGGGTATTTCAGGTATTCGCAAATAAACTTCTATATAGACCAAGTATATCTTTGTTCTTCTCATTTTATATTGCATATTAATAAAGGTGACAATAGTTTTTATAGAATATGGGGGGCAAGCGCGGCCACGGGACGAGCTCAAAATTCGCGCATCGGCAGTCATCGCAGCATGGACATGCATTTTAGTGAGTGTTGCCGGCCTTTAAAGGAGGATGCCTTTTTAATCAGTTGGAGGTCGTATCTCCCACCGGGAGTCGGTTCCACAGTTCGCCAGTTCGCAAAAGAAAATGTCTTGTAATAATCTTGTAATCTTCTATACTAATATTATGAAGAGGTGAAGTTTTTAGGGGATTACTTCTAGAGAAAAGTTGTAGAACTTGACAATGCCTGTAAAAATCTGATCGACCGAATATTAAGGCATATATTTTAAAAAAAAGCCTGTTTGTTAACTCAGAAGTTACTGTACCGAAGAAAGACTAGGAATATATATTTTTAGGTTTTCGGGTCAGACTTTTCCGTGCGAAACCGGGTCACAAGTAAACTATAAACTCGACTTAGTTAAAGAATGTTTTGTCTCATTTATTTTCGAAATATTCAATAGCTCCCTTTTAAAACTCACCCTTAAAATTACTCTGTATAGTGGGCTTCGGTTTATCCGGACAAAATATGTGCGACGCGTACTGTGCTAACAGCGATTCATTTTGGGGCTCAATAAACTTGCGAAGCATTCTAGCTCTGTCTCTCACATCATAACTTGCGTCGTAGCGAGCGAGATGCAAGACATATTTGCACATTGGTAATGTGTCTGGCTGGGTTATGGATAGCTTTACCGCTAGCGACAGTAGTTGTAGTTTTACTAATTCTTCCTGAAAAATAAGGCAATTATAATTAAAAAAAATATGATTTATAAGCCTGGAATGGTGGTAAATTTAAGACTGGGTTAATTAATAATGCATTGTTTTATTACATTGAATATTTAATTTCGGGGAATTCTTACGGGAAATAAAATCCGGGACATACGGATTAGGAAGCGTTCAATTATTACGTAACGAATTTTGGGGGGAGGGGAGGGGTCCTTTTGTAAGGATGCGGGGGCGGGGATTAATTAAACCGTTATTGTTAATATTATTTTCGACTTTCCAGTACTTTACACCACATAATGGTAACTTTTAGGTATAAAGAGTCACTAGGTGGTCACGAAACGTTTTACTATACACGCGTTTGGGGGGGGGTCCAATAATCTCCATCGCATACACGCTATGTACGCTCGTAAACCTATTTTAAAAGAGTAAGTGTGGAGTTTCTTGCCCATTCTTCTCCACACGAAACTACCTTTTGGAAGGGGCAACTAGAATCTTCTATATATATATATAAATTTTTTTTTGACGTTCAAAAGTGCCATTTTAGATGGTCTAATTGAAATAAATGCTTTGACTTTGACTTTATGCGCTATGAATAAGCTAGATATTGTTAAAAAAATTTCAATGGAATTTAAATTATAAACAATAACGTTTTATTTCACACGTATTAAATTAATTTTAAAATACCTGGTCAGCGAAATTGGATACCATATGGGCTAAAATGGCAGCGGCTCGAGGGTGCTTCGCCCCGTGTTCCGCCACCAGCCACACAGCTGCCGCGCGTGCATTACCCGCTAATCTACAAAATCAGTATTCAATGTATAATCTGTGCGAAAAGACAATCGTGAGATTTGGTCGCAGCAGGCCTTTTTTTATTGACAACAGAGATACATAGTTCGACATTAATCATGTTAATGAAGGGGCCTCATAGCCTAGCGGTCTTATTAAGTGGCAGCTAGGTGAGGGGTACCGGGTTCGATTCCCGGTTCGAAGTTTTAATTTAATTTAAATTTGTTTTCGGCCTTTGGGAGGGTTGTGCGGTACCGGACGAGTGCCTAAACCGTATATGGAGGACACTATCCTATACTTGACAGTGGCTAATGCACAAATCGTGCCATAGCCATAAAAAAAATCATGTTAATGTGAATAAATAACTGACAGCTGACGGCAAATAAGAATTATCTTAGTTGGCAAGTCCGCCACGCCGGTTCTATATCCGCTCAGATACTCTACTTATAGAGACAGTTATTTGCAGTATACAGTGTAAACTCTTTATAACGAATTTCAAGGGTCCGAGCATTTTTATTCGTTATAGGAACAATTAAGTATGGGTATTTTGTTAAACCAAATACATCTCATTTTTACGTTATAGAGACTTTTTCCTTATAACGAATAATGTTATAAAAGTTAACACTGTATATGACTTTTGTTTTAAATTGGTGCTGAAGTATTATGTAACGTGGGCCATATGTTGATGTACCTTTTTAATGGATAAAAATATGAGGAGTAAGGATACAATAATTAAAGATAAATCTCACCTTTGAGGTTCCAAAAATTAAAAAGACACACCCGTTCACACACTCACAAAATCTTCTTAATTAATTATTTAATTAGTCTTATAAGACATAGTTGTAATACTTAATGTACTATTTTTTTAAACTGTTTTAAACATATACCATGTACAAAGGAATAAATTGTTATCTAGTTACCCACACACTGGGACTCCGTAGTGTGGAGACTAGAGATATATGAACTTTGTCACAACGCTTATGTCATAAATAAAGTTTTTATTACCTATCCGAGCGGAGTAATTTCGCAGCTCGAGAAACAGCCGCACGCGCAGAACTAGCGCCACCACCTACCACTCGTTTCACCACCACTACCGCCTCACATACCACCCATTCTGCAAAATATAGGTTAGGTATTATTTATTTATTAAAATATTTTTTTGTGTTATTAAATATATAGTTTACTAAATATCACTTAATTATATTACAAGGTTACAATGATAACTAGTTTTATTTTTCCAAGCAGACGATAGAGATAAGAGAGATAAGTCATCATAAAAAATAAAACCATAGTAGGATGTATGTAATGTAAAGCATTCTATGACACATTTATACGATAATACACGATCAGTTTTCAATCTGTGGATACAAAGATAATGGAGCGAAATTTCTTTATAGGTTTTTATATTTGTAACTTTAATTTAAAAAAGAAATAAAATCTTCTTGTCTTTATTGCCGACCACTTCTTATTGTTCAGCCGTGTACATCGATTTTAAAGAATTCATTAAAAATTAGTAAAAAAATGAAAGAAATCACTTCACGCGTATTAATTTACACGATTATACAGACTACGTCGACCATAGAAGGTAAATTTCCTTAGGTGCCCGTTTTTTTTGCAAAAGAGTTTGTATAATAACTAATAAGTTTAATACCCCGAATTTACCTCCGTTAATTCAACTTAATAATTGTTTAGTTGATAATAATATACATAGTATAGGGTGTCTCAGTAAGAGTGCACTTTTAATTTTTAAATAAAGACAAGTATTTTATGACATACTTCTGATATTTTTATTGTATTGTAAAGAAGACATGTTCCGATTAAGTATGGAATAAAATATCCGGCAAATGACCTCCACGGCTCGGATGTCAGGCCATTACACTTTTCATGAAATTTTCCATGATTTTTGCACAGAGATGTGGCTGTATCTCACCGATGACGCGTTGGATTTCCGATTGGAGCTCAGGAATGGTTTCAGGTTTATTCGCAAATAACTCGAGATTTCACAAAACCCCAAAGAAAAATCGCACGGCGTTAAATTGCACGATCTTGGTGGCTAGTTGACATCAAAATTTCGTGAGATAATTTGTTCTGTTCATCGGAGAAAAAGACTTTTTTCGAAAAATTGGCATCGACTTCCCTTTGCTCCATTACTCATTGAGCAAATTGCTGGTGCTTTCCTTGGTCTGCTGATTTGAGCTCTTGAGTTAACTGAATCTTGTACGCATGAAGGTGGAGGC
Source organism: Pieris melete (assembly GCA_963693345.1). Classification (NCBI taxonomy): domain Eukaryota; kingdom Metazoa; phylum Arthropoda; class Insecta; order Lepidoptera; family Pieridae; genus Pieris; species Pieris melete. The sequence goes on along the minus strand of CAVNZK010000346.1, from coordinate 425,145 downwards.
CTTTAGTCAAAATTTGCTGCGTCGAATTGATGTTTTTGGGTATTCGGCGACACTCTCGTTTACAGCAGCAATGTCGGTCAAGGGATTGACCGGTACGTTGACGCAATAGATTCTTATAATCCATAATTGACCCAGTTTCTTCAAATTTTTTGACCACTCTTCGATTGGTTGACACATTAGGTGCACTTTCTCGGCTGAAAATTTGGTGAAGTTTGCGAGCGTTTTCAGCGTTACTTTTGTGATGAGTTTTCACAATTATAACGAGTTGTTCTTTCAAAAAATGCTCCATTTTTAATAATCGGAATAAACTGAGGTGACACCTGTCAAATTTCAGACTTGCCACTTGCAAGAAAACAAAAATATTACAATTTTAAAAAGTTCAATCTTACTGAGACACCCCATATAACTTACCATCCTTACTCGACAGCAAATGAAGAAGACCATTCAAGCAGGTCTCAGTCTCAGTTTGTATGGCCACGGCTAGCCTTCCTATAGCCTGAATGGTAGCGGCCACGAATGCCTTATCACTGGAAGTGACATATGTCTGGTATTCACGTAAGACCACGGGAGCGCTGGCTTCAGTCGCTAGGTTCGTTAGTATTTCCAGTTTTAACAACTTTATGTGCGTGGGGTCCGAGTTACGCACGAAGAAAGATTTGAGGAATGGCTCAAAGAGTGACTGAAAATTGTTAATTTCTTATAATTATCCACGAGCAAAATTATAAACTGTATCATGGCGTATCTCTTATTTACGGCCTTTTACAAGTCGATCAAAGAACAAAGCTTTAAAATCAAAAATAAATCAGGTTTTAAAATAAGGCTTGCTTTAAAAGGAACGCTTGGCTTTTCAACTCTTGTTTAAAAATATTTTATACGTTAATGTTGTATAATCAACCTCACAAGATGGCGAAACAAACATTTTAAATACTCCATATTTAAGGCGATATATTTTCTAAGTGTACATACCCTCTTAGAGACAGTAAGTGCTGCAATAGAGTTGAGGACCACACTCTGAACTTCAACAGGAACACGAAGCAAACGAACCATCGCCTTAGCCACGGGCGGGAGTTCTTGTACTAAACAATATTGTTTTATTTTATTTTTAGCAGTATAGTATTTTCAGCAGTGTTGGCCAAGTGGTTTAAGCGTGCGACTCTCATAACCGAGGTCGTAGGTTTGATCCCCGGCTGTGCACCAATGGACTTCATCATCATCGAACATCGTGAGGAAACCGACATGTCTTAGACCCAAAAAGTCGAAGCCGTGTGTCAGGTAGGTTGGAGGCTGATCACCTATTTGCCTATTACATATAAAAATGATCATGAAACAGATTCAGAAATCTGAGGCCAAGACCTAGAGAGGTTGTAGCCCCACTGATTTTTTTAAATATCTTAAACATCACCATTTTACGTGGTACCAATATATAATCTTAAACTATTCATCACCAAAAGTGCAGTATAATCACTGTAAAATACTTAAAGCGGAACTTTTGTGCGCTTTAGAACGTGAAAATTTATGACTTTTTACTGTAAAATGGACGAAAAAGAAACTGTCAAAAATCTTTCCGCCACTCTTTTTAACCCAAAACTTTTTTTATTTCAATAGTTCAAGTAAAGGCAATTATTACACATGAAAAGGAGTGAAAATTACTATAGAAAAAATAAAAGTGTGTGCATATAAAGTACACATGTTAGAAGTGAAACTTCTTTGGCAAACTAATATTTAAGGGTATGTTCCGATATACACTGCGAGTACTGTATAGTGCTCCCACTGTTCAAAAATTCGTTCCGCTATGGACTGCCAGTATACAGCCGCAGCGTCCTAGGGAAATATATGACGTCACAAATCCCCGCTATACTTCTACTGCGAGCACTGGCGTTTTCGAGGTAAGGTACTCGCAGTGCTTTGATCACGTGATCAATCAAAACCACTTGAATGCCTAACGGCTGATATAACTTACAGTTTAATAACAAACATTTAAAATTCTAACTTGCTTTCTTTGTAGTATTAATTCAATTAACAGTTAATATAATATAGATTTTTTTAATGCGATAATACTCCAATAATAGTTTTTCTTGTTGAATTGAAAAACTTTGATGCACTCATTTGAAAACTGTGTCGAAAAACGAAGCTGACTAGTATACTGGACTGCGTTCCGTTTTAAATAGTAACCAGTATAGCTGGCTATAGAGAAACGGTTTCACAGTATACTAAATTGACGGTACTCTGTACAGTGGTCGCAGTGTATATCGGAACATACCCTAAATCTTGTTCATATATTTATTTTTATACAAATCTAAAACTTTAGATTTCAGATACTTAGAGGGAGGGAAAAAGGAAGACATGTTATGAATTTAATTGTCATTAAAATTATTAATTTATTTCTTCGATAATAAAAACACGCGGCATTTTTATGTACAATAAATAAATAATAAATTGTAATAGATTTATTACTATCCTAGTTATCGTTCTCTTCGATTCTCTTCAAATCAACCGTCGTAGGGACAGACAAATGTGACGGTAAATTTTTTTCCAACGTCGATACAGAAGTTTCACTTCAAAAATTTTGACATCTATATGATTTTCACACATGAAACCTCTACCATAATTTTTATACGGCATAATTTTGACGGCCCATTGGTCTAGTGGTTAGTACCCCTGACTGCGAATCCATGGGTCCCGGGTTCGATCCCCGGCTGAGACAAACATCGATGTGATGAGCATTTGGTGTTGTGCTTAGGTCTTGGGTGTTTAAATATGTATTTATATGTCTATCTATCTATAATATGTATGTATATCCGTTGCCTAGTACCCATAACACAAGCTTCACCAGCTTAGCATGGGACTAGGTCAATTGGTGTGAATTGTCCAATCATATTATTATTATTATTATTATATTAGATTAACTCACTTGGGCCACAGTGATAAAATAATTGTGCGACCGCCATAACCACACCCGCGTTTCTGCTTTGCAAAAGCGGTTTTGCTGCTCGTAGGAGCAGTCGAAGATCAGGGTCCACTGATGGTGAGACAGTCCTTTTGTGATCACTGGTCTCACTCTCCGAGTCGTAGAATGGTTTTTCCTCACTGTCACTTGAGTAATTCTGTAAGGAAATTTAATAATTTTTCCATTTAAATTCTTGTGTTTTTAATATGTAGGTGTATAATTTTCATGCCGTATTACGTATACTTGAAAACTTTCGGATGGCAATACAGGATGTCATTAATGACTTATTATCTTGATACTTCATGCGATTATGCGATTTCTCATTTTTACTTCTATTATATATCTTTTCCGAATAGTTAACAGGTATAATTGCCTAAACTTTGTTTTATTTCATAGAATATTTGATTATTCCGAATAAAGTTGTGTTTTATAATAAATATAGTTTTAGTTTTCCATGCAATGCTAGTCATTTTAAGTATCAATAGTAAAAGAATAAATACGTATAGTATTTAATTTCATAGAAATACAGTTACTATCAATGTAAAAAATTATAAAATAAAATCAAGTATCAAGTAAGTTTAATCCACAAAATATATCAATCTTTAAGGGATACCATACAATTTTTTTTTTTAATTTGCTTGGCTTTTTCGTTATCTTCTTTCATTAGCCAGACTCTAGTCGTTATTAATCGACCAGTTAATATTAAATTTATAAAAAAAAGAACTAATCAAGGAAGAAAAGGGCTGTGAAACACCCTTTGTTTAATATACTAACAGTGATATATTCGCTAAAATACTGATTCTGTACAATATATTTTATATAATATGTAAAGTTAGTTACTTAAAGTTCAATAGGTTAAGTAAACAAAATTTTCTTACTTCAAGATTTGGATCCGGGAAGCACGTCTTAGCATATACAGTGAGAACGTTTAGTAAGGCCAGTTGACCCCACTCATCAACATCAGCTAATAGCGCACAAAGCTTCCTAAAACCAGTGCTTAATGTTTATTTTGGACTGTGGGAATAGTCTATGGTAATGTAGCTCTATACATCTGCCAGAGAGTGATTGTTCACTTTGGGTTCGGCATAAGGGCCACAGCATTGAGCAGTATTATATGAATATATAAGGAGATACATAGATTAGATTATCTAAAGTCTATATAGATTTTACACCTGCGTTAAAATGTATTAATTACTGCGTTACTGTGGCTAAGGTTTTTGTTATATATTACATAGTTGAAAACTATTCAAGGGAAACGGTAGGAGAACTTATGTGAAAGGTAGAGATAGCTTATGTGAAACGTTGGTACTTTTAACACAGCGCCATCTCTTAAAATTGTATCAAATAATAAATAAATATTTTTAATAAAATAATATTGCGGGTAAAAATTAAGATGTAAGCTATCCTATCTCTTAAGTTGGATCAAACCACACACGGTGTGCAAATTTGATTGATATCGGTTCGGTAGTTTAGGAGTCCATAGCGGACAAACAACGTGACACGTAATTTATATATATTAAGATTTGAATTTTCTAAAAATATTTTTTAAACAAAAACCAAAGGCTGTTTTACAACTATGTACTTTATATTTTCAATCATCAATGATTGATTGATTAAATTACATTATGTACTTACAATATGAGGTAACATAACATTGAACCAGTTAAGGCTACGTGAGGCATCGGTCAAATTAAGCTACTGTAGAAGCACGAGCGCTCCAACCAGAGGGCTATTGTACATGTCTATCAAATTCGCGTTCCTATGTGTACGTTGCGTGTACGCATCTTGTAGTGTAGTAGTACTTTTGTTTATGGCTACGCGAGTCTGTCGCAAGAAAATTAAGTAAAAATATATCTAGATATACCTGTAACTCCGATGTATAAGGCTCATTCGATCAGCACACACCTCAGAAAAGGCCATTGCAGCAGAACCAACTACAAGGGGTGCTTTGTCAGACAACAGCTTGTCTATTATTCCCACCAACTCCTCTTTTTGCTCTGGGTCTAAGCTAAAGTAACAGAAGAAATATGATCTTTATCAACAGATAAATGTTTAAATGCAATTTGAATTATAATATGATTATATAACCAAACACTTACTTCAAGATATTAATATTATTAGTTTCAGAACTATATTTTCCTCATTTAATAAAACTGAACACTTTATAAAAAATACTAATCTTTTAATGCCTTATAAGATCAACCAACAACAAATAGGATTTAATGATATAAGCCCAAAAATGTTTACATTAAATATAATCTTACCTATACAATTTAGGTATGGCATGAGCAGCTGTCTTCCTCACATAAGGACTCATATCGCTGGCTGAGTCTCGAATAGCTAACATCACTATGGGAACTATCATTGGAACACGGATTGATGACAGCACCCGCAAAGCACTGGCACGAATCAATTGGTTTGGGTCCTGTACAATACATAAAAATATTTTGTTACTTGATGTTAAGGAAAAATGTTTACTCGCTAAATAAAACAATTTTTTTTTTGTTTATTATTAATTTATAATTAATTTTATAATACAGTATTTACAATTTTCTTAACCTACAAAGTAATAATAAAAATAAATAAAATGAAAATCATAACACAACAAATTAGACAAACTAGAAAATTTTACAAACTTATTGAATACCTTTTGTCTGTTATAATTGACTCTTTTTTAATCTAGGTAGTTGGAATCTAATATGCTTTAAGTAAATTAGTTATAAGCTTTCTCTAGTTGTTGTTCTCTTAAAGTTAAATTAAGTAATAGGATTACCTTAAGGGCTCTCTGGAAGGTGCTAATAGACAACAATGCTAAGTCCTGTTGCTCTTCTGCATACCGCACTAAGTACACATACACAAGTTTTTTCACCTCAATGTTTTTTGATACAACATTCTTAACTACCGCTGGAAACCTGTAATGTTAAAATTTTGAAGACAAAATGCTTTAAGATAAGATTATTAAAATTGCCTTTAAGGATTTTATTGGTTCATTGTAATAATGTATGTTATAAAACAACTTTTAATTTACTTTAGGTAATAATTTAATCTGTCATCTATCTGCAATGTCAGAGATTATAGCAATGATATCCTTTGCATATTTGTTTTATTCCCATTAAAGCCCATTTCAGAATACTTACATGTCAGATGCATCTCTTCCTTTAGCAATCATCCCAATAATCCTTTTCATAGCTTCAAGTTTCAATGAATCTTTAGATCCATCTAACATTTGCTTTAGATCTTCATTTCTGAAATGTTCTCAAACAACTTTGAAACAAGCTCTTTTCTTATAAGTAAATGCATTAAAATTGAAAATGTGAAATGCATTAGTGACCAATTTGTAACTCAATTGTTGACTGTGTAAAGCCAATTGACTTCTAGGTTTCATTATTAAGATAGCCATAACTATTTTAGTTTTGAATGCACAAAAAACTATTTTCATGTATTGCTTAATTAGGAAAATTATAAAACATGGATATTATAACTCCTTAATACCCAGAGGGACTGACTAACTCCAATTTGACATAAATTAACGATATAAGAAATTATTAATGGTTTCTCGGTTTCATACATGTTTAAAGCAAATCATAAGAACATACTTTTTATAATCTGGTTGGAAGAAAGCTCCAGATGCTGGGTCACCTGCAGGGTATTCCACCTCCCCTGTCACCACTTTGTCGTTGTTATACGATGGCGTTGTAGCCATTATGAATAAACTCTCAATTTTTTTTGCTATTTTATTTTTTACGTGAAAGGCTAAAGCTAAACACTAGAAGAAACCCTAATCAAAATATAAGATTTAATATTTTGAACATACTAAAATCATACACATGACAGAACCGCAGGCAGACAGCAGACTACATTTAACATTAAATTGTAGTCTTGACGGATGACACTTCACCACAGAACAGCACCGATAACCTACCATGTGCGTTTTCCAATTACAGTACAAGAGCGCATTTTGCGGCATAATGCTCAACGTCGAGTGTTCCAACTACAGCAACGCTTCGCACAATTGAGCACTCTCAAAACGAATGCTCTCGCGTGCTTCTCGCAAACAATACCAACACAGTGACAGAAAATTGACCAGTATTTTTCTTTAAGTTGGCATTTATCGAAATTTTCGTTAGTAAATATTATTTATTGTTGAAAAATTTGTAAGGCTTTCGTTTCGTCGTAGATTTTGAAAATAATTAAAGTTATTTCAAACTGCTAAAAAAAAAAATATTAGTATAGATGATAAATAGTGAATTTTTTTATATTCCACATTTAAAATATGAATACAATTTTATTTTAAAATTCGGATCTGTAAACAAATTTATTTTACAGGATTATACTTTAGAAAAAATTGCAATGGTTTTGAAAAAGTATATAATTTTTTTAGAAATCATTAAAAAATATTACTCAAAACGTAAATGATGTAAACTTCTTACATGAAACTAAATATTTTACTGTTAATTTAGCTTGTTAAAACCTTATATTCTTTAAAGGTTTTCTATTATTTCAATAAAAAAAATGTTAATGAAATAATTTGATGATTAAAATAAGCGTAAAAAGTTTTCAACCAATTATTATTGTTTACCACATTATTTATACATTAATGAGGTTGCTAACTCCATTCGGACCATTTTTTTGTCAACACTGACTTAGCGCACTCTGCTGATGCATTTGAAAACTAATTCACGTTCCAATTAAGCTTCAGCATTATGCGGCATTGTGCGGCACTGAGTCGCAAAATGGTCTGTAATTGGAAAACGCACCATGACTTTACTATAGTCGAATTTTTAATTAGACGAAGCTAACTGACAGTAGCTAAATGTCACTTAGTAAAATAATGTTGCCATATTTAAAGTAATAGTGATACATTCAGTTCTTGTTCAATCAGATGAATGAACAATGAGTGAGTGTGAATAGTTAATCATTTCAAACTATAAAATAATATTACTACTATTTTAAAATTGTATAAAAGATTTCTGATATAAGTTAGGTACTAGTAGTATGTAACTACAATCAGTTTTTTGACGGCTGTAATACAAAGCGCGGTGAGGCGACTAGTGCCAACACCGATCGACGCCGCGCACGTCGGTCGCCATTTTGTTTGTCATTCGACTTCTAACCTCTGGTCTGATAGCACGAATGTTTTTTCTGCCCTCAGACTGTTTAGTTATAGTTTTTGTTAAGTTTTTCATTACGTTGTGTTTGTGGTTATTGTTGTGTTTGTTTATTGCTATATTGTTTCGTAAAAACGATATGGATCCTCAACCAAGCACGTCAAGCCAAAGCTTGTCTCCAAGAAAGAAGAGACCACGGATTGCTTAAAGCGTTACCGAAAAAGTTATAATACAAAACGTCTACAAACACGTATTTGAGGAGAAAGCTGCTTCACTGTTACCTATTGAGGCTCCCGAAAAAAAAGAATGTGTTTCGAAAACAGCTGACATTTTGGGAATTAGTGTGACCTCAGTTTACAGTGTATTAAAAGAATGCAAAGAAAATGAACAATTTAAGTCTCCCGAGAAACGTGGACCGAAACACAATTTCAAAGATAAATTAGACGATTTTACTTTTGCCGCTATAAGGCGAAAAGTTCATAATTTTTTTTATGCAAACCCACCATTATAAAGGTAACAAACTTTATTCCATCGACTGCATTATATTCTGTGTCCACAATAATGATCTTTGTAAAACCAAAGTATTAGATTGCGTAGACTTCCTTACTCAAAAACGTTTTTTATTACTTCACAGATTTTTAAGGTTGTCGGAAGAAGGAAGGTATATTTATTACCAAGATGAAGCCTGGATCAACGAAGGTAATTACAATTTTCTGTTTTCTTTACATTAAATTGTACTTTCATTAACAAATTATTATTTTAGATGGCCTGACTACTGGCTTAAAACAGCCTTCAGGAAAGGGCAAACGATTAATTATCGGCTACATAGGTGGGGAAGAAGGATTCGTAGAAGACAGCTTACTAATATTTGAAGCCAAAAAAAGTAAAGAAGATTATCATCAAGAAATGAATGCCGATTCCTTTGAGAAGTGGTTTAGTGGAGTCTTGCCAAAACTAAAACCAAATTCCGTAGTAGTACTAGATAATGCCCCCTACCACTCCAGGAAACTAGAATCGCTGCCTAAAATGTCTTGGACTAAACCTAAAATACAAGAGTGGCTAACGAGCAAAAATATTTCATTCGAAGCAACAATGGTTAAAGCTTTTCTTATAGACATTGTACGGCAGCACAAACAAGAACATTTCGAAAAGTATGTTGTGGACGAGATAGCAGCGCAGCATGAGATAATTGTTTTACGTCTGCCCCCGCCCCCCATACCACTGTGAGCTTAATCCCATTGAGTTGGTATGGGCGCAGGCTAAAGGATATGTTGCAAAAAATAATAAAACCTTCAAAATGACAGAAGTAAAAAACTTTTTGAAAAAGGACTTAAACTAATCACACCTGATAAATGGCGTAGCTGCGTGTCTCACATAATTAAAGAAGAAGATAAAATGTATGGTCTCGACGACATGATCGACAATGTTTCAGACAGATTTATTATTAATGTCACCGAAAGCGATAGTGATGATTTTTTATCTGATGATGAATAAAATCAAATTATGTAATAAGCGATGTTTATTATTTTCATTACCAACCTATAATTGTTATATTATTAAACATCTATAGTTTAAACTACATGATATATTGAGAATAGGACAGTCTTACAAGTTTCCTCGCAATGATTTCCTTAATGTTAAAAACAATTGGTATTTAGTACTAAGCTCGTTGGTATGTTCAAAGCACGACTAAAATTCGAACCCGTATCCGATATCGGCAGTACGCAACGTTAACTATTCACTAGGCAATCGAGGCAATTTTATTAATTCAGGAGTTTTTTCAATCATTAACAAATTATGTGACAAACACAACACTATTTTTATTTCATTAAAAATTGACAACACCGTAAACGTCATCTGACTTCGTTTAATTAAAAATTGGACTATAAGTGCCCGATAAAATGAACAAAATGAGGGTGAAGTTGGCAACACAAGTCTTCAGTCACAGCTTTGCCGTGGCAGCGGATCATCTCACTACCAGGGGTGTGTGCCGGAAGAATGCAAAAATTTAATAGACATTACACTTCTATTAGATAATATTTTTGACAGCTTAAATGTAAGCTCTTTTCACGTGCCAAATGGTAAAAAGTATAATGGTGCAGTAAAAACCACCCCACAAACTCACCCCATTTTAAACTGTGGAAACGACACGAAAAGTTTTAAAAAATCAGGTACTTAAGTCACTATTCCGTCAGTAACTAACCTAATAAAGGAGGACCATTGAAGGCTGGAAGAAATATGGAAGTCGTCACAAAAAAATTACACGTTAATGGGGAGGGAGGGTATCACCGAAGTGTGACAAAGGGCATGGGGGGGTCAATACTTTTGTGACGTCACATGTTAAAATTTTAAATACTAAAACGCAAAGTTTGGATGTGAATTAAATTTTTTTAAAATTTACGAACTTGATCTATATTTAATTAATATGAAAATAGCTGTTTTCTCTCTATTATTTTTAAATATATATGTACATGAATTTAAAAAATGTGTGACGTCACATCAGGAGGGGGGGGGGGGGGTTATAAAAATGTGACAACCTGACACATGGCAAATGTGACAACCTTATCACATATTGGTTCAAAAGTCCTAAAATTCGTGTGACGTACTTTATGGATGGCCCCTTAGATGCATTATTAACAAGAAACTTAAACCAAGACCCAGTTGTGAATTTCTTCGGGAACATTAAAAGTTACGGAGTGAGTAATGTTGCCCCTAACACTGTAGGGTTTGAAAGCGCACAAAAGGCGTTACTGTTGAATAAGAGCGAGGCCCCATTAGTACGTGGCGCTGCGTTGCGTCATCGCAGCGTCAAAAATGTTGAGCAGAATGGCCGTTTGTGCTGGAATTGAAATAATTAATTATTCAACAATTGCCTAAAGAACAAAGAGAGAAGAAAAAACAAAAGGAAATAAAAAAATGTAATGTTTGGGTACGAGTATGGATTTTGGAGTAAATAAATACACGTGCGCGCACACCTGCTACTGATCGTTTACACGGTCGATTTTAGTTACCAGTCGCATGCAGCCGGTTGCCGCGCGGCCAAAGTCGGATGCTACCCAACTTTGGGGCTTGCGTTTTTAGTTACTTGCGACTTAGCCGAATTGCCATTTAGATGGCTATAGTCACCCGTGTAAACCCCCTATTAGCGTGACTATGTAAGTACGTGCCCTGGCTGTACAGTTTGATCACTTATAAGCAAGACGATTTCCTAAATCGTCGGAGTTTCACCCCGAGAGCATAGCCAGACGTCGGCACTCTCTCTGATCATTCGTTATATAGCAATTAACATTCCATTATTTCGCTCATATTCTATTGAGTTACGCGAGTGATAAATACAGAGTAAGTCAAATATCTTCTATTATTTCGGACCCCCGATGACCCAGGAACCGTACACAGTAAAAGAGAAGACACTGATTGTTTCTTTAAAACATAAATTTGACCAAAGATTCTGAAAAACCTAGGCTTAATCGTCTATGCCTTGATTTTTATACTGTCGCTGGCGAAGTCGCTATCATAAATGTATAAAAAATATTCTTAAGTTATATACTGTTATAAATTTACAATGTACGTAATAAATTAAAAAAGGGGTTATATATTATTCATAACAATCATACAACTATTTTAGAGTAAATAATTTAGTTAAATATATTATATTATTATATAATTTATTAAAATAGTAAAATAATTTATTTAAATAATAATAAATAGGCGCGGGAAAAAGGCCCCTATAACACGCGGTTCGCGTATCGGCCCGCGAAAACTAGAGTTTAACGCTGATGTTATCAAAGTCAATCCACAGACCACAACACGCATTGTTTGACTAACAAAAGTTTAAGATAAGCTCATTTTTATTTAGAAAATATACTTTGGTTTTAGATTGATTGAGTTATATTATTTAATGAGCCGTAAGACAGAGACAATTTTATGTAAGGTCTTAATAAATTTTCTTTAAAATATTAAAATTTTAACACCTCAAACAGGAGTTAAAATTTACCACTGCACTTAATATTATTATTCAATCTTTATTTAGTCAGCACTGGCATTCAGAGAAGGTTAGTCGGGTGCAACCTAATATGATTTAGGTTACTAAAAAAAATTTTAATGCACATTTAATACTTTTCACAGTGTTCCACATGTTTTCCTAAAAACAGTTATCCTTATAACGTGCACCATTCCACCACACCCTGAAGTCTCTCCACACACTTACTTCTTGCACCTTCTCTTCGTCATTGAGAATCTTACAGAGGTTGCAAACATCTGGTCCATCAGTACCTTTGTATACGAAATGGTTGCGCCATCGAAAGAAATCGTAAAACTTCGTCTTGTTTTCAAGTATGCTATTTATCTCGGTTGCAAGTGCCTTTGGGCCTAAGGCTTTTGCGTCAATGTAACTGCCATCCGGTAGAAATCTAAATTGAAACGAAAATTATTTAAATTAAAACGTGTAATCTATATATATAAAAATGAAACCCGTTTTCCGTTGTCACGACATAACATGAAAAGATGATGGTTCTTACGGAGAGAAAAATTAAAAAAAAATTGAGTGAAAAAGTCTAAAAACAACACTTTTCTATATTCCCATACAAAATATTCGTAATAATACTTAAAAGTCAATTTGAACTTTAATACCATATCATAAAGTTAAAATGTTAGTGGAGGGGTTCCGGGATGGTAAATTTTTATTTTTTGACATGTATTTGTTGTTTTTTATCTTACTAGCTAGACCGGCCGGTGTCCCGAATAGCAGAATAAGTAAAAAAAATAAAGAATCGACTGTTAGGCGGTACGATGTTCGCCAGGCCAGCTAGTAAACAATATAAATCAATATACTTTCCTCAGGGTTTTTATAAAAAAATGCCAACAGAAAGTTGATACGAGCCGTAATTCTTTAATACAGAAAGGCCTAATGCATTTTCTATAAAAACTTTTTTTATGGCATAGTAAGTGTTCATTAGTTACGAAATGAATTTTCTTCATAACTCATCGCTTTACGACTCGTAACAATAACGTACCATTTAGATAAGCAACTCTTTTATTACATAATATTTTAAGTATAGTATAATATGAAAATATTAACATCACCGACGAAACACCATTATATTACATTGCACCTATAAGGATAAAGAAATAATTGATAAGATGATAATATACGTATTTTAACTTCTGTCTCATTTACATGTTGTTGACTAACACTTAGTAATTATTTTTGTTTTAAACACGCGACAAAGGTAATTAATTGTCTTAATGATAATAATATAAGTCAACGATTATCTAGTTGATATAAGGGCCTGGGACTAGTACTAGACAGGCTACTTCTAATTAATTTGCGATATTTGTTTTAAATAAGTGTTGTTTGATGATTTGCTGTTTTAAAAGAGTACCGAGAGTTTTTTACGCCGGCTTTTTCTCTCGGCCTACACCCTCAGTCTTCTTTGCCGATGAGTAGGGATGCCTACAAATTCAAATTTAATGACGTGGAATAAGTGATACAGTCATGTATCTTATGTTCCATAATAAACATATTTTTTTTTTAATAATGAGTATTATGACTTCCAAGGCTTCCAAGCCATGTTACTTTGACACAGGTGTATCATAAAATAATTAAGATGAATGTAAAGCAAAATATGGCACGTTGCGTAAATTGTCTTTCTAAATCTATGAACATATAATATTATTCGTAGATCAAAACAAGAATCAAAATTAAACTCTGCTTGAAATAGCCTCTGGCACCACGATTCAATTGAAGTAATTGCTTTAGGTCAATTACTTAATTATCTTTGCTATCCGTAATTAAATCTTTCTACCGTTAAAAACAGTTTCGAGATAAAATTATTTATTCCTATAATAAATAAGATATACCAACATTTGCTTATTGGATTTCCGCACAACAAACACGACTTGAGTAAAAAGAAATATTACCTCGTGTAAAGAGCAGCTCCAAAAACAATAGGAACGGCATAATTGTTTAAGGCTGTTAACAATTTTTCAGTTACATAATCTTCTGAGAACGAATTTTCAAAAGATAGATAGAAATGGTAATCATCTTTAATCATTTTGAAGCAAGATTTCTCGTTGTTTCTTGGGCAAGTTAAGCTACCACAGCTCCCATAAATATCCACAGATAAACCAAATGCTTTAAGCTCATTATTCAGCCTCGAAACATAATGTTCTCTACCACTTTTCGTTGAACAGTGAGACACAAACCACGCAACCGCTTTGGTCTTCTTTTTCAATTTTGCCTTTAAGCCCTCGCTGACTGGTGTCATATTCGGCCATACCATATCTACTTTAGGACCAACGAGCTGGCCATTTTTATCATAGATAGCTAGGTAACCCCATCGTATATCTGAATCCAATTTATAGGTCCATGTCCAATTAAAGAATCCGTCTAAATTTTCATGACACGCCGGAAAATTGTCCGGGGATTCCATTGATCCGAATATAAATTTTTGTCTCGGTGATCTCTGAGATGGCATTTGGAAAGGCCAGAGGTGTATGACATCCCTTCCGTTAAATGCAATTGCGTCGAAGTCCCTTTGATCAAGAAAATAACTTCTATCGTCTGTTACGTAACAATTTGTGTATTTGCATTTGTATTTAACAAAGGCTGAGTTACCTTCTCCCATCCAATCAAACGGTGCACTGAACCTGCGAGTCCATTGAAGTATATACTTCATGTTTTTGTGATTCAAATGGGTTATGTCCTTTCGGCTTGCTCTTATAAGGTTCATTTTAGTATTATACGTGTAAATTATATAAACAATCCAAAATAGTATTAACAGCGAGAGCACCGCAAACATTTTTCTGACCAACCAACGATAACACAACATCACTTTATTTTTAATAGCGGTTAAAAATAATTTATAACTACGTCCACTCTTGGCTAATCGAAGTAAGTTAATAACGACAATGTACACCATGTAATATGACCACAATTATCTTCAAATATGTGTGAATAATATAAAATACGTAACATATTGTGCGCCACCACTGCATGGGTTAATACGTTACATAGTCCTAATGGGATGATAGATAGCTATAGCTGATAAGAAAGATGGCTACAGGAAGAGTATATTAAATTTTAAAATTTTATATTATCACTTCCTGAATAAGATTTAGAAGTACTAACGACTGTTTTAATGGGGTCTTATCGCGGTAAGTTAACACACATTATTTCGGTATAATGTTATGATTTTTAAATATTTTTAATGTGATACGAAAGTGATAATTTTAGTAGGAATTTCATGCGTAAGGTAAGTTTATTAATAAGGGAGTTAATGCAGTTAATCAAACATATTGTGTTTTTGAAAGCAGATGCCAAATGCGTTTTAAGACCAATCATATACACGTGATGCAATTCGTCTTCTCTCTAGACCATCAACCGTCAAACAACATACATTGAAAATATATAACATACACTTTCGTGGCACAGATAATAATACAACGTAATATCACATTAAAACATTTATTACAAATAAATACATCTTATATACATTAACATTACGGATATTAACAATCGTTAAAATCATAAGTTCTTTATCAGTTATTTGCAAGTTTAATATATTCTATTTCATGTAATCAAATTATGCATACACCGTTTTTATTTTATCATTTCATAGATAAACAGGTAACAGGACACCGGGAAATTACATCAAATATTTCTTTATATCCATACTAAAACACACACATACATATGTTTACATTTATGTGTATATTTTTTATTTGAGCTTATTTTTGTACAGCTATCGTAAGGTGAAAATTAACAAATTTAAAAAAAAATTAAGATATGTATTTAACCAAATAAAAGCTCCCTATATTAAGTAAACAATTGTAAAACTGTGATAATTAATCCGTACCCTCTTAAATGTAAATGCTTTTAATTGCCTCATTTGTAATTATTTATTTTATTTTCAATAATAGTAAACATGTTTTTGTTTACACTTATCAAAATAAAAGTTCGTTTTATCTTGTAAAGGATTGTAATTAATTAATCTATCTTACGTTGGCCCCTAATCTTGTTAAGAAATACGATAATTAATATAAAATTAAGAAAATTACAAAGTCGCAAACATTTCACAATGATTAAAACATTTTTAAAATTTAATAAAATTGCACTTAAATAATAAATACAAACCAGAACAACCATTGGGATAAAACTATTGACATGGGACTAAAATAAACTAGTTTCACATAATTAGAAATTGTTTTAAATGTAAATAGCTTATATTGAACGAACATGCCTTGTTCTAAAAAATAAACTATGTTTTTATTTTATAATGAATAATTAAAACGTCAAGCACAAATCAAGTTTTTCCTGGCACCAAATCTTGACGCCCATCATGAAGTTAGAAAATCCGCATATTCAAAGTGGCACACTTGCACTTTAAAAAGCTAGAGGTGGTTATTTTATATGTCAAAGAAAAAATCGGTTGTCCGTAAAGTCGGTTTACTGACGATAGTTGAACGTGACGTCATAAGATAATACTGATGGAATGGTTACATTTTTTAATTTTAATTTTATTTGTTTGATAGATATTTTGTATGGATATAGAGGAGGTAAATGGAAATCAAAATTGAATTTATCTATTACAATATAATCGATATACTACAATATATACTTTATATACAATAAAGATGTCGAACACTCCCGAACTTGGAAGCCGATTGTGCCTCTTTGTCGCTTGTTCCGCGCTCTCGCTTGCACTTCAAGCCTCAGAGCGAGGTAACGCCGCATGCGTCATGATTTTTCGTGCGTGCAGCCGGCTCCATCCAATTATAAGACGTTGTCACGTCAAAAATATAATCCATTAAGTGAGTATATTTTATTTAAACCTACGGATTCAATTTACACTGCAGTTGTTCGAGTCTTTATTTCGTGTAGGACCCGGCACCGCTCGTGTCTGGCGCAGTAGAGACGTGGTGGTGGGTGTCAGGCAGGACCACGACAACGCGGTGACGTTTCGACGCGCTCTCCGACAGCAGTCAGAGAGGTATCAGCAAATCTCACTCCCAACTTTGGTTTCGTTGCACCATTCTAAAAATAGAAGTCGATTAGGATCGTACAACGAAATTGTAAGTCAAACATAAATTACAGATCGAATAACAGTAGTAATGTAGCTTTAACGCCCGAACCCAATAACGTATCCCAATCCATAATACACCATCTGAGATAGTAATCTTAATCCAAATGTTGTAACAAGTGTGCCAATAACCAATCGACGGATTATAATAGCTATTTGTCGTTACAAGCTATCCATGGGAGGTCGTATCGGTGTCTGTGGATAGACCTTTGTATGAAAAAGACAGTTGACGAAAGCTAGACTCCAACAGTTAATTATATTTACAGATTTTAACTTACACCAGTTTTTTAAATAATTAAAAAAACTGTTTGTTATGTTTTAAACATACACATGTATATTTTAATGTTATTTGTACGGTTTTATTTACTTTATTTGGTTTACATTGATTATCAAATATGAGTGAAAACTCGGTAAAAGAAACAAATGCAGATAGGAGATCGATCTACTGTCACGGTCTGATCTCAGATTGTTTTCAAATACCCAATAACCCAATAATCAATCTGAGATTGTGGATTGATTATTGGGTCAATTAGGTGCTTTGATATGGTGTCATATTATATATTCATGAATCATTTTCAAATGCGTAACATTCTTCATTCACATTGTACGTCTTAGTGAATAAAATAAAATCTATTTCTATTATTATATAGAAATAAAATTGATAAAATCTATTCATGAAATAGATTTTTGTTGTTATATACGAGTCAGAAAACGTTTGTTATAACAAACTATGCTATCTCTAGTTTAGCTTTTTACTGGATATTGTGTGCAAGTAAACATCTGAATAACTGCCGCGAGCGATGAAATTTCGCATTCAGTTCGGAAGGAATTCATTCTCGATATAACTTTATAGTCTTGCTAATATGTATTTCACTTCATAAAATATTTACGTTTAGTTTATAACATAAGTTATAGTCATAGTTTAACCCACCACTATGCAGTCATAAGAAGTTTTAATGAAGCAATGTGAGCGAAGAGTTTAAGCGAACGTTTCTCGTATTCCATGCCGAGGGTGACAATAATGGTTGTAAACCATTTTTTTACCTTTGATAACTGTGTAAATTTTGTAATGTCAAATTTTCTTGTGATTTTTAAGCATGCACACTTAAACATATACTTAGTTAATAGTTAATACTATAACTATGTATATGTTTTACACCTTATATATAAATACATATTATACGTACAAGTACTATTTATATATATATATACAGTCAAAACCGTTTATAACGACATCGTTTACAACGACCTATCGGTTATTACAACCAGATTGTATGGTCCCGTCCGAATCCCTAGTAAACTATTCAGTAAACAAACCGCTTATAACAACATCGGATACAGCGACATATCGCTTACAACGGCGAAAGTTTATCGATATTCATCGGCTATAACGACCAACCGCTTCTTTTCTCAGCAAAACAAAACAATACAAACGATTTTAAATATTTTTAATGCTTATAGCATTGAATAAATATTTAGGCATATTATTACCTACGCACTTTCTCCCAACGAACAGTTTCAGTCAACAACGATTTCCAAAGCTCTTAACGCTGTAACGATTTCGCAAAAATTTGTTGTCTTTAACCAACAGCTTGATACTGGTGATACTTATACATTGAGGAGTATGAAACGTAAAATGCAAAAAATATTTGAGACTGGGCTAAAAAAATCAGACTGACTGATTACTTTTGTACCGAATTATTTCGTAATAAATATTTTTGTTTCTTTTCTGACTCGTTTACATATTATAATATTAACATACCATATTATAACCCATACCTACCTATTCTAGATCGATAACTATGTACATACATATGTACTGTACTTGTGTATATGACATTGCTTATAACGACTATCGGATATAACGTCGGCAACTATACGGTCCCTTCAATGTCGTTATAACCGGTTTTGACTGTATATATATATATATAATATTGTTATTATGTTATTATAGATTAGTTGAAAACGAGATCAGTAGAATGAAATTTATCTACTACTAGCAAACTCGGCGAACTCCGTTTCGTCACCAGATGGCTTCGTTTTATGTAACATTTCGTTTGGTGATCCCGCTTTTCTGTTGAATTTTTTCCTGAATTTTCTTCTCTCTTGCTATAAACCTCACGGAGCCCGAGACCTTTCCAACAAATGCAAAACCGTGGAAATCGGTTCGTGCGTTCTGGAGTTATAGCGTCAGGAAGGATATCTTTTGCTAGTTTTGCTAGTTATAATATAAATAAAATAACACAATAACTTTTTTTTTAATCTCCATGCCAAAATCTGCTTAGATGATTTGTTATCATAGAATAACAAATATAGTCATCGGCCAATTCAGCCACCATAACAAACCTAAACGTGCTATAAGTTGGAGAGAAAATATCATTTTGTGAGAAAAGTGAACTACCCCGACTCTCGGCGTAGGTAACTGTGACATGAACACATATTTTACTCAGAAGCTACGTTGCTATGGTTACCGAGGTTTTATTATTCACAACTAAAATGAGAGTAGTAGGCAGACATAGGGTTTCAATAATCAATAGTTAACTTCGCTCATAAGGCAAAATAGATCTTTATATTCACATGAAGAAAGAAAATATTTGAAAAAACAAGCATTAAAGTTACTAATTGATATTACGTATTCAGTTTTGTTATTCGTTTACAATATTCTTCATTTCAAATGATCAAATATGACAAAGCGAGCACAAAACTTTTTCATGTTATAAAACTCACCTTTATTGTATTAAGAGGTTGCGTATCTTGCTTTTTGTTTTTTGACGAGCTTGAAGTACCTGAAAACATTAAAAAAACATTCATTTAATAAAACTGGTTTATGAAAATTTCCATATTCACTATTTACAAAGGAATGTTTGCTCCATATAGTAGCTATACAAACTACTATAATTAGCAGGCAGGCCTATTGCTGCGAGTATTATAAAAGAGTCAAATAGCAGTTTTATTAAAAAAGCGCCTTGAACTAAAGGTAGTATGAGGTTTACATAGGTACCTACTTATTCTCAGAACATACGCTATTCACAATCATTTATGTTAGTATGTATTAATGAAATTTGTTATTGAACTATCTTTTGTTGGAAAATATATACATTGGCACATCTACTGGACATATATCTTACAGAGTGATTATTTCAAAACGTTGACGAATTTCCAATATCAAAAAAACAAATCAATATTCCTACTTTAGACAAGTACAAGTGTACATTTAAAATTACGCATATATAGCTGAAAATGATGTAATGAATAAGATATGAAAAATCTGGAGAATTCTTGGCTTCTACACAAAGACAATGAAAAGAAGCTTACAAGATTTTCCAGGTACCGGAATGAATGCAATAACGTCGACGTGAAAAAGAAAGAATCCTTGGCTTAGTTCTCAGATTTTCCTATATTTTTGTAGGTGTTGTATCTATATATATCAAACGTAACTTTTTATTTATTACATAGCTATGTCGTTTTAATTTAACCGCTTATCACAGACGTAGTAAATATATACAAGGAAGCAAGAAATGTCGTCAAACAAACCTAAGGTATCTAGGTACTGAGTTACGGTAGGTTTCAGGGTTGTTGGCCGTAGAGGACCGTAATATTAACGGTTGATCGCGTGGCTGGATGCGGACAAGGCTACGCTGTTACCGTGTCCTGCCCCGGGCGATTGCTGGTGGCGCCGTGGGGTTTTAGTGGGTATGCACAACTAGCGAGTCCCACATCACCCTTCCCCAGGTCAACCATGCCGCGGGAGGGTATGCGTAACGCATTTCCCCACGAAAAAAAAAAGGTTTCATGGTTGTGGTAGGTAAAACAATGCTATCAGGCAAGGCTTAAAGCAGTTTAACACGAACGGCCTATTAAAATGCATTTTAAATCTACTTAATTAATTCTTATATTATAAGTGAAACAGTCGCACAAAATCAATTTTATACACTATTTATTTACACTTCGTTACCTTATACAAAAACATACATATAAAAAAGCAGGTTACAGGCAACACAGGCCTTATCGCTAATAAACGATTTCTTCCAGGCAACCCTAGTATGGAACAATAAAAAAAGAAACACCTACAGAGGGCACAAGAAGTGCATAAATACTATATATTTTAATTCAATATTCTATTGAATAGATTTTCTTATATACGATTACAATTTTCATATTTGTATTACTTCAGACCGTAGAAGTTATTTTCTATCAATGATTGTTAGTATAAGTACATAAAATTTTTAGGCACCTGTCGGTTTCCTAAAAGGCAATGTATTAAAAATTCCCGAACAGGTCCAATCTAAAATATAAAATTCTTGTGTCGCGGTGTTTGTAGTAAAACTCCTCCGAAACGGCTCGACCGATTCTCATGAAATTTTGTGTGCATATTGGGTATGTCTGAAAATCGGACAACATCTATCTTTCATCCCCCTAAATGTTAAGGGTAGTCCACCCCTAAAATTTTCTTTCTAAATTTTAGATAAAAAATTTATTCTTTATTTTTTTATGATACAACATTACAAAATACATACGACCCCTTATTTTCACCCCTCTACGATCAAACCCTATTTTTTATTATAAATGATATAGATGGCAAAACGACGTTGCCGGATCAGCTAGTAAATGTCTAATAGTTGTAATGAGCAATTTGAAATTACATTGTTTACGTAGTCCTACAATTACGCTGCTATTTTATTTATAATAAATAGATAATCAATTATTTATAAAGAACATATTGTGAGTACAAAATTCAACCCTGCAGTAATATTATCTCAATGAACTAGAGTTTGAAGTCCTGTCACTACTCGACGGGATTAGGGGCGAACAGATTTTGGCGTCTACAAATTGAGTTCGTACTTTGATGTACTTAGCTCTACCTTTGTTGTCATGAACCCAAGTACATGTTGACAGACAAACGCCGTCGTTTTATGATAAAGACGCCTTTTGACGATGTTTACTTTAGACTACCTTCTTTACCTTGCGCGCAAAAGTTAAATAAATAATTTAAAAAAATCATAAAATCATAGCCGGGAGTCAAATGCCTTCCGTGTTAGGAAGCGCAAACCTTCCTAGTTTTTCCTTATCACTTTTATGTTATTATAATCAATAAAAATAGCTTTCAGTTTAGTACATTTAATTGAAGCTTGTTAATTGGTGGAGGCGTTTAATAATAAATTACGATAGTCAATATTATGATACGCAGTAACGAATAAATTTTTGAAGTACAATAAATAGCGGCGTAATAACAAAATTATGAAGTCTAGTTTATTTGTTCTTCGAAATGTTCAGTCTTTACAAAAATTCTAAGCAAACTAAAACTGAATATCAATGTTGGTTATTCTTGGATAAAAGCTCAATTTGACACCCCATATGTCAATTAGAAAACAATTAATATGTAATTGATAATCATATATTTTTTTCGTTATTGGCCTTTAGGGTAGTGGTTCGCTCTTCTCTTGAAGGCCCCTAAGTATAAAGTCAAGGTGAAATGGGTGGAATTTGTCTTTTTTCATCATAGTGTAAACATAATTTGGCTAAAAGAGAACTAAAGAGTACTTCTAGTTTAAAAGTGTGCAATCAGACCGAGGCTGTTTTTATGAATAAAGGGATTGGCATACAGAAAGCAATGTAAGGAAAAGCTACAAAAGTTTTTCCTTGCGTTTATTGCTTAATGTGTGATTAAATATATTATATAATATTTTTATAACGGCGTGCACGATAGCGATACTATTTGAAAAGCAGTGTGATATAAAATAAAACATACCTATCGTATCAGATCCGCTACCAGATATGCAAAAGATATTCTTGAGAAGCCGTTGCAAGGATCCGTTAACTTTCAAGGTGTAGGTGCCGTAGACTAGGGGATTCATACAGGAGTTGGAGACGGCCATCGCGAACAGAAGGTCCTGAACTTTAGGTGGTACTTGCGATGCTGACTCACGGTCCACCATGTACCTGATGAATAAATGTAGCTGTTTGAAAGTTGTTTTTTTTTATCAAAAACCTAATGTTTTCATAAAATCTAAATTAATAATTTTTATAGGATTATAAAGGTTGGATCCGCAATGCGTGATCAAATAATGTAGGGCTTACGTCCGGTTTCCGTCGAAACGCGAAGCAAAAGTAATATATCAATCTCTTTTGATTACATAAATTACTTATTCTTATTTAGTAAAACATCATAGTTTTCTAATTTATAAAATGGTCTATATACTTACCTTCTTATTTAATAATTATTTTAATTTCTTATTTATTAGATGAGCGTAAAATCTACTGAGGATTTTAAATATCCGAATAAATAACATATCTGCTGTTAAAAGTAAAGTTAAACCAACTTTTCCTTAATAAACATCTGTTTTTGTAGGGAAAGTTGTTTGCAGAGTAAATTTTTGGCATATGCAAATCGACAATCGTACATATAAAAACAAAACTACTTCTAGACTGCCTTCGCAATATAGTCCGATGTATTCCACATAACGCTTTAGTTAAACTACATTTATATTAACACGGAAATATGAGGCACCGCCCTAAAAACAAAACTCATGGCAATACAAACACTACAAGACAAATTAAACATAATGTTATTTAAATACGATTACATAACCTATTCTAGATAAATTTATCACAGCACACAAATAATAACCATGTAGCAAATACCCAAAGTATTAAACAAAGCTGTGTACAATTTCTTCCATTAAAGCAATGAGCGCTGTCACGCATACTCAACCGGCTTAGTAATTTGGTCGAACTATGGAAAGAAAGCTATTACTTTCTAGGGAACATTTCTTTAATAGCTTGCCAATACGTTGAAAGTCTGCATACACCGAACATCTTCAAAAAAACTAAGCAATACATATTGTCTACGTGTATTAGTACAGGCACTGGACAAAGGAACAAAAATATATATTATGTTTAAATAGACTTTTATAAAAGTGAATAAGTATTATGATATTTTTTAAAGATTGAATATCTTTTAACCTTTTGCTTAGAAATTTCTACGATAAAGTTACGTAGTTTAAAAGAACTTAAACAAAAGTACTATACTAAACTGCACGTTTGCTTATAACCATTTAAGTTGCTATATGAGTGTTGTAGATCCCATACTCGGCCTCCGGGTCACGCTCGCAGTAATTGTATTAACATGGTTGACTCCTCATCCGGGAAAATACGCGAAATACGGAAATTAATTTACAGTAGGTACAGGAAGGTATTTTTCTATATCATCCTGTTTTTATTAAATATATCATTGATAATGTAATAAATAATTCTTTTACCTATTTGAAAATTTAAGTTTTACTCTCTTAATCTAAACTTTCATTAATATAAATATAATTATTAATATTCATAGTTTTTATATTCACTTATTGCTCGTGTTTAGTTACTGTGCAATTCATAACTGCTCCGAATTCGAAAGCGTTTGGTCAGTGATTACTACCGCAAGTTTCCGCGATTTTAAAATTAGATTTTTTTCATTCAAAAGGGCATGGATTTATATCGTTAGATAGGCCCTTACCGCAGTGAGACCGCGCCGTGTTGTCGCACAGTCTAAGTGAGTGAGACTCACTAACCTGGGAGTGCACGAAAGAGAAAGTAGTGTTTGCAACTAATGTAGGAGAAAAAGAGATGACACTAGTTTCGACCGTACCTTCTACACAAATTGCACTGTTTTAGGACGCCATGTTGACGCACACATTCAAACGTTTTCGTTAACGCACACATTCAAAAACAATGCCACAGTTTTTGGTGTCGGGGCCTATCTAACGATATAAATCTATGGAAAAGAGGGTATATTTTGTTTTATGGACAGCAAAGTTTTCTGGATACGGAGAGTTTCCCGGAAATCTGTATTGTCATAGAATACCTGTTATTCGAACAGTCCTTAATAAATTGTCAATGCAACAAAAATGCTTTTTAACATTTCAGTAAGTGTAATTTAACGAATTGTGCAATTGTAAATGTCATTACCATGAATGAATAAAGAGTATTTTTAACTTTAATTATGAAAACATCAAAATATTATAATTAAAAATAAAAGTCGTTTTATTACACCTAATCTAACAAACTTAGACATTCTAATACTTCATTGATGTTTGACTGGTCACACCCCGATTTCATTAAATTCTGTTTGGACGTTTGGCGAACCATATTAGGTTTTCCTATGTTTAACGAAAATTATTTAGGTAGAGGCTAAAATATTTAGTTAATTTGTTAGGGCTGTGACTAAGACTTCAAGTCAGATCCGAGGATTGACTTATTAAACACAGGGTGGGTTTCGAGGTTTGACTACGGAAACATCCAGTTTTTGAAATACAACATTTTGTAACAACGTAAAATACTCAATTCACCCAAATTTTTAATTCCGCATTGTACAACGCGCTAAGTTAATTATACTTTATAAAATCTATATGTGATTCTAAAATACTTATTAAAAACAAATGACAAAAAATTGTCATAAAGTGAAAAAATTGTTTTACTCTTACCACATAGCCATAGTGACGTAAGGGAGCCAACACAGTGCGAAAACAAAGACAATGATGACGGTCATGCGCAGAGTTCTCTGTCTTGCTCGCTCCAACACCCGCCGGTCTGAACAACGTAGGCGCACTTGACCGATTCCATTTGTATGTTCATGTTTCTCTGTATAGCATAAAATTTAGTAGTTACAAAAATAATATTCAAAATTGTAGGTTCACTGACCGAGCGTTGATTTTATAGAAAGTTTTCGTTTTAAGAATTCGATTCAACTTTTTGTCGTGCTGCACCTTATTTAGAATCAGTATTTGGTTAAGCGAATGATGAACGAAGTCGTGCGTTTGATATATATTAGCAGTTTGATAGTATTATGTAATAAAACACTTAGAATCGTGAACCTATTACATGTACCCAAAGTAAACACAAATTATAGAGGGAGCAACTTTATGGTTAGAGCGGCGAACAAATTTAATAACTTAAAGAAATGCAAATTTAATAAATTTAATTGGCCCATAATGTTATCTATATATATATACATCTATTTCTGTATTGTGCTGTGAATCTTCTGAATAAATAAATAAATATTTAACATTTGCTCGTACGCTGTAGTAAAACATCGAATCACATTTGTTAGAAAGTGCAAATAACTGCAGGGTAAGGCCGGGCCATTGATCACTACTATTAAACAATTGTTAATGATTAATGCAGAAATCTCTAGAGGATACCTTTAGCTAAGATACACAAATGTTGTTAAATCAAATTGTCACGCTCAATTTACTTACATTCAAACGCAGTCAATAACGTTGAACGATGAATTACAATAAATAATCAATAGACCATAATAAGTAAATAATTAGAGAAATGTCCGTGCATTTCATTTGTGAAATTCTAATTATTCGTACCGTTTTAACGTGAAATAAGCAATCAAAAATAAACCTTTCGTGTAAAATTCCTGTGGGTTCTATTGTGCAGTAATGCGTCCCAAATTGTTTTTTTTAAATTCGTTGCTAAATGTTAGATGTCCGAGATTCAAACCACATATTACAGCAAATTTAAATACAAATTACAAATTTTTTTTAGTTAGGATTGACGTGGTTCTCTCGTTATTAATTAAACAAATGCAAATAAAAATTATCTACGTTATTTTAAGTTGTTAAGATGTTTTTATTTGAGTTAACAGTTTTGGCGAAGTATATTTTTAAATATTATTATTTTCTTAGCAATATTAAAGTAATCCTAGTTGTTTGTTGGCCTAGTAGCGTCAGCGTGTGACTCTCATCTAGCGGTTTAATCCTCGGCTTACACCATTGGAATTTCACATCTAACACTACCTCGTACGGTGAAGGAAAACATCGTGGGGAAAACGGCATGTCTTAAATCCAAAAATCACGACATGTGTCAGACAGATGCCTGATCACCTACTTGTCTATTAAATAAAAATGATCAAAGGAACGGATGCAATCTGAGGCCAAGACCTATATAGGGTTGTAGCGCCACAGGGATATTATGACTTAAATCTAATTAAAGAAAAATCAGCTCGGTAACGGGATATAGCTGTCTCGATTTAATTATCAACGAATCATATCGTTTCTATGTAGGATTGAAAGGTTTATACGTAATACTATATTATAAAATTAATAGAAACACATAATAATAAATAGTAGTACAAAGAATAACAACTGACAAATACAATAAAGCTATTTAGAATTAATGTTGCCGCCTAAAAGGGACGGTTTCAGCACATTTCAGAGCATAAAATCAGCTGCTGATTTTCTGTAGGCGTAATTTTAGAAGATTATAATTACTTATTACTTAACAATAAATTATCAGTAAAAAATAAACACAAAACGCAAGGAGACTGAGAGATAACTAAAGGTGCTTTCGCTTCGACTTTACAGGATTTCTGCAAATTCAGATTCGGTAGGCTTTACATTTGTTTTATTTAAAAAAAGGGTGCGTGTACTTGTATATACGAGCGTAAGAAGTTATACTTCTTTGGCATTATTAAAAATAGTTTTTGATTGCATGCAAATAATTAATTACAATTAATTAATAATCAAAGACTGGAAAAAGAGTCATTATAGTCAATAAAGTTCAGTTTACATTTGAAAAATTAAATAAATAAATATTTATTATTATTCTCTGACATTAAGTGTAACATAAATTCTATTATTATTCGAATGTTGTTTTTAAATTATGTCCAATGCCGTAGCATCTTCCGTGGGCAACTTCATTCTGGTAATTTTGTGTCACGGTGCGCGCGCATCATAAAATTTTACTTTCATAAATTTTTCATAACGCGCCTAAAGAAGTATAACTTCAAAAACAAAACAACGTGTAAATAAAAGCTTACAAGTTAAGCACATGTTGAATTTCAGGCAATAATTGTTTTGAGTTGACAGGCACAAAAGATATTTTAAAATTACGTTAAATAATGACTGGACTGAACCTAAAGGAGTCACGGGACTTCAAACAATTTTGAGACAATTGGATAAAATTGTAACAACTTTAGCCTTTATTACTTATTAAAACTACACAAACTGTAATTCACATACAAATTCATTTAGCGTTAGCGGGTCACGGCTGTCGAAAAGTGATTTCGTCTCAAGACCCAGTACAATAACATCGAAGTTACTACGAGGACACTAGATCTAATACAAAATTCGATCTCATTAGGCCTATTATTTATCTACGCCGCGACTATAATTGATACTTTAGATGCTTAAATACCACAACAAATGACATGCAAATCGAATAACATGATTAATATTATGTTGCTAGTGGTTACGATAATAGCGACATAATGCGAACATTGATATTAGTAGATAGTAGATAAATATTTATTTTTTATGTAGATAAATAATTTATTTTCATAAATTAAACAAACTTGTTCCTGTGGTCCTTTATGCTGGCGTATCATCGCTATATGACACAAAGGTCGATAGTTCTAGATAAATACGCATGGACCAGAGCGGTTATTGTTAATAATGCATATATGATAAGTCAAAGTAAACTTCATACAAAACTTAGAAGATATTAACAATTCAAATGAATCTCGAAAATAGCTTAAACACAGCAGGAACTTTTACACAATCAAAACAAGATGACACTATAAATTGAATATAACAAATACAAATATACAGTTTAAATAAAAGGATTATTCCAAAGTGTTAACTGTCCACGAAAGTAATTATTTTCATTACTTGAAGTTTCAGACTACCCCATAACAGAGCTCAAAGCAAGAATGACTATTTCGACTATTTCCGTTTAGGCTTTAAACGGTTTTCCTTTGTCAGTGTTAACACTTTTATCCTATACCTCACTGCGTAGGCAATATGTGCATTTTGAATTGCAGATTTAGAATTTTTTACTGAGAACGGTTCGTTTTAAATGCGCATGACAGATTAATTTAATATCGTTGTATTTCATACTTATGCAACAATTTCGAAAAGTTCAATAAATGTAAAAACTATATCATATTATATTTGTCGTTATATTATAAATGTTTGTGCACTTTTTACTGCATAGGGTGTATCTGTAAATTATTTTTCAGACAGTGAGATTTGGGAATACTCTTAAGCAAAAATAATTTTATGTCACAGAAGTTTTAATTTTCAATGTTACCTACCTTATTGAAATCCTAATTATAAGGCGAATGTTATGATTGTTTGTAAGATTAAATTAATAATTGTAAATACTATTTAATAATTATCCGACTCTTTATCTTAATAAATAAATGTAACAGAGAACTACTTCCAAAAATCGTGTTAATGTACAATTATACGCGGTCGAATATTTGTTCTTCGTCCAAAGCGCTGTTTGTCCTCAAACATTTAAGGCCCGAATAATCGTTGCCATTACGATTTATAAAAAGCGTTTAAATATAATGTATAGTTTTTATTTATTAAGACATAAAAAATCTTTAAATTTTTCGACTTTACAGGTAAACATTATAATATTTCGCAAAACATAGTTAAAATTTTAAGTTAAGTTTTCTTGTTCTCGTATTTTATTCACACATTATTTCTGAGGCTGAACCAAGATGGAGGTCGGAGGAGCACTCTCTCACTTTTCGTGGAATGCCAAGACACAATGAGTAAATTGGATGAACCGACTCGAGAGTCGCACATCACATATATCTTCCCTTGATCATTTATTGCCCATTAGAATGTATTTTATAGTAAAATGAACTACAGAAAATTTTATACTATTGAAAAATGTGATTAACGTGTTGATCCCCCTTAAGCGTAGTCACTACTTTTTAATTACATGACAGTGACATGTCGTATTTTAATAACATTTCTCCAACAAAACAGACGTTATCACAGAGGAAATCGGAAACTTTAGGAGATATTCAAGTTATATTAGTTTTCAACTTATACAGACTCAAATTAAGCAAACATTTCATTCGAGAACTTAAGATGAAATGAAGTCTATAGGTACGTAAAGTTTAACATTATCGAGAAAGCGTGATTAAATAAGGTTTCATTTCATTGTAAATGGGTTTTGTTAGACATATTAATTTATTAAAAACAAATAGATTTGTTTATGTTTGAACTGTTTTATCATAGAGATGATATATTAGTTTCTCATATTGTACTGCAGATAATAATGCTGAAGGGAGATATTTATGTTTAATAATGCGTGCTAATTGATGATAGATCTATTTTTTTATTTATTTTTTGAAGCTAAAGCATGCAAATACAGGGATCTAGGCTCCGAATATGATTTTGTCCTATTCGGTGTCGAGACCCTTGGTCCGTGAGACCCTTTTTAAGGAAATAGCAAAAGGGTTAGTCGACATCACAGGAGACCGAAGAGCTGGCAGCTCAAAGATTTAGTCTAGCTATTCAAAGGGGGAACGCTGTCAGTATCTTCGGAACCTTGCCTCCTTTTAATTATATATATTTTAGTTATTATATTTTAAGGTTAGTTATTGTTTTTTTTTCTTTGTCGATAGTTATATTTGACATGATGAAAAATAATTTATTCAAAAACTCCAAAATTAAATATATACCATTTGTATGATTTATTTTTATTAATATATTTAAACTAAACAATGAAACCCTTATTTACCTGTAATCCCCTTGCTGCTGGCCTGTATCTCATAGAAGATGCGTACATAGCAGGCGGTGATAACGAGCAATGGCACGAAGTACATTGCGCAGACACAGAAAACATTATAGGCGACCTCCAGATGTGTACTTGTGAATGCGCCAAACGATACACACTGCTCGAATGCCGCTACGTAAGGATGTCTCTTTACTCGGAATATGAGGCTCTGTTGAAAACAGTTGTCTGTTTATTAAACTGACTTATTTATTTGTTATATTTATAAAAAGGATTAGTCAGATTTTGTCACCAATTTGTACATTATTTGGCACTATTTCAGCAATATAAAAAAAAATGTGTGCGTGTACTAGGTGTACACACGTAAGAAGTGAAACTTCTTTATGACCTTATTTTTCGAAAAATGATCTACTATATGCAACTTTATAGAAATTGGTTAAATAAAGTTAAATTAGATAAAGTTTAACAAAGGCTTTTATTATCATAGACACAAATACAATAATTTTATTTTAACTTATTACTGTACTACTATGTAGTACTAAGATTATTACAGAATTTCATTAATTGTAATATAATTATTAGTATTACTATCATTGTTAACGTTATTATATATTTTTGTTACTAATGGCTTCGAATCTCTTCGCATCAACCGTGGTAGGGACAAGAAAAAGTGTTAAGCTAATTGTATATATTTAGTCTTTCAGACTTAATTCAATCTCTTTCGTTTCACAATATATATAGACCGGCCAAGCGTTGCTGTGGCTAAGGTTTTTGTTATATTAGATAGTAGTAAACTATTCAAGGGAAACGGTAGGACCAGTCATGGGGACCACCATGCTTTTTTGTTGGTTATGCCATTAAATTGTAGCTTATGTGAAACGTTGGTACTTTCAACACAGCGCCATCTGATAGAATTGTGACTATTAAATAATAAACAAATATTTTGCAATAAAATAATATTGCGGGTATAAATTGAGATGTAAGCTATCCTATCTTTTAAGTTAGATCAAACTGCACACGGTGTGCAAATTTGATTGATGTCGGTTCGGTAGTTTAAGAGCTTGGCCACAGTTTCTGGCGGTGTGGAGCGCGGCGCGGCGAGAGGGTCTGCGAGAGGCGCGATTTGCGGTGGTATGCCACAGCTCGACCAGCTGCGACCGCGGCGGCATCAGCGGTGGACGTATTTAGAGTATATTAGTTTTATTTCGTCCCACAATTTTTTTATAACATGCCTATATTTATGATGTGGATGTTTTGATATCCATATTGCTAGTCTACTCAGTATTTCACTAATAAATTGTTCTGTATCCATTATTTTAAATGAGCTCAATGCGCGATAAAAACAAAATTATTTGTTTTGGTCGCGCGATGCTAAATGCGTCCACCTCTGCCGCTGCGCGCGCCGCTCTGAGCTGTGGCCGCCTCGATACTCCCGAGTGCATTAGTTTCATTCGCACGACGCGCGGGTAGCCAACGCGCCGCAGGTCGCACCGCAATGCGCGTCGCCGATAGCTGTGGCATACTTCATACAATTTGCTCAATTTGTTTTTGCCGCTCGCCGCTTTGCGCGCCGCAAACCGCGCCGCAGGTGACTGTGGCCAAGGGGTAAGAGTCCATAGCGGACAAACAACGTGACACGTAATTTAATACAATACTTTGATAAAAATACAACAAAAACATGCTATATATCATTTATATTGACTACTAAATAATAGCGTACAATATAAAATTAGTACACTGCTACTTTTATGTATCGTATTAATAAACGATGTTCATATGGAATCCAATAATCATATAAGTAGGTATCCTACGTGGAATCAGTATAAGAATAATTTTCCTTTATATATATATAAAAAGTAATTTAGAATATTGTATTCAGGAAATCTTTCATACTTTATTAAAATTACTTCTGGTTTAAAGAGTCGCTCTCTGCATTTTATTTAAGTTAATGATAAGTTATAAAACTATATTTGTGATTATGATTGACGCTGCCTCTAAGGGTATTATTAGTAAACTTAATAAAAATATTTAAAATTAACTAGCATAGGAATATGCGCTCAAAGTCTTTCTCTTTTCACCTTGAGCGCATGGGCGATGATAGGGCGGATGAAGGAAGCTGGTAGTCGGAGACTTGTAGGCCGACCTACGTGTCGATCGATACAGTAGAAGAATCTGCAAGAGCGCTCTCGTTTCGGCGGCCAAGACACTTTTTGGGTCACAGACCCAGCGGTATGCGCATAGGAATATCTTAGAATATTAATAATACAACTGAGACTTATTATATGCATTTTGCTTGTTAGCTTTTATTAATAACATTAGATTTGTAACTCTCATTTTTGATTTGATTTTGATTGGATTTGTTGAATAACGTAACGTGGCGTTATGTTTACGAACCAACTCGACTTAGGGTCCTTCAAGAAAAGATCGTACCAATTCTTAAAAGGCCGGCAGCGCGCTTGCATGCCTTCTGGCTGTGCGAGTGTCCATGGGCGGCGGTATCACTTAACATCAGATGATCTGGCCCGTTTACCTCCCGGTACATAAAAAATAATAATTTAACAGTAACTAATTGAATTCCCAAAATGTTCTTTTATTTGTTTTACCTAGCTACTGAAAAAGATTCCATACAGGTAATTTTCTTTTTACTATATTAATACTTAATATAATATACATTAGAGAACTGCGCTTGTGATAAATAAACAATTCCTGAAGCATTATGAGGGCGCCCGTATTGCAAAACTTTTAATGTAAGCCTCTTAAATATACTTGCTTAACGATATAGACAAAATACAGTGTAATTTATATAAAATTTTAGACTATTTAAGCTATTTTGTATTATTTTAAACTACACATTTTCAACCTTTGGTTCGAAATTAAAAAGCGCGGTTAGCCGCGTTGTGGGTAGCACAATTACATAGCAGCAGGGATATTGCGTATCTCAGTTACAAACTTACAAACTGTTGTAATCTCACTCAGTTAGAAAGGTCCTCCCGTTTTCAGTTCACTGGAGAATTTTTTCAGGTGTTTCAGAGCCAATGTAGTCGAGTGGTACAGATTTCAGGAAACCCGTTTTAAGGAATGGTTATAACCTTTTGATGGAGGAATATTCTAGTTTCTAAGTGTGATACACAGGGCTGAATGATACGTAAAAGATAAGGAACCTTCTCGAAGCCAGATTGAACATTCTAGAACACCGTACGACAAGGACGGAGCAATGTGCAAAAGAGATAAAGAGTGCGTACGTTCTAGAATGCGATTTGCGATAAAGATAGAACACCAGCTAATCAGTATCACTCCTGCCGAAAGGCGACCAGTTAATTCAGTTGCGAGTGCGATTCCAAGAGATTAAAATCAAAGAGCTAAAGTGCGAATAGTGATGACAAGTGAAAGTACTGTGTGAACTGCGCGTAATTGAAGTAATTAGTGACCGTATTTTGTGTGTGTAATGTAACAATTTTGTAGTTCGTGGTTACTTTATCCGTTTCTATTATGCCTTAATGTAGTATGATAAAATAATATATTCTTAAGATAGTATTAAAAAGAATTTTATTACTCATAATTAAAAGGATGTAGGTATAATTAAAAGAGAAAGTGCAGTAGCCCCCACACTGAGATTTCCTGTGCTGAGCTAGTCTCTTCCATTTGACATTTTAATGATTTTAGATACTTAATAAATTCTACATAAAACTTACAATTTTATAATTTTACTTCTGTTGCACCACAAGAATAATCTCCATTTCAACATAGGACAGGTTGAAAAGATCTCGCTTAAGATGATTAGAGAATGTATAAACTTTTAAATCAATATGTAAATCAATAGTGAAAATTTTGTTTCTTTAAGAAAGTGGTTAAAATGAAAAAGCCTTTGAAAGAGAAAAAGCGTTGGGCGAACTTTCTTTAGTTTTGTTAAGTTTAATGCGTTTTTTAGGTAGCTCATAATATGTAGAAATTCGTTGTGTATAATGTTGTGTGGTTGGTGATCGTTTCCAAAAAAGCCATATTGCCATTAGGTATAGCTGTTGTCTAACCGTTAGAAGTTTTATAAATTATAATATCTTTGAATCTAAAGTACAATCAAATTATACATAGATAGTTAATTAACTCACACCGCTGGCTATGCGACCCAATAAGTGTATTGGCCTCTGAAAGTAGAAACTTCCAGTGCCATTTCTGAACCACAATCCGCCAATTGCAATAACTAAATAATAGATAGTTAACAACAGTAACAATTTCAATATGATATAAGCCAATAAGACTGTCTATCGACATGTATTTATATTTTTGTCGTTTTCTAGAAGGACCAGCCTTGCGATTCTGTAACTCACTTTTCGAACTCTTACAGCGGTTTTCGCAGCGCCGGTCGCGCTCAAATCAGTCGTAAAGCAGTCATTTTACGATTTGGCATTTTGATAAACAATAAACTACAAGCTCCCTCCTTATCAGAATGCCAAATCGAAAAATTACTGCTTCACAGTGTGAGTGACTCATAAAAGTGTGTTACAGAATCGCAAGGCAGTTGCCATTATAGGCAGTTCACGAAAGAATATTTCAATGTTTAAAATGTAGCCTAAATAACGAAGAATATTCATAGACACGTCTCATGTTATATAGATTTTTATATTCTAATACCCTTAAGTAATACGCTTATCGTATAGATAGAATTATATTTTATTAAAATTTTATTATTTGATTAAATTTATATATTAATATATTAAATATTTAACGTATCACGTCCATCAAATAGGCACTTCAATAACTAATTACTTCTTTAACGTTTATCTTCAGCAGTAAAATATTTGTTCTTTGTAAAACAAATTATTTAGAAGTAATTATGTTGGTATAAATTTATTTAATATTAGGATAACGAAGCGTGCGAATGTTTGGGTTCATATTATTCAAAGCGTATTCTAAGCAGTAGAGATAAAAGGCTTTTTCGGTAGAACCCGTTTAGTTTTCAGTGCTTTGGTTTAAATGCAGTTTTGTTTACCGAATGTAGAGTTCCTCTAATTACCTACGCTCGTGTTAGGATCCCTAGACGCATTGTAAACATGGACGCGCCAAAATCTGACATCGTACATTTGTTTTTTCAACATAAGGCTTGTTATTAAAAGTAATTTAATTATAATGCTAATATTTTCAATATAATAATTATAAGTTAGTCGTATTAGTCCATACATCGTCACTGCCGACCATTTTTTGGATAACACAAGGCAAAGTAAGGTTGTTACCCATCACAGAACAAAGATAATGGCGTAGCTGAGACCACCGCGGACACTCTTCCACTGTGCTTTGCCGTGTTATCATTTGCATAACACTCCAAGAAGGTAGATGTTGGTTGGCGCCGCACCATGTCATACAAGTAAAGTAAAACTTCGTAAAATGGCATGCTAGAATTGACACGCCGAAACCTGACGAACGGTGTCAATTCTAAAAAAAAAACAATAAATCTATCTATCCTTTGATGCTGGCAACACCTTTATTGCGATACTTATTCTAGGGGAGGTGAGACGGAGCTCACTTGTCAAAATCGAATTTCTTTTTAATCATACACACCCAAGAACACTTATAACCCAAGACTTATAACACTTATATTAAGAGTAAGTGAAGATCTAATTTTACATTTACTACCAATTTTCAAATCAAGGACGGGCGAGAAAAACTGGCAAGAAACTCTCCGCCACTTTTTTGAATGGCCAAGTTTTGGTTTACAATTAAATTGCAAGGAACCGCAACCCCTATGCTTCAATTGACATATTGAAACAAAATGTCGAAAAGAACAGTATCTATACTTTTAGTGAGAACAAATCACGAAAACATCTCGATCAAGGTTAAAACGTGAAAAGTGTCACAAGTCAAAAATCACACACGTTGAAATGCGATCAGTCACCACAAAGTGTTAAAAGTTAGGTTAGCATTATCTTTTCAAAGCACTTACTCAAGGCTGGCAACACTGATTCAGGTCTAAAGTTTGACTGAAGACTCACAGACTGTCTTAAATAATAGTTAATTTTTACTAAATTTAATTTAGTTCGACAATACTCCGCAATCGATACATCTATTAAAAATGATTGCTAATTCAGAGCTTATAACATTATTAACTGATCTTAAAATTATAACAGATACACCCTAGATTTCTGTTCTGAAAGGTTTCAAGAATGTCATTACAATATTTAAATTAAAATTTAATAACACATTTTTCTCTAATAATGAGTGTTCACTGGGTGTAGTGCTTAGAGACTTGGTTGAATGCAGAGGGAAATAAACTCATAAACACTTTAAATGTAGAAGCTACTTCGAGGTCTGAATTAATTAACTTTCAATTTACTTTTAATAAATAGTCAGTGTTTATTTTACTCTTTGCCAGTTCTATTTACCATTTCTTATTTTAGAGCCAACGCATAATATTAAATCTTTTTTTAATTCTTTAAATACAACATCTTACGATATAAATCACATTATTTTAACTTTTTTACTGCAATCGCTCAGTTGCCTTGTCACAGAAAGTAGATTTAAGAGACAAATTAGTAGAAATTGTTCTAGTACCAACGTGGCTTAACTAACGAACGGCCAGAAACCACACAGACATAAGTATGCAAAAGCTTAATTTCATAACATCACATCAACTGTAATAATAATGCATACAAACCGTTATATGTATTAATATATGTGTTCTTTAAAAATTATAAAACAAATGCGTCTTCCAAAGTTTTTTAACAATCATTGTTAATCACTGCCAATTTTTTTTAACACGAGTATTTTTAAGGAATCATTTACCATCATATGCGCAGTTAATCTCCGACAAACAATAAGAACCGTTTATGATGAATGAATTATAACGTATATTTTGATTAATAAAAAATTAAATGATGGCGTTTAATAGTTAGATGATATAATTATATTAGTCTCTAATAATAACATGAAATAGTTTTCATGAAAACGACTAGGTCTGTGTTACCTGTGGCAGACTGCATGCTAAGGCGACTGCCCAAGCGCAGTATAACATTTGTTTACTTCTTCTTCGCGCAACCGATAAACGTAAAGGATACACTACCGCGAAGAATCTGCAAAGGAAACAATTAAAGCCTTAATACATGTTTGGAATATGCTACATTCGGGAAGTTGGGGTGTTTGAGACCCTAATGCTTCGAATGAGCGGTCAAAACTGTCGGTTCTACATCTAAGGTACTCCGATCGTGTCAGGCAAACATCGTATGGGAGTATGAGAGTTATAGAAAACTGAAAGAAGACATTCTACGCTGAGACGATTTATAATGAGAGATGTAGAGCGAAAATTATATAAATTTAATTTTACAAATTACAGTGCATACAAAATCTCTATTTGATAAGATATTAAAAATTCTACACACAAGTTATATATTATATCGTTTAAGAAAAAAAATATTATTGAGATACTTTAACACTCATATCAACATATCTACTGATAAAACAGCAGTTTTTAATGCACTTTCTGCCGCACACAACCTCTTTGTGGTACCATCTGTCAGTAGAGATATTTCCAAACCGATACGACTTAAGAGCCTTCCAGAAAAGCGCGTACCATTCCCTGAAAGGTCGACCACAGATCCGCTATTCCCCGGCGTTGCAGGTGTCCATGGAGGGCAGTTATCCCTTAATTCAAAGTGATCCAACCAGTTCATTGCCTCCTGGCCCATAAAAAATATTAGACATGATTTCATTTTATATCCTCCTCGTTAAAGATTAAAGCAATAAATAAATTTTTAAAACGTGTCAAAATATGTGTTTTATATTTAAAATGCTTTGAAGTGTAAACAAAAAGTGTTTTTCCCCAGTGTGTCCTACATATTGATTCAATCGTAACAGAAAATTTTAACCTATACTAACTCTGAATAAAACCCTTATTTCTTCATTACGTCTAACACATTTCTTCATTTAATGGGACGACCACCATTAATCCTAAGTCAATTTATAAAAGACTAAATCCTCAGATTGTATTCAATCAGCCGCTCAAATAAAACGAATAGAAGATTGCGTTTCCGAGTTTGTTATCAATAAACTGTCAGCTTCTTTATAGTCAGACGTTTGGACGTGAGAGTAACAAACGCGTGACCGAAGAACTGGAATTTTTTTTATTAGACTGGCACTTATAAAATTATAACACTGTTTTTACGTTTTATATATTAATAAATTATTCAATTGATTTTCAAAGTCAAGTTTATATGATATTTCAATTATGTTTCATTGAAATCAATTTAGTATCGATGGTATTTTATACAATAGATTTCTCATTATGGAAATAGTTTTGTAAAGTAAAATATTTGTTTCGGGCATCAATCATGTTCAAAATGATGTGATCCTATATTTAATAAAAAAAATTCAATAAATCGAGATTTAATGAAAAATAATCTCGATTATGTGAAACTTTCAACTTTTTAGATCAAAAAAATACTTATCCCTTATAAGTTAAAATCGTGTAATT
Source organism: Pieris melete (assembly GCA_963693345.1). Lineage (NCBI taxonomy): Eukaryota > Metazoa > Arthropoda > Insecta > Lepidoptera > Pieridae > Pieris > Pieris melete. The sequence goes on along the minus strand of CAVNZK010000346.1, from coordinate 386,025 downwards.
TGCACGTGTTCCTTTTACAACTCTCGTTCTACAAAGCAATACAAACAGCGAAATATAAATTATTATGATATGAGTATCATGTACTATGTTATGTACCTTAAGCAAATACCTTATCGTTCCTTTTTATTGAAATTTTTAACAATAGGAAACCATACAATATTTTCGATGTGTTATGTGTGATAACAATCTTACCTATCAAGTGATATGCAGACGAGAACATTGGATGACAGGTACAGGCCAAAAGCTCGCATAACAAGTAAAATTTTACACATCAGATTTCCAGCTAGCCATGCGTTCGTGTACTTCCAGCCAATCTGAAACAATTTATTGAACCAATATATTTTAAAAAGAAAGATTGTTAGGATTAAATTTTAAACATCTATATGTTTGAAAGTGTTTAGGGAAATTGTATATTTTTCTAATATAACGTTGTATAGAAGAAATCTTATAACGTTTACTGTTTATTTATTACAAAACACAAGTTGCATGTATTTCCAAAACCACTTTTAATTCCGTTTCCAACATCTTTTTGCCAACATATTAGGGATTAAGTTAGAGGTTTATATGCCTGAGGTAAAACCCGGATTAAGCTTCAGCCGGGATAACGTGTTATATCATTGAAAAAGCGGCTTGAATCTGTGCATAGAGTCACAACGAAGTTTTTACACGTGTCGCCTTCCGTAATAGTAATAAAACATCTCCGTATTGCATATGTACAGTGGCGTAGCTACCTAGGGGCTAGGCGGGGCAGTGCCCCGGGGCCCTAAAACTCAAGGGGCCCTCGAATCCTTACCAGAAATCTCGATCGAACTGAAATTTTGAAAATTTCTCTCATTTTCAAAATAAATATTGCCAGGTTGCAATCCCACTTTAATCATGACAACTCAGCTAAGAGAAATTCAAAAGTTATATTCAGGGAATTCCCCTAAATTCTTTCTGTAAGTTGGCAGTGTCGTCAATTTGACGGATATGTGCGTTTTGGAATTCGAGAAGAGTTTTGGAATTGGAAGCATTTATTAGAAAGAATTAAGCAACACAGTTGTTCGAGTGTCGAGTGCCCTGCAGTGCACAAAAGAGCTTAAGTAGCTTAGCATTTTTAAAGTATTTGTATATTCATATTTTTATTTGATAAAACCTAATCAGTTTACACAGCAGCGGGCCCCATTTTACAATTTGCCTCAGGGCCTTTGTTTACCTAGCTACGCCACTGCATATTAAAGCAAATATTGAAAGTGCACGAAAGTTTCATCGTTTCAAACGTGGACTTTATATTTTTGTAAAACTTTAATGTAAAGTGATAAACTTTATAAGTGTTTTCTTTCATTTTTGATGATTTATTAGCTAAATTAAATTTTAGATATAATAACTTGCACTCATCGAAATCTACCTAAAATCAATACTGTGACACAAAAATCGCAGATCGTACTTTACTCATAAGTATAGTTACGAGACCAGGCATTGTTGTGTAGGTACTTTGTGTTAAGGCCGTCTTGTCGGCCGCTTCACTTAAAGTACATAGTAACGCTACTCTAACTATTAAAATAAACCTACATAATAAAAAACAGGATCTCTGTCCTAAAACAACCAGATATTCCATACAAAAAGGTTTAATAACATTAAATTTTATTCCTTGTCTTTCTTGGTCGTACGAAAACACTCCTTAGGAGAATAAAAAGAACAATTAAATATATAATTAGTTATGTAATACCACCTACCCGCAAGCCACACATCTCATTTACGTCATAAACCATACATGTAATTTACGCCACAATTGGCTCTCGCAATTATACTATAATAGCTTATGTGTTGGCTTTAATATCAGCCCTGCGATTCTGTAACTCAGTTTTCGAACTCACACAGCGGTTTTCGCATCGGCGGTCGCTCTCAAATCCGTCGTGAAGCAGTCATCTTATGATTTGGCATTCTAATAAACAATAGAAAAATGCTATTTCATAAACAATGATGCTTTGGGTTAAGTTCGGCAGTGCTGTTGCAGATATGATTATACAAATTGAAATTACTTTGCTAAAAGCGAAATGGCTACCGTCTTTATTTTTATAAATGTTTCCACGGAAACAACTGCTGGATATATATAAGAAAAATATCGGATGATTTAAAGCACATAAAAGCAAATTGTTTATCGAACTGATAAGAATATAGAAGTAACTAATATTATCGCTGCCTTTTTTAGTAGATTTTTATTTTGTCAATATATTCTGTTGAATCTTATCGTTGATATTTGGACTGTTTTTCTCCTACATATAAGTCAAAATTACATTTCTCGTGTAGTGTATAAAATAACGCTATATTATAGAATTACTAGCTGACCGGGCAAACGTCTTTTTGCCATGTAAATCATTTATAATAAAAAAATAGGGGTTGGTCGTAGAGGGGTGAAAGTTAGGGGTTGTATGTATTTTTTAATGCTGTATCATAAAAAAATAGAAATTAAAAATTTTGTCTAAAAAATAAAAAAAAAATTGAGGGGTGGACCACCCTTATTATTTAGGGGTGTGAAAAATAGATGTTAGCCGATTCTCAGACCTACCCAATATGCTTACCAAATTTCAGAGGAATCGGTCAAGCCGTTTCGGAGGAGTATGCAGACTAACATTGTGACACGAGAATTTTATATATAAGACTAGCTGATCCGGCAAACGTCGTTTCGCCATGTATATCATTTATAATAAAAAAATAGGGGTTGATCGTAGAGGGGTGAAAGTTAGGGGTTGTATGTATTTTTTAATGCTGTATCATAAAAAAATAGAAATTAAAAATTTTGTCTAAAAAATAAAAAATAAAATTGAGGGGTGGACCACCCTTATTATTTAGGGGTGTGAAAAATAGATGTTAGCCGATTCTCAGACTTACCCAATATGCTTACCAAATTTCAGAGGAATCGGTCAAGCCGTTTCGGAGGAGTATGCAGACTAACATTGTGACACGAGAATTTTATATATAAGATAATCGAAAATCTTTCTTGAAAATCTGCCTACGCCTTTGAAATATCTGAAATACGCCTATTACTCGAAGGTTTTTTCAATATCGTACGATATTTGTTGCAGCTTCCGGCTTATTTTATTAAGCAAAATACATATTTGTAGGGTTCGGACCCGCGTTATATGTCAAATATTCCAAAAAGAAACCGTTTACAAAGATAACGACGCTACCAATATTATCTCTTTAATAGCCTATTTTTTACTTCAAAAGACAAAAGGCTTCTTTTACAAACACAAACGGGTACCGGAAACTTGGCATAATTGAGTTATGGAAACAGCCGAATTTAATATAATAGTCATATAACATAAGTAATCTTCCAGAAGTATAAGTCGCGGCACGAAACTCTAGCGCTGACCGTTATTGCGCAGAAGTAAAAAATAAGGTACCTGAGGGGGGCTAGCGGAATGAAGAGCGTCGATTGGCTCTCCAGTCGCATTTTGTCCCCCGCGCGACAGTACACATGCGCAGCAATCCTCTCCACGTATCGGCCAGCGCTAGACTTACGTGCCGCTGGTTATATGTTAACTGAAAGCGAATATTACTATACTATGAAATGCTAAAAAATTCATTCATCATCTTTTATGTCAAAGGGGAGGGGATTAGGGAGGTGTTTTGATGGTTTTTTTTTTAAACTACAAAATCAAGTTAAGGATAAATCTCGAATGCATTTGCTTGTTACCTGGCTTGCCTTCTGAGAATTTAGCTTTTAACATTCGAAAGTTATATTCTTTGAAGAAAATCCACTTTTCCTGTTGAAAAATACGCAAACATGCTAACGACATAAGCTCTTCAAAAGTTTGCAAAGCAATTAAGCAACTTTGAGTTGTAAGAGGAAAAATTGTGAATTTTCTAACTTGTATTGCCAAGTGTAAACGTGTTAATTAATGCATAGTTATTATGCCACTTAATATTTCACGTTTTAAAACCTGTAATTTTTATCGAATACAACGACACAGAACACAACGTATTTCTATCATTTAAATATTTTAATTGGGTTTATAGTGTGTAGATTGTTAGTTACGGGCCATTGTCTCCTTAATAAACATTTTACGCACAACGGACCTATGGAGAGTCGAAGTGCGGAAACTGAGTCCACAAACCAATAACCAATAGTGTCTAGATTTAAATTTATACCAAACTAAATACGAAGCCGGTCATTTTCGTACCCTCCATGTGAGTGAGCATTAGGTCGGCCATCACAACTGTGGTCTCCACAGGTGGTTAGTAACCTAACCAAGGCCTTTTTTAAAATAGCGTTCATGCAAGTTTGGTATTAACTAAAGACAACGTTTTATTTCTAATTATAGCTTATACAGGCTCTGCATAATAACGTCTTTTATTTAACTGCAACAGTTAGTTTGTAGTAGTAGATAATAATATACCACGTAAGTACAACATCTAAATTAACAAACCGCCTTTGTATAGATTCTAATCTATCTGTATGAATTTTGTATATCGGGGCCCATACAGCTAAACAGTACTGAACCATGGTTCTCATGAGAGAGCTGTATAAGACACACAAGGGGTCGGCTCGCCTGAACGGTTACGGTCTCTAAGAATAAAGGACAACATGCGGTTAGCTCTACTACAAATATGATCATAATGAGGTCTAAATTACACAACAGAGTCAAATAATACTCCCATGTCATAAAGGAATAATAATCTAAGCATTTCTACCATTAACTTCATTTCAATCTATGAATTGGGTTCGTTATCAACCAATCTACATAGGTATGTTGTATATGCAAATTTGTTGTTAGACTGGTTAAGTACACCGCTGACGTCTCACATTTACTCCTGACATACAACTAACAATGGTCAGGTTAATGACGAATACTACCGTATATTAAAAGGCGGCAAATAAATGAGCTTCGAGAGAAATTTTTCGAAACTCATTTGCATTCATGAAATTAATGCATACATTACGCAAATATTGAATTACTCGTGAAACTGTTGTTTAAATTATTGTCACGAAATTAATTTCATGTCACTAATTTCGGCTTAACAGTTCTTATCTAGACGTCGAACACTGAATAAAGCGAACCTGCCTTGCGATTCTGTAACTCACTATAACAATAAACTAAAAGCTCCCTCCTAATCAGAATGCCAAATCGTAAAATGCCTGCTTCACGACTGATTTGAGCGCCACCGCCGCTGCGAAAACCCTGTACGAGTTCGAAAAGTGAGTTACAGAATCGCAAGGCTGTTATAAATACTGCCTACAAGACATCTTCAAATGAGCAGTCATGTCTTGTACTTGCCTTACCTATTCTTATCACGATTAGTAACCATTACGTGGAAATACTCAAACAAATGAGTAAATAGCTATGCATTAAGCGAATCCCAAAAATACGAGAGGTCACAAAAGCCACAGAAGCTGTCATGGATTAAAATGGTTGTGGACGGGACACGTGAATAGGCTTCAATATGGAAGATGGACAAAACGTGTCACATCATGGAAAGTACTAAAAGGCAAACAGTGCAAAGGACGACCCCAAATGCGAGGTGAGGATCTTTACAAAGCTTTGAAATTCTGGCTTCAGGTGACTTAAGGGAAAAATTATATTGCTTGAAGGACTTATGAAGATGATTCCTAATCAACTTTCTTATAATTTAAAAGATCTAATCACATGTGTAATTAGTATCAAAATATTTTATAATCGTTTTTCTTTATATAAATTAAATAGTGTTCATTATAGTTTTATGAAATTACACCTATCTTTTTTGTTTTATTTTTATTTATATAAATAAACCAGCGGTCTGTCCCGGTACAAGTACATTGTTTTATATTTCAACAGTAGTTCCTATTTATAATGTTAAGTACATATACTTGCAGTTTGATTGTGTATATGTAGTTACTATATTTTTATTATTAAACCAAGGGGGTGTTTGTTAATTTCCTTATCCCATTTTTAAAGAACCTTTAATATCACCAATATACGCAGTTGCCGTCTTGGCCGACATTATGGCCGTTATGGCCATATGTGGAAGTTAAACAAAGAAGTCATGAATGATCAACTGCCGAATCATTCATGGTATGAAATTTTACTTGATTATGTATCACTTACTTATATTATTTTTGGTATGGTCGACAGTTTTGCTGTAGAACTCTATACTAAAAAAACTATCTTTACAATTAATTAGTGTTAATCTACACTAATATTATAAAGAGGAAAACTTTATTTGTTTGTTTGATTGTAATGAATAGGCTCATAAACTACTGGACCGATTTTAAAAATTCTTTCACCATTCGAAAGCTACATTATCCTAGCTACGAGTAATATAGGCTATATTTAATTTTGAACAAAAATAGGGTTCCGTAAGATATTAGGGTTTTTCGGACAAAAGGTGTAAAAAATCAACCAAAAAAGTTACTTATTTTGCTTACCCTGCCTAAACTATTAAAGATAGAACCATAAAAACGTTCTAAGTAATTGTAGATCTTATAAATATCTACAAAAAAGTCCGCGACACACTATACCTATCTATGTCGAGTGACGCACAATAACCATAAATGATATAAATGACATGGCAAAACGGCGTTTGCCGGATCAGCTAGTGATTTATACAGTGACAACCAATGAAATGTCACCATGTATTTTACAGATTGATTTGTATCAAAAAAGTATCGGAATGAGTAGGTGAGTCATTAGAAGTAATTGATCTATTATACATTTTATACAAATCATTATGCAAACACGTTAGGGAACATCTTCAGTCATTTGGTGATTTACTCACCCCAACTCACCTATTACGTAAATAGGTTCAAATGTATACTTTTTAGGTTACTTTTAAGCAGGAGGATTCAAATAAGGAGAAAAAATTAATTTGGCTTATGGTATGATTTGCACATACATCTAGTATTTATAGATGCATATTTGTCACAATTGGAGCCGTATCACATTTTATAGGTACATTTATTATCAAAAGTACGTTAATAATATCCCGTGTGAAACCAAATTAATTAAATGTATTTTGTGTGTTACTATAACCACTTAGCTATATTTCATATTAATAATAGTCTTATAAAGAGAAAGAACGCGAAGTAATATTGTTAATTTGTCATCCAAAAATTATATTTATTGTTGGTATATTTTTATTCTAATACTACAAATAAATGTTGTCAAATAAACTCATTCGAGCGGGGTATTTCAGTGAAATGTAAATATATCTGCCAATTTATTCGTAATTTAATTTTCCGCCGCAGTCGAACTTTTATAGCAATATGAATACTGATACTAGTTTAAAATATAAAAATATTTCAACGTTCAAAGTAGCTGGGCTCTTTGTAAATCTGAATTCCAAAAGTTATTAGGTTACACTTCAATTACATTCGGTCACAGCCGGTCATTGGCTTTTCCTTCGCCAAACACGAGCACCCTCTTTGACCCTGAATCACTTCGCATTGCCATCAGCCTCCACGCGTTAAGCGTGCGCGTATGTACTCCCCATAAGTGTCCCTGTGACATTGTAGTAAGTAGCCTTGGACACCATTTCTTTTGCCAAAAAAATGCAGGTAGTTTTTTCGCTACGCCGTGCTCAACGACAACAAACGCAGATCTCTTGCCTCCGTCAATGTTCCAGCAATTTTGGAGCCAGCATCGCTGGAGATGATGGCAAGCGTTAATCCCTTGGAAGATGGGACGGACTTTGGTATGGGATACTACTTGTTGACACGTTAGCATACCGTTTAAGCATGGTTCGACTTCGAAAAACACAGAAATCTTTAACATTTGTGTGAAGACGACTTGTTTATGTAGCGAGTATTTAATTTACTCTGAAATATCTTGATTCCAAGCCACTTAACATCTATTTTTCTTATTTTAAAATTATAAATAATTTTCTAAAAAATATGAAATATTTTTTTAAAGTTTTCATTAAAACTTCTAACTAAGAGCTTTCGTTCAGTTTTAATTAATTTAATTTAACATTATTCGTTCTTAATGAATAACTCTTAAGTACCTACTAGAAAAGCCAATCGCAGATTCTTGAAAAATTCGTAAATGGTATTTAATTCGTCATATAGTCATCTGTCAAGTCAACGAATTGACAGATGGCATATATCTGTCATCTGCCAAGTTCCAACTATTGTTCTGATTCCTTAAGATTTCTGCACTAGACCACAAAATAAATATATAACAAAATTATAAAGGTGCACAGTTTGATTGTTTGTTTGAGTGCGCTCATTCATGCACTCAGATTGAAAATTGAATTTCTTTGGGAAGTCAATTTATCGAAATGGGATATGCATCACGCTACGACCAAAGTAACGCGGTTGTTTGTAGTATACATATATTTAAATTGTATGGGTCACAGGGTACGATTGGATCTGTTTAGTAATGATTTTCTTTTTTAGACAAAAAGAGTCAGTCTGTCTTACGTCATTGAACGGTGCGCAGAGAAGATTTTTAACGCACCACTCAGTGTTTTCGGTCACACGTGGATTTCGGGATTTACTAAAGAGTGACAAATTACAGGCGGATACCCTGTACCCGGTTAAGTACCTCCACCAAATATGAGCCCCATATATATAACCGCCCGTCAAGGATAAAAAATTAAAAATCCGTAGGACATGAATGCTATCAATAACTCACGCGAGCAACAGTTTTTTTTACCTTTTTAAAATCTATAGTTTTTCTACGACAAAAATTATTATTAATTCATTTATTATTCTAATATAGGGTGCAAGTTATTAACAACAGAGGTGCATTCTGTAAGTTACGTCGGAATTCTATTAGACGGTACAGATTATGGTTAGAAATAGAAATTTTTAGAATTTATTGTAAAATGTTTTATTTTATTAAAACAATTATTTCACAAGCGTTGTTTGTAAATCTTCCTAGAAAGATATATGAGCACTCATGGCCGTGTGTAATATCTTTTCAGAATCCCTATTATATGCGCCAAAACTTGTAACTTCACTTTTCGTTAGTGTTTTTTTTCACAATGGGGTCCGAAGTAAACAAAAAGTTATGATTTGAGAAACTATAACTTAATATTATCTTGAATACACCCAATAAACAACCATAAATAGCATGTCATCTAGTGGATATTATGAAAAAAATACAGATGTAGATTTTTTAGAATTTTTATAAGAATTAGTAAAAAAAGTCAACCTTAAATATAAAAACGCGAAATAAATTATAACTCTGCAGAGGTTGAGCTGAAGGACTTCCCATAGAACAATTTTGACAGCTGATGACCCCATCTAACCCCTAGTTGCGTTTGATCCACGACCTTTTGGCCATTATGTATATACGTTATTGATTTATGAATAAGCGTCCGTTTTTAAAAAAAGCTTTGCCGATAATAATTCTAAAATCGTTAAAGACGGCATAGTGTTATAAGTGAATTAACATACGCATCGATATGTACTAAACACTCATAACTTATTAAAACATCTCGGCATAAACGGTGCCCAAAGCTATTAAACAAAGTCAAACTACACAACGACGAACAAGATCAAACGCCTTTGACATTCGAAACGAGTACTCTTCTCAAACCACTTCTTTTTATTTCCTTCTCCGGTTAATACAAATCTCTGCAAATATGGAATGTAATCTTGAAATTCTTTTAAAAACTTTAATTAATCGTTCGATATTTAGTTGTCAACATATGTTGTTTGATGATTTGCTGTTTTAAAAGAGTACCGAGAGTTTTTTACGCCGGCTTTTTCTCTCGGCCTACACCCTCTGTCTTCTTTGCCGATGAGTAGGGATGCCTACAAACTCAAATTTAATGACGTGGAATACCGAATAAGTGATACATGTATCTTATGATCCATAATAAACATAAAAAAATATAAATAAACGTGACAAAACATTCTTTGATATAGAACGATTATCTAAGACTAATACTTCAATAAAGAAAGGCAGGCAATTAACTCGCTTACTTGGAAAATGATAGCTTTACGATCCTTAGTAGAGAATGAAAATTCTCTCTACCATTATTGCTTTATTACGATTTTAAATAATTCCTGGTAATTGGCTTACATAATACATTTAATTTTTTCATACGTTTATATGTTATATACGTGATTTAATATTTAATAAGTTTAACAAAATAACATGTTCTATTAATTTGCTCACTTCACTTTAAGTTTTTCATCCTGTTTTTATTACAACACGGAGAAGTTTATAAAGCTCGTTCGTGCTTTTGCATTCGCAGATCACATAACTTTAGGTTACACGCGCTTTGCAAACTTTAAGTCGGCACAATCTTTAATTATGTTCTAGCTCTGTCCTGGGTTTGCAAGGCATTTATTGTTGGACACAAATATATAACACAGAGATATGGAAGCATTCTGATTATCAGAATGCCAAATCGTAAAATGACTGCTTCACGACTGATTTGAACGCGACCGCCGCTGCGAAAACCGCAGTGAGAGTTCGAGAAGTGAGTTACAGAATCGCAAGGCAGATATCTTACATTTGTAATTACTTACGTAGCTCCTATTATCCATTGTAGTTATGCAACAGTATTGCGTGGGCAGGAGCGGTAATTATAATTAAAATGTATTTATAGTGATACTATCTACAGTTACTAAAACCACTTAAACAAATGATATCGATGAATTATATACCTGAGTATTGAGAGAAATATCTGGCTGAATTCTTTACAAGAATTTTTGATGGATTCTTGAACCTGGAATCTTAATTTAAATATATTTAAGGACATAGTCCCCTTAGGACAATAGCTATTATACTGGGTTATCGCCAGCTTAGACCGACCTTTCAGTTAACATTATAGTTATTGTATAAAATTAAAACTATTATTGCTAGAGTACAATGCTTTTATACACGTAAATTAGTCTAGTTGTACCGTTTTAATTAAGGTTAAGTTCGATTCCCGGTTCGAGGGCAAGTTTTAATTATATTTTAAATTGGTTCTCGGCCTTTGGGAGGGTTGTGCGGTACCGGGCGAGTGCTTAAACCGTACATGGAGGACATGGTCGAATTTCTAAGGCAAGCACGAATTATAAAAATCTTATAATTGACGCTGGCTAATGCACAAACCGTGCCAGAGCCATATTATAGAAAAAAAAAACTAAGGTTAAAAACGAAATACGATAAAGATTCATCAAGAAATATATTTTTTTTTTTCTAAATTTTTTTTTTATTTTGTGTAGACACCTTTGCCCCGTTTCACCTCCTTCGGACAAGCAAAAAAAGCTGGGGCGGCCACAGAGCAGGCAGAATATAATAAACGGCACAAATATAAGAGTCTTTCCTCCAACTTCGATTTTGTTCCCTTTGGAGTAGAGACTCTTGGGCCGTGGGGTTCAAGTGCACAGGCGCTTATTAAAGATTTAAGTTGGCGCCTGGTAGATAGTACCGGTGACCCCAGAACTGGCACTTTCCTGGCTCAACGAATAAGTCAACGAATAAATGCTGCCAGCGTTAAAGGTACCTACTCTGCCACAGAGACCAAACTTTTTAAATTTGTTTTGATTTTTATTTATTTTTAATTATTTTTATTATTACTTTATAGGTAATAAGAATATTGTGAATACTGTATTTGTGTAAATAAAAATAAAATAATTTATTTTATTTTTCTAAAATCAAATTAAGTAGTAAACAAATTCAAAGCATAATTTAAACAAATATTAATTAATTCAAATATGCCAAATAAAATATCTCAAGAAAAACAAATTAAATACAGGGACCGTGTAAACAAAAAAAAATCTAATTTAGCAATTCTGGGAACGCCAAGAAAGCAACCCCATGGGGTTAAAGATATTTAGAATAATAGGATGTAGAAAGAAAAAAAAAGTATATATTTACCATTGGTGTCGCATTAACACGTATAATAGCGTATAACCGGATAGTTCTAGGTTTGAATCCTGACTGGTGTGGCGGAGCAACCAAATCCCTAATTCGAAAGAATTAGAAGTATATGCGTAGGGAAAAAATTACAGTTACTAATAGCGATACAAAGCACCATCTAAATATGTGCTATGGCGTTATGTGAGAGGAATTCTTATAATTGTCAAGCACGGTATAACTTCATTACCTTTCCGCGCGAATACTAGTATGTAAAGGAAAGGAATGGAAATAGTAATAGTAGGAGGCCATATGTAAAACCAAATACCTTCCTAATCCTAGACTTTTCTTGGCGCAACCACTGATGTGATTGTTTCAAAATGGTAGATGCATCAGATGAATCACAAATCAACCTATATATATTTAATTTTGCGGTCAATTAATAAAATATATAAGTATTGCTTAATTTTATATATGTTAACGTAAAATTGTAAACACCGTTAGATCGTAATCTATCTCGCGAGATTATAAACTGTCGAAAGATTGTGAACCTCAGCTTACTGCTTACAATTTAACGTATTATTATTCGGTAGATTGTACTACACTAACTAAGTTATCATTCAAACTTCTTTGGTCAATTACAGATTAATTTTACTTTCCAACAATTTCATATAACTATATACGTTAAATTGTAAGCAGTTCGTTGAGGTTCACAATCATTCGACAGTTAATAATCTCGCGAGATAGATTACAATCTAACGGTGTTTACAATTTTACGGTGACATATATACAAGTATGTTTATTTAGTCATAAATTTAAAAGTTAGTAGTATTGGAATTACGCTTTTAAGATACAAAACTGCTAGTGATTATATTAAGTTATTTATGGTGAAACGGCCGGGCCACAAGACACAAATAGAGAGGCCGGTCTTGTGCCAGAGGGACAGACGAAATTGCGATGCCGGCGCGCGAAGGATAGAAGACAGCAATAAATCGTGGCATTCTTTGAAGGAGGCTTTGACCTACATGGGGTCCATATAATAAATACAACTTCTTATCTTATTACTTATTCTTAATGTTTTGTGTCGTATATCTGTTTTTAAACAATCAAATAAAGTTATGATATTATTCAAGATTTTCTGACATATGCGTATGTACGGATTATTTAAACCTAAATATCAAATATATACGAGTTAAAACACCCACACAAGCCATTTACTCGTATTGGTTTTCGATATAGGATTGATGAGGGAATGTTGCGTCAACAGATATTGCTAATTATCTCTTTAACAATAAATAGAACCGATTGAAAAAAAACGAAGGTACTAACCTAACCTATAATTTTTAACCTTTTTAATGTTTTTAAAGCTTGCAATAGTTTACAGCAGCAGGCATTTCTGTAGGTTATTAAAAAAATATTTTCTTTATTTAGTCTCACAGAGACCGCCACTGCTATAAATGGTAATATTTTGCGTTTGCATTAACGCAGCAATAATTACATTTTAGTGCTTGTTTTAATATGTGGTCCATATTACTGAAATAATTATTTACTTTTACTTTATAGTAAGGCTAGGGTTCTTTCATACCATGAGGAGTCGAATTCTTAAACTATATTTTTTTACTATAATAGCTACAGCGATTGTATACTATGTCAAAATCATTTATTTATTAAAATAATAAAACTTTGTTTTGACAAATTAATCATACAATAGTCATTACACTAGGGACCCTGTGTTGAGGGTAACGGATATTGGTGAAATAGTTTTGAATTTCTTCTTGGTTTTTAAAACTGTCACTCAGAGGGGATTGCATGGAATAAGTAGTACATTACTCTATATATTATTAATGCTTAGCGTTAGCTGAGTTGCTATTTTGATTTTGACGAATGTACAATGTATTTTTGTTGTTTTTTTTTTGTTTATTAATATTACAATACACTGATTTTTGTTTCCAATACCAAACGCGGCTTACACGAGCTACTGTAGTCTTCTTTAAGTACCTGCCACATATAAAATTGTTGTATTTTTTTATCATAACACTTGCGCAAAGTTAATAATACAACAAATATACAAGTTTATCAAAATATAATCTGGAGTCAACTAGGTTTTTACTAAAAAATTGTTTAACAATAAAATATTAATATCAACAAAGAACTTTATTAGACAAAGGAGAAATTAATACATACCTAAACCAGTAATAAATAAAATAATAAGCCATTATTGTAATGGTTCATTAAACCGAAAAATAACAGTCGACGAATGTCCATTCTAAAGAAAATATTTTTTATTATCTATACTAATATTACAGAGGAATGGTTTGTATTATTGTATGTTTGTAATACTGATTCCTGAGCCTATTTCAAAAACTCTTTCACCATAATAATGTTGAATGTAGTAACACATTTATTTCCAAAATATATAATAAAATAATTCTTACCGAGCAAAGCTTGCCGCGTCAAAACGTGCCGTTTATTTAAGTATATGCTATATTTAATGTGTCTAAATGAATAAGCATTTTTTAAGAAGTTCTACATATTGAGAAACAAATAATCTAAAATGAATGATTTGGTAGCAATTTTAATTTTACCTCCAAAGGGATAACACCACATGTGACACATACATCAGCAACAGCCAGATGAGTCATTAACAAATCCACCCTAGACTTTCTTCGTCTTGACCTGGCCAAAGTAACTAGGATGGCCAGGTTCCCCAACCCACCCATAGCCATTAAAGCCGCATACGTAGTTATCACTATCCCCTGGTCACGAGGGATAATATCCTCAAAAGTCACGTTTAACGACGAAGATCCATCGAAATAGTCCCAAAATTGTTTATCGATATACAAAGTTGATGTTTCGTATGTTGAATTTGGGAACGTCATTTTATTTCCTACATGTTTTGGTATTAAGAATTTATATTTAGTATTTAACGTTACCGAACTAAACAAACTACAAATTTACGAGTATGTTAAAACCGTTCATTTTAATCTAACGATACTTAAACACAAATTTTTAGAGCGATCGTAACTTAATTCGAATACGTAGCTTCGTTCATTATGCTACGCGCGTAGCACGCACGGCGTCGTATCTCATACTGAGATTTATAGCGAAATTCGGAGACTGTGAGAATCAAATTTTCTACATTAAAAAGTTTTTGCTTACACAACAATGTAGAATTTATATCTTATCATATAAATGCTCATTTGAATATTAAGATTTTATTTTTTATTTTTCATGAAATAGGATGGGAGCTAGCAAAATAAATGTATGTATGGACGGCTTTATCTGCTAAAGGTATATAGGGGAAGATCGTTACCCTTCGTACGCGGGGCACTTCATACAGTCAAAATTAAACTTGAACGAAACAAAGTACAGTCTTGCTTTTGTATGTGTGCATGAGTCGAGGTACCAACTACACATCACCGAAGTTTCGCGAAATTGGCACCGATGAGAGTGAAGTTACAGGCATGGACGTGTTTTCGCGCTCAGTAAGTAAATTTTTAATCAATGTTTTTGTCTCTTGTTACCGTAGATAAAATAAGTTTTCGTGTAGAGTATTCTATCAGTAACTAGCAAAATATCCTTAAGATACGTCTCCAATACTTAATTTATGACGTTTTCCTATTAATATTTAAATAAGTTATATCTTGTTGTTATTTAGTTAGTGGGGTACTTTCGGACAGCACTAGATGGGGCACATTTGTACAACTAAATTTGTATGAAAATTTGTCGACACGTACTGTCATTTTCATATAAATTAAGTTTTTGACTTTCTACATAGTACATACAGTACTGTTAAGACATCTTGACTAAACCCTCTGGTAGGTAGGTACGATTGTGTTAGTGTGCTAATTGCTAATTTTTGCATTAACTTTGTCCTGTGTTGCTATTTTTGCTATCGTCGATGTAAATATATATTAAGACCTATTTCTTATTATCTTTATTAAGGTTGATTTTGATGCTTGTGAACCAGATGCTTTGAATAATTTACCAATCAATCAAATAGTAGTTCCTTCGAAGTCAGTTTTGACACCAGAGACATTTTGACAATAAAACAAAGAAAATGACGACGACGGCCAGGAAAACCACGAATTTATACTGCCAAGTGCCACACCCGAGAAAAATGCTAATCCGCACCAAAGATTAAGAAATGTTATTCTAAATTTAAGATACCTAACTAATTAAATATTTTTTTACATAAGAAAAGCTATGTAATTTCTGTTCACTATAAGAAAAGTATTTTATTTTTGTTTAATAGAAATTAAATCTTTATTTTTGTGTTTAATTTCATTGCTAATAAATGAATTTTGATTTATATGTGTCGTATTAATCGCAAGTACGGAACAACCCCACAGCGTACGAAGGTGCCCCGTTGATGGGGCAGATTCGTACGTTTTCCAGTTTTAGTTTAAATCATAATTATGGTTGAATAAGATGAAATCATTTGTATTTTTTTATATGAATCTCGGATAGTTAGACTATAAATTTAAGCTATCAGGTGATTGATTCATGGAAAAAGAAAAAAATAAAAAAATGTGAAAACCGTACGAAGGGTCCCCACCTTCCCCTATAGCCAAATACCAATACAAAAAAAACAAATCAGTGGCGCTACAACTTCATTTAGGTCTTGGCCTCAGATTTTTGAATCTGTTTCAGGATCATTTTTAAATCTAATAGGTGATCAGCCTCCAGTGCCTGACACACGCCGTCGACTTTTTGGGTGTGAGACATGTCGGTTTCCTCACGATGTTTTCCTTCACCGTTCGAGCAAATGAGCACATAGAAAGAAAGTCCATTGGTGCACAGCTGGGGATCGAACCTACGACCTCAGGTATGAGAGTCGCACGCTGAAGCCACTAGGCCAACACTGCTCATATATTCCAATACATCCTTTCTACTATTAAAGTAGATTTTTTGTTTCCTTATATTATAAATAATTTTACCACTATAACTTTAATATCGATTGTTACTTTTTTTTATTTCAAAACTTGTATATTGTATCAGCCGCGACCCGATTTTTAATAATGTTTTTTCGATTAAATACTCTTATCACATTTTATTGAACCCGTCTACATTTGATCATATTAATCGATGTTTTTTTAAATTCAAACAAGCAACCTTATGCAAGCAAACGAGATTAAAATCATAATAAAAATGTTATGCTTGCAATCCAATTTTATGAAAACTATGTATTTTAGTAATTTAAATTGGTAATAGTGCATGGCACTGTTACGTTTATGCCACTGATAATTTTATACATTCTTGAGATTCAGTGACCTAACATATTCTTGGCCCTGCAACTTCCCCCCTCTCTATGATGTTCCTTTGTCTTACGTAATCGAAGTTTCGACTTTGGAGACAGGATCTGTAGGGTTAAGGTCATTGGCCATACTTCGAAATTTCCTACATAATTCTTATAACTGTCAATATCGGAGGCAAAAATAAAGATTGAAAATTAATACGCCGTATTAATTTAAAATATATCAGTAAACTGATTTTTATATTACATTGGTAGGTTTTTGATTTTTTTCCTACTACGTATAAAACTGGCACGAATTGTTACCTACTCGAGTAATATTTATTGAATAAAGCAATGAAGCAGAAAAAGTAATCACTGGATGCTGGACTTAATTAATTTTGTTTGAGTAGGATTAAGATAGTGAATAACGTTGAAGTATTAAAAAAGTAAAATTTAAACGCTTGAACGAAATTAAAATCGAGTTAAACTTTAGTGTTTCATTTAATAACTTTTTAATATTACTTTCTGACTAAGATCTATTGTGTTGTCTTATCCTAGTTATTGTTTCATTATACATACTATTGGCCCTTTCCAACCTTACGTGATCAATGTTACAATAAAACACCCTAATTGTCGTCCATACTATTTTGATGTAGGTATATTAAGATAAATTAAACAAGGAAAGGGGAAAATATACAACCTTCTACTGAACCTATGTTCATACTCAATCGTGCTAATAGAAGTAATATTTCTAATATTTAAAGGAAACTATTATCAAGGCTTGTTTTTCATTAAACAACCTTTCTTCGCTCATTATTGGCTTTTAATAATTATTACTATCAGAATGAGGTTTTAATACTATATTAAATATATAATAGGATTACTTAGAATAATTTCTTAAATAAAATAAAATATTATTAAAAAGGTAAAGTTTAATCGAAATTGGAGGGTAATTGCTCTTGCCAGACGATTGAAATTGGAAATTTATTTTTTCAAATATTTTAATATTCTTGAAAAATTAAATTGCAGGTCTGATGAAAACATTCGCTTGTTGGACTGATTAAAATATAAGTTTATTAAAAAACTTTTGTTGTGTATTGATCACGACGAATATATACTTAACCTTAACAAAGAATACCTCACTTTACTACTACTACTTTAATAATCTTGAATTGTTTGCTTAACATACTTTATTACAAAATTTTGTCATGAAAATTTTTCTCATCAAAACTCAACTCAAAAAAAAAACGTATCTTAAGGTTAACTTCCGCCTTAATTATTTATACTTTAGTCGAATGACCTTTAAAGCATTAAAATATCTGTATGACTTCTTTATAATTGTATACAACAACACAATTATAACGGTTGTCACATCGGCTACACAAAGATTAAAGGCACAGAACTTTCTTAAACAGTACATTATCTACATGTAAATATAAGAACTTTTACAGCCAAATATGGACACAGGAAATGTGTTTTCAGTTTTATCTTATGTTCTAGATACACTGGGAACTCTACTTTTAAAGCTCCGTGTGTTTGCCATGACCCGTTGGGTTTAACGGTTTGACAGCTGTTTGAGTTATTAGTCTTTGATATGAGTATTTTTTTAAATAATATCTTTTATACTCATCTTCTAATTTCTTGTTGTCGATCAGCAATTTAGGATCATAATTTACATGTGTGTATTCGCTTTTACAGTTCTATCTAACATTTCGTTCTAGTAATAACATAATATAATTACCGTAAATTAAAAATAAAAGTGAGTTCATTACTCTTTTACATTAATCAATATTGTTCGATATAATATATTACATTTTGTTCTTAGACTTTTGCATATTTTTTATAAAAGACATATAACATATATGACCTAATATAAAATAAATTTTTTTTTCGTAATACTGTCGTATTAATATGTAAAGTAAATTCTTAATAACACATACTACCTTTTTACACAATTGCGTTGTTCTGATTGGACTTCAGTATATGTGGGAAACTTGATAGACTTTGCTAAGTTTCCAACATGAACTTAGGAAATCACAAGGGCACAAAATACAAAGCTAGTAAGGGGCTGTCCATTAATCACTAAGGGGTTGGAGGGGGGGGTATAGTAAGATATCACGTGTACTTATTTTTTGTCAAACGCTTTATTTCTAAACCGAAAAGCGGCTTAAAAAAATATCGATCAGTTCTATTCAATATATCAATTCGATCAGTTCGATTCTATGCGTAGCGCGAGATGACGCCGAGTGGCTTGATGAAACCGACGTTGATCTTCAACAAAGTACAGTACCAACAACTGACTTGCAAGATGCTTATCCAGTTGTTAGTATTGAAGAAAGTCTCACTAATCTGCGGCAATGTATATTAAATATGTTCATGTACTAATATACAATATATGTTTTTCGCATGATTACACCATCCCTTTAATATTATTTTTATGCCAGTCAAAAACAACCTGAAACCTTCGTCTAGACATTTTTATCATGGTCCTTAATTTTCTAGAATAGGATTAGATTATACTTTATACCAATACTTAAAAATTGGTATAAAGTATAATCGTGTTTGTAGTTAAACTCCTCCGAAACGGCTAGACCGATTCTCATGAAATTTTGTGTGCATATTGGGTATGTCTGAGAATCGGACAACATCTATTTTTCATCCCCCTAAGAGCTATTACGCACTGTCGACTTGTCGCTGGCGACTGTGAGTTTCTACAGTTTAAATAGATGTCTACGCATTTGGTCGTCGGTCGCCCAAGCGACTGGGCGACTCACCGCGTCGTGGCGGTCGCTGGCGACCAATAGAAGCACGGCTTCAATTGGGAGCATTCACACTGCGAGCAACTGTCGTGACGACCGGACGTCGCGCACAAAAATGGATAAACACATGGTCGCAAATTTGTATCAAAAGACACAATAGCTCATCAAACGAACGCACAGACATTCATGCGTAGTTGAAAAATTTACGACGGTATTTTCTCACGTCTTCATAAAATAGTTTAAACATTTCTTTTGATCTTCGTTCTTGTAACAAAGGATGTACCCAATACTCTCTTGATTTTCTTTTATTTTTCTTTCTCTTGATTAGTAGCGCTACTATAGCAGCTTCTTAAACATCCATTCTGCACGAATGTACTTGGAATACTGTCGCTCGGCTTGGTCTCCTGCCTAGTTGCCTATGTTTTGGTCGCCCGAGCGACCGAGTCGCCGGCGACAAGCCGACAGTGCGTAATAGCTCTAAATATTAAGGGTAGTCCACCCCTAATTTTATTTTTTTTAATTTTTTATGATACAGCATTAAAAAATACATACAATTCACCCCTCTACTATCAACTTCTATTTTTTATTATAAATGATATACATACATGGCAAAACGACGTTTGCCGGATCAGCTAGTAATATTATAAAAATTTAAGATTCTTTAGAGATACTAAAAATACACGTGGTTTTTGGTGGGTTAGACTTAAACCTCACCACCTATAACCATGGGGGAGGGAGAGGTTAAAAAATGTTAAAAAAACGTCACGTGATTAATGGACAGCCCCTAACGAGGTTTAGGTCGCGCGGTATTGGATATATGTATTACAAAGGCAAGATATACAACTATGATAAGCGTATCGTAAGTAATTTCATAATGAATTTATATCTATGTATTTATATTAAAAATTACTCTGGCATATTTCGATTTAAAATAAATTATTTTACGGATTGTTATATATAAGTTCTCGAAACAGAATATTGTCTGATTTTATATTTATACAATTTTTTGTATGGTATTGTTTGTAAAATACGATTTTGACCTCAACAATAAATGGAAAATTTCACAGACGGAACAATTGAATATTAATTTTTCAACAGTAATATATTTTCAACGTTGAATTTTACTCATTGAAAAGAAATATGAATGTATTAAAACTGAAGTTGATAAGATTATCACAGTTACAGATATAACCGTTAACAGTTTTTGAAGTAGGATATTTTCACGGATTTTATGTATCTGAAGACCTAAATGCTCTATATATATTAAACTACATTATTTCTGAAAAATATTTATGTTGGACACAGTGAACTATTGTACAATAACGATAATAACTTTTTGAAAAAAGACATTTTTATTGAAGATTCATAGCTGGGCAAATAAATAGGTTTATAACATAGATTTATATCGTTAGATAGGCCCCGACACCAAAAACTGTGGCATTGTTTTTGAATGTGTGCGTTAACAAAATGCCGACACACGCACACTAACGAGTAGTTTAAAAATCGTGTTTCTGCCATAGTACTTATCTGTTGTAATACTGACAAAATAGTGTCATCTCTTTTTCTCCTACATTAGTTGCAAACACTACTTTCTCTTTCGTGCACTCGCCATTTAAATTTGTTATTTTAGACAGTGCGGAAGGAAAAATAAAAGTTTTTAAATCAAATCGCAATTCTTACGAGTAAAATGTTACACCTCTGGCTTTATTTGTGTTTCTAGAATTGTTGTTGCACTTTAGAAAGGCACACGATGGCATTTTGTGACACTAAACTGCTCGCAAACGTCCTTTACAACACTGATCCCAGGTTAGTGAGCTCACTCACTTCGACTGTGCGACAACACGGCGCGGTCTCACTGCGGTAAGGGCCTATCTAACGATATAAACCTATGGTTTATAAATAATATATTGCCGAATACTAGGTAACATTTGAACTAAATTAATTGAAATAGTAAATACATAGTTGTTTTATTATTGTTATATTACGACCACTATTCTCACTATTAAGAGACATAACAGAAATCAAACTTTGAAATAAAAATCTTATAATTTTTTTCAGTATTTCGATAATCCAGAAATTAACGGTATGTACGGAGAGTGATTAAAAATATTGAAATTAGTGTTATTTGCTGGACTTGATTATGTTGTATATAAGTTTATTTGCATTTCCTTTGATGTAAATAAATGTTTTAAATTCCTCGCATATTTCTAAGCAGTTAGCAATAGGAGAAGGAAAATCCCTAAAACAGAACTAATAAAAGTAGATCAAAGGTAACCTTCGTCCAAGGACCAACACGATTTATTGTTTTGAAATGTCAAATATTTCCACAGAATCCTGTGAGGTACAGATATTATTAATATCTCACCGCATTAATTTTTCCTTACAGAACGTAATACCTACATAGATTTAATTTTAATACCCTAGTATCTTACATTCAAAACAGTAAAGTTATTGGCCACAATGCCTTGGAATTTATAATTATTTCGATGTTTCGTGTTTACAACCTTCATTCCATCGTGATTTCTTTTTTATCAATTAACTCGGGTTTGTTTCTTGTTTTTGCGGCAGGCTTTAATATCATTATTTTGTTTAAATTTGCATGTGTATTACGTTTAAAGAAAAAACTTTTTGACCGGATTGAAGTTATGTATTATTATAAATTTACAACTATTTAACATAACTTTAAATTTATCTGACGTTTCGCGTGCTTTACAGCGTGCGTGGTCACGGTGTTAAATAGTTGTAAATTTATAATAATACATAACTTCAATCCGGTCAAAAAGTTTTTTCTTTAAAATATGTGTGAAGTTTATGTCAATCAAAGACAATACTATGTGTATTACGATTAAGTTTACTGAGTTTTAAATGTACGAAACTATGACTGTGGCGTAAAGTATAACGTGACATAGTAGTATTAGTAGTAAAAGCAGTATAAGCTTGTGATTCTCAGCGCTGACGTTCTGAGTTAGAACCCCAGTTGTGAAATTGAGTTTTCTTTTTTATGAGCGTAATTAACATTTGTTTGAAGCGTTAAAGAAAGAGGTAAATATACTGGCAGAAGATTTAAAATAGACCATAGCTATAGAAGGCTACCTAAGTACCTAAAAACCTGAACACACCACTTATATTGACTTTGAGCGCCACTGGCTTATTTATACACAGACTTGGTACACGATTGAAGACAAAATACCATTTTCGTTTCATAATTTTCACAATTTCAACCATGTGTTTATATGGATATATATCACACATGTAATACAATACCGCTATTATTACATATTTATACAGTTACAAGCCTTATTGTTCAGTCAGCAACAAATGCTTTGAACATAACTAACATATATATAGAACAGTAGCCATATTTACGAGTAATGAACATTGATTGCAGATGGGAATAATAATTAATTAATGTCAGTAAAGGAATTATTGATGCTCTATAGAGATTTGTCTTCCGACATAATATTGACTAAACTGATTAAACCACCTTGAAACTTGATGAAATCTTATTAAAATATACAAATCATTGTCAGTTACTGTGTGGTTTCGGTTATGTTATTGAAGAAGTGAAATAGAAATATATATATTATATATTGCTTTGTATCTACGAGTATGTATTTTAGCCTTTCGTAATGATTATGGGATCTAGGAATTTGCAAAAGCTGACAGGCTTACCTCCTTTTACATATTTTTTTTTGGAGTAGTGACTTTTGGGCCGTGGGGTTTAAGTACACAGGCGCTTATTAAAGATTTAAGTTGGCGCCTAGTAGATAGTACCGGTGACCCCAGAGCTGGCACTTTCCTGGCTCAACGAATAAGTCTCGCAATACAGCGAGGAAATGCTGCCAGCGTTAAAGGTACACTGCCACAGGGACCAAATTTTATAAATTAGTTTTGATTTTGATTTTATTTATTTTTATTATTACTTTGTAGGTTAAGAAAATTGTAAATACAGTATTATTAAATTAATTATGAATGAATAATAAAACAAATATTTACAAAATAAATTTTAATTAAAATAAATGTAAGCAACAAAATATGGTTTCACAATTATAATATCTATGATAGTGATATTGATTAGTTAATATGAATATTTTGATGAGTAAATAAGATATACTTTAAATTATAATATAAACTTGCCTAGACAGTTCCTTATTTATTAAAACTATATTTTTTTTATAATTGCTCAATTGATTCGAGTTGTAACGAAAGGTAGTAGAATTAGAGATATTGTTTACGAACCACGACGATAATGCTTGATGGACGATAAATGCATCTATGCATAATATCATCTTGCATTCAAATTTTTGTACATATTGAAAGGTTTATTCTTTAAAGTTATTTTTTATCTAGACATAAGCTAAGCACGTTCAGGTACAATTAAATTACAATTCATTCAATTTTGAACAAATTCAAAAGCTGATATTATTTTTCCTTTTCCACTTAACGTACCATGTTTGAGCAATTGCAAAAATAGACATAAGTTCAAAATCATATTTCCGCCTAACTTAGTTTGGCGAGCTTCGAACCGTATATCTATTTAACGACTTCAACTTTTGGACTGAGTCAAAATGTGATTTAACGATATAATACTACGATACGAGTAATGTGCTTCATCGTCGACTTTACGCAGTAATTGTGTGGTTAGAAGGGACTGTTCATACATTTGGTTATACATAGCTTATAGGTTTTATTGCTAAATTTGTTTCCATTAAAGAAGTGTTGGTTAATTGTGCAGTACTTATTAAATCAAGCCTTACTTTTCCTACGTTCTATAAATGTGTAAATCCAGGCTAGCTGATGAAAAATATCATATACTTCTTCAGAACATTTTTGCACAATACATTTATTCGCAAGGAATCAGATTTATGGGGTATCAGATATGAGATATAATCCTTATAATAATGAAGTATAACTTACATCCTAAGAAATATATATATATATATATATATATATATATATTATTTTAAATTCTCAGGTTTAACGATTGTTTTATCATATTAGTTTTAATTAATGGTCAGTAACTTTTATTACAACCTAAAACAAGTACCTACTGCTTAGGATTACAATCGTAGAACCTTCAGGTTATAGTCTGAACAATGCGCTAGACTTTCTGAGTCATGAAAGCACTTATCCTTGTTGTTGTATCCTTGTCCTTAGGTTTTAATCGATTAATGGAAATCGAATCTTCAAGATACAATATTTTTTTGAACAATATTTGTTTTGCTTGAATAATTCATACTTGACATTATACATGCTCCTGACTTGGAAATAGCCACCAATAGCTGCCCACGCATGCATAATACGTCTCTTGACTGCCCCTTGACCCTCATATTTTATCGTAGGACTAACGTTTTGAAAACTATTTGGCATTTCCTTCATATTAAACAAGGATATTAAAATAACTCGCTTAATCGACATATATTTATTATAACAATACAATATATACATGAGTACCATAATACTCGTTTACTTATACGAGAATGTCACGAGTATGTAAAATACACCGAATATAACGAAGTAAGAACAAGTAATAAATTATTGTTTACTCATAATAAAGGCCTCTTTGATATTACAAATATATTTTAATTATTAAACGAATTGTAAAGACCATCACTACGTACTTGATCCCTCAAAGGATCCGTCTATGGTAGCTGCGTTTAATTAGAGTTTAATAATCTAGTTGTATTCAACTTTCGATCATATTCATTACTCAATTTAAACAAAACGTCGCTATTAAACTCTTAAACATGTACCTTTCGTGCTTAGACACTGATGTTTGAATCTAGAACGAGGTGCACAAGCAGTGGATAGTTGGATATATAATACTAACACAAAATATGTATGGAACGTGTGTAGTCGTTGATAGATGAAAAAAGAGTGCGTGCGTACAAAGTACACATTTCAGAAGTGAAATTTATTTGGCAAACTAATTTTTAACTCTTTTTCATATAAATCTAAAACTTTAGATTTCCGAGACTTAGAGGGAGGGAAAAATGAAGATACGTTAGGAATTTAAATAATTTAATTGTTATTAAAATAAAAAGTGTCGAAAATTAATACAAATAATAATTGTTTTTTTTTAATTTATTTCTTCGATAATAAAAACACGTCGTGGCATTTTAATTTACAATTCGTAATTTGAGATTTCAATTTTCAATGTAAAATACTAATATTTCATAAATTCTCTTTACGAAATTTTTAATTTTCAAAATAGAATTTCAATTACCCCTTTACTACTACTTACCGATTTATTATTCACCTTACTCACTCTCTCTCAATCGGTCTCAATCGCTCTCTCCCTTTTCTTCGACAAAACGTTGCACATCATCGTGACGTTCCGTAAAAATTTTACCCTCGTGCGCCTAAAGAAGTTTCACTTCAAAAATATGTCACAACGACACATGGACGAATAGGTGAAAATCACTACAACGAAGTCACGTACTTATAAAAAGGGCTGGCGAGCTAAAAGAACTCCGTAAGGAAGATTGGCAGGAAAATGCTCAAGATAAAAGAAAACTTTCGGAAGGACTTTCCTTAATAAAAGGGCCTTGAAATGCAAAACATACACTAATTTTTTTTAACCTATATATATTTATGTACATTATAATTGACCTATATGTAAACAATTTTATTTCAAATAATTAAGAGTTTTTATTATTATGAATGCTTGTACAGCTGCACAAAGCTCAAATTTAACTCAGGATTGCTTTTGCAAACACTTTCATTTTCACATTTTTACATTCATACTTAACTTCTACACAGAAAAATCTACAGTGAAACAAAACTCATGAATATAAAACAATTATTTCAATACAATACCAGCTTATTAATCTACAAAATTATAATGACTTTCACTAAAACAAATCAAATTCAGAAGCGCAGTTCACGACGCTCTCACAATCTAATTCTACCTAAGTATAGAACCAATTACGGTAAAAAAACATAGAGCTTTGGGGGAGTGCTGCGGTATAATAGACTTAAATATAAAAAGTGCAGATAGCCTGGCAATATTTAAATAAGGAATCAAAGAACATCTCTTGAATGATCTCCGTAAATGAAAGTCCACCCAAGTTCTACTTCGCTAATACATCCTTGAATCTCTTCAATGGCCCACGACGTGATAAATTGTATCTTTAGTATGTAAGTTCTCATGTAAGTAACTATTGTCTGTTATGAGAATAAGTTTCATAGGTATATAGTAATATGCTGTCCTGGCGGACGGAAAGAAACAAAATACAGTTTATGTAAATATATATTTTAATTAGAACAAAAGCTTGAAGTACTTGATTGTTAATTAAAACCCATTCTCATATTCAACATTCATGTCGTGATGAATCATTTTCAGTCTGTGGAATAGCCTAGGCCCGAGTCTTATTGGTGGTGGGTCGTGGTATGTACCAATACATAATTCTTTCTATGTGTGCAATTAATACTTTCTAATAAGGTAAAGAAAAACATCAGGAATACAGAGTATTTAAATTTTAAATTGGTATGCCTAAAACACGCTTCATTCGTCAGACTGATTACGCAATTGCGTATCGAAAAGTTATTAATAAAACAGGCGCATAACTATCTGCCTCGTGTCCAATTAAGGAAATAATTAATATTTATTTTAGCATGGGTCCAGCGAACTAAGTTCAAAGCTTACTCCAACTTTCATCAAATACTTTTAATTAATTGTAAATTTTTGTGAAACTATTTGACATAATTATGATAGTCAAATAACTTTATGCTCTACTTTATTGGTAAATGTATTGCGTGTTGTTCCCACGAGAATGTAAGTGATCCTATTTCACCATGCCTTCTGCTGATAGAGGACAAATCTTTGTTTTTAATTTATGTTATTATTATTAATTACTTAAAATGTCACATGGGACATGGTGTAATGGTTGCAGCTCCTTACAAACATTTTGTAAGTCAAAATGTTTGTAAGGAGAAAAAAAATGGCGATTAAAAAGAGTGTCGGAGAGTTTATTGCCAGTTCTTCTCTCCCGTTCTACGCCCTTGATTTGAGAACTGGCAGTAAATGTAAAATTAGAAGCATTAATATGTATTTCTTTACTGACAAGTCATAAGTGTACATTATGTTACCTATGTGATTAAATGATTTTTTATTTTTATTTTATTTTTTATTGTAAAGTATTTTATTAAATGTATTTTGAAGTCTAGATAATGCAGTAGCTTTTACTACTATTATTGTTTATGCGTAGATGTATCCACGAGTCTGTGGTAGCTGCTCATGTTACAAGATTAAAGCAGCTTTACTCTGTGGTAATAACGTCTAGGAATTAATAACGGAAAATGGGGTGGGGTAATGTTAACAAGCCACAAGTATGCGCCATTTTCCGAATACCTTCATAACAAAGGAATATAAATTAAGTTTTTCGAAAACATTAAATGATATAAAGTAATAATATCTTGGAGCCGGTTACATAATATATTTATAGTTTAAGGGAGCATACAAGTTAGTATGTATATGACGGAGAAAGTAGGATAAGAGATTAAAGATACAAAGAGATTTCTAGAAAATGACGATAAGACAGACAAAGTGGATGGAAATTTCGTGACATTTCTTATTTCTTATTCGTGATGACAGAGTCAAACGGCAGTCATAGGAATGAGTGTCAAATACTTTAATATTGATTGACTTTAAGCTTAAGTTAAAGTGCTAATAAATCACTTTTAATCATAAGGGGTTAGGATAAGTTAAACAGACAATGAATAACTAAATTTCAGGTTAGATATCAGTAATGACAATAACGCGGGTTGTAGTAGACAGGCGAGGTCCCTTACTTCGTACTTAGTGCATCTTTCGTCTTGCCATTTAGGCGACTGACCAACCCGTAACAACCCAAGCCGATGTCTGAGTCTCGCAGGGACGCCCTTTCGCTAGTTGCGAGAAAAAGCCCATTCCAGCCGAGCAACGCACGTCAAAACAGCCCACACTGAGTTGTCAACTGGCCTGAAGAGCCAACAGCGAGATTCTATTCAAAAAAGAAAAAAAAAACGATACTCGGTTCAATTGAGTGGTTATTCATTCTCCTGATATTAATTCTCAGAGCGTCGGTAAAAAAAATTGTTCTAAATTTATAATTACTGCCCGTTCTCAAATCAAGAGCGTAGAACGGACAGCTCATAATTCTAGTTTGTAAAAAAAATTAATTAATAAATAAATAAAACCACACGTACTCGTATTACCTCCATGAGCAAAGCGCGGGGAAATAGGAGCATGCATTTACATTACCGTGGAAACATCACGAAAACACGTAGGTAGTATCACGGTGAATCAAAGCATAAAATAATTAAAACATAGCCCTATATGCACACATCCGAGTCCGACCAGTCACCGCAAATAGCACCCGTACGACGTATGACTCTCTACTACTGGGATATCGATCATAGCTTGGCAGCGACCGAGATTCCTTAATGGTAAGTATTAAGGATATATTTCGTCTAATTACTTACTAACGGACAGACTACTTGAAAAATGTATATGCATTTACTCATATTTACAAGCCTGTGAATAAAGCTGTATATACCGCTCACTTGGCAGCAGGTTGACTTCGGTTGTTTTTTTTTAATTGAGGCCCAACCGACTCTTTTTTTATTTAAGAATTTATGACCTTGTAACCCAAACTCCCGTTATACGCCTATTTGCAATGGCAAACAAATATTCGCCAGTACAGCCCTATTCCGCAAATAATAATATCTACAATTGAACAATTTCCTCCACTCGGCGACAGCGACTTATTTGTGACAGGAAATGCTTGTAAAGGAATATAAGTGAGAAACCACTTATATTAAACATTAATAAATAATTTATTAGTTATAGTTGTTATGTAAGATTAAATGAATCATTATATTATCACACTTTTCAATTATTAAAACCTGATTACAGTGAGTTCCTATAATATTTAACACTATTTCAAGAATGATGAAAATAATTTATATGTTTAATAATTGCTAGTTTTATAAGTTACTAGCTGGCCTGGCGAACATCGTACCGCCTAACAGTCTATTCTTTATTTGTTTAAAATACATACATATTCTGCTATTCGGGACACCGGTCTAGCTAGTAAGATAAAAAAAGAAAGTTGATAAGACAACAAATACATTATGTCAAAAATAAAAATTTACCTTCCCGGAACCCCTCCACTAACACTTGAACTTTATGCTATGGTATTAAAGTTCAAATTGACTTTTAAGTATTATTAGGAATATTTTATATGGGAATATAGAAAAGTTGTTTTTAGACTTTTTCACTAATTTTTTTAAATTTTTCTCTCCGTAAGAACCATCCTCATACTTCAAGGAATATTATTTTAAAAAATCTGACAAATCGGTCAAGCCGTTTTCATGTTATGTCGTTACTACGGAAAACGGGTTTCATTTTTATATATATAGATGATTGAACAAAACCATAGTTTTAAAGTTTTTAAGGTTTCAAATAAGGTGTTAAAATACAAAATAAATAAAACGTCCCCATTAAATCTAGCCAGCATTCGATTGTAGCGGCTTGCACAACGATAGAGTTTAAACATAAAAGCAAAAAAGGGCACACACTCTATTGCCAACAAACTTAAATTAAACTCTCTTGTGAACGCTGGATTTTAATAAACAATTTTTCTACTCTAGTTATTAGATTCTTTTCAATATAAACGCATTAGTTTTTATTGTTATTACATAGCTAACTTTAGATAATTTCCGAGAAATTAAGATACAATTAAGTATTAATGGGTCAAAGGAATCTTTACAAAGGCAATTCACTCTCCGCTAGATCAATAAAGTGCTTTATTAAATAGACTGTTATACAAATTCAAAAATGTTAGTCTTTAATCTGGTTTGTATTCATCGTGTGAGGAGGCATAATGTTATACGACATTCAACCTCAGACAGCCTTTTAACAAATCATTTAAGAACCATTAGGCTTACCGTATCCTGGTATCCTTTTTTTTTATCTTTTATTTGTGAAGTACCAATCTGCTTTCCACATCAGCCCTTAAGAATACGCCGAAATCGTCTTTCAACGGCCGCTTTAATGACGAACGCAATCACCGCAGCCCTGCGATTCTGTAACTCACTCTTCGAACTCACACATCGGTTTTCGCATCGGCGGTCGCTCTCAAATCAGTCGTGAATCAGTCATTTTATGATTTGGCATTTTGAAAAGGTGGGAGATTGTAGTTTATTGTTTATCAGAATGCCAAATCATGAAATGACTGCTTCACGACTGATTTGAGAGCGACCGCTGCTGTGAATCCCGCTGTGTGAGTTCGAAAAGTGAGTTACAGAATCGCAGGGCAGGTCACGCATCTATATTACACAAGGCAATATTTATTGAAATAAGACGTAAAATTTACAATATTAAATATAATCGCTAAAAACAGCTCTTGACCAAACTGATGTAGTGTTATTCAATAAATTTTGACTCCATAATTCAATAAAGACTAAATAAGACGAAAATTTCAGGGGAATTTATGATTTTTTTTATGAGTTCTTCGTCAGAGTCAGCCATTGAAATTATATTGAAGAATCAATACGTACCTAGTTATTGTTTTAATTTAAACATTACAAACTTAGATAAAATTCAAATCTACGTTGAGTGATTTTGATTTATAGCCCTCTTAAACAGCTAACAAAAGCAGGTAAACGAGTTTTATATTTAAAAAAATATTTATTATTTTAATTGACATAGTGACAAATAAACTATCTCTAAGTATAACTAAACTTTTGAAGAATCTTTATTACGATGTAAGAACTTTTGTCGTTACTAAGTACAACGATTCTCCGAAGGGCTTCCGCACGAGTGGCCTTCATATTGTAAAAGTCAAGTAATAATCAATCTCGTTATAACCTGTAGTATAATTGTAATAAGACTACATTGTGGTGTGGTAGTATTAAACATAAGCCGTGAGTGTCACCATTCGTCGAACTCCGTAAAGAGCATACAAATGGTGAACACGTGATGAAATTATTATATCGGAAATTAATTCATATGAATTCTATCAAATGTATTTGTTTTTGAACCATCAAGCTCATCAAAATCAATTTTTATTACGTTATACGTGATGTTATATTCTTAACTAATATTAATTGAAACCCACTTCAATTTTTTTTTAGATAACTGAAGTTTCACTCGTTACGTGCCAAAGTTCTTTTTAAACGCAAACTAAGCTAAATTGAACAGTTCAGTTCGATATTGGATCACGAAGTTGTTTCGAACTGAAACTTTACTTTAGTAGCTTCAATTGCAAGAAATAGTGTGTATACTAGTTACTAAAATATTTGTAGGTGCCAAACAAACTTCTTTAGAGCTTTATAACTTAGATCCTGCCCGTCAGGCTACGATCGCGAGTAAAGGTACGGACAGCCGCGGTGTTTTGAAGTTAATACTATTCTTTAAAGACACATATTTGCAAGTTGAATTACTCTGGGTGATATTCAATGTCGATAATAGAATACAAATAGTAGTACTGGAATGGCGCAATCTGGGCTCCTCGTGAAAGAATGTATAGGGTGATTCTGGAGCGGGTACAAAACAAATTCATCAATCACCTATTTTGTAGATTATACGGCGTGAACCCATTTTACCCACTCAGCTATCTAACTTCTATCTAATCCGACAGTGCTCCAGTGCCTTGGCCTCAGGGTGATTCGTACCCTCAGCGAAAACAAACTTCACAAAAAGGGCACACATGACACAATGTTTGGAAATAAATGATGAACTGCATAGATTAACAGGCTTTTTAATTGTTCGGTAAGTGAACGAAAGGTTAGTTTCATGTCAGTTTCTATACTGTAAAAAATAGTTAGTATTTTTGTAAATATTGGAGTAATCTTTAATGTTAGTTTTAGGACTTTAGGTTTCCCTGACTTACACAATATTTGGAGAACACAAACTAAGACTGACTTAACATAAATTATCTCTCCGCCTAACTTCTCATGATCATTAATGAATTAAGTTCACATATCATTCGAATACTACACGCAATTATTCTTTCGATCTAGACTGAACTGAACTGAACTTGATGGATGGAAGTCATTAATATTCTCTATAGAGTCAACCCAAGCCTAAAGTATGTAGATTGTAGAGCATAACAAAGCACTGCTTCGATCTAGTGAAGAAGCCCTTTAAGTAAAATAATGTTATCATTAAAAAAAAATGGCTTTTATTTGTGCCAACTGGGCACAAGGTACTTCGCCAGTGTCGTGTAGATGGAGAAGGCACGAGGGAGATTGATCGGTGAAAATAATAGTTAAAAAAAGGTTGAAATTCGATTGTTAGTTTTAAGACAGCATAGACAACACGAATATGAGTAACATTAAATTTATAATACTACTAGCAAACTCGGCGAACTCCGTTTCGCCACCAACATTTCGTTTGGTGATCCCGCTTTTCTGTTGAAATTTTTCCTGAATTTTCTTTGCTATAAACCTCACGGAGCCCGAGACCTTTCCAACGAATGCAAAACCGTGGAAATCGGTTCGTGCATTTTGGAGTTATAGCGTCAGGAAGGAAAACCCGACTTATTTTTATATAGTAGATTTAAATAGAATTTACAGATGTACCTTTATTTCTGTTGAAATATGTCTGACAAGTTTGACTATGTAAACCAAGTTTTGACTTGGATTTGGCAATTACATTGAAAGATGTTGTCAAAGTTTAAGTTTAAAATAATATATTTAAATTGGTAATATTTTTTCAATTAGCATTTAAGTTAAAGATAAAAATAATGTTATTTACAATCACTAAGAGAAAAGTTAAATATCTAGTAATTAATTGCATTTTAGTTTTCTGTATTTACCAATTACTATTACATATCTATATTTCTTTTTTTCAAAATAATTTTAACGAAATAAAACCAATAGTGGAAGATATTGCAGAAAAAGAAGTACCTACCGATTCGCCAGGTGATTATGAGTTTTTAAATAAAGAGGACACTTACGGGACCCAGGAAAATTCGGCAGAAGACGTTAAATTTATTTTAATAGTTACATCGACTACTTCGCACAAATATCCTTTCTCTCTATTCAGCAAAGATAACTCGGTATTTGTTGAAAATGATTGCAATTTTACAAACTGTTACATTGTATACAACAAATCACATCTCAACGAAGAAAGTTTTGATATGATCGCCTTTAATCTACCAGAACTAGACGAAATCGATATACCAGAAAAGCGTTCACCGCATCAAAAATACGCATTCTTTTCTATCGAGTCCCCTCAGTACAACCCCGTATGCGTTGATATGTATGACGACTTTTTCAACTGGACTTTTACTTACAAACTTACTTCTGATGCCCGACTTTGGTTCTTTGATATATACAACATAAATGAAACAAAGATTGGTCCGCCTGTTAATGTATGGCCTACATTTGATCCCATAGATGATGATATAAAGATGATGTTAGATGGGAAGACCAAAATAGCCGCATGGTTCGTATCAAAATGTAATACAAGAAGTGGTAGGGAGAAAATTGCTCAGCAACTTGATAAGGAGTTAAAAAGAAGGTACGGTTGGTCGATTGATATCTACGGACATTGCGGTAAATTTGCATGTCCAAGAAGATATGCTGAAATTTGTAATAAAAAGATAGAAGAAGATTACTTCTTCTACCTGGCATTTGAAAATTCTTTTGCGGATGATTATGTGACAGAGAAAGTATTGTTAGCGGTTAATAACTACGCAGTTCCAATTGTATTTGGTGGAGCTAATTATTCAAGGTAAAATATAATTCTTTAATTTATGCTAAAGTAAAAAATAGTTGTGACTTTGTTGTTTGCTGCCTATGTTCTCATAAATACACTCCAAGTAAATTGCAATGAATATTTGGTTACTATTGCAGATGGATTTTGTTATATTAACAAGAAAGAAATATAAAATATATACTATGTAAATATGAGTACCTATAGTTAAAGGAGAATAATTCATTACGTTTATTGTAGTCAAAGCAATGTTTTGTTACCGAAAGTTTTAGCCTTAATGAAACTAAAACTAAAGCTAACACTGCTAGACCTAGTTATTATTGAATAAAGTTCTGAATTAAATGTGTTGTATTGTTATGTAACACAATATTACGAAATACGTTTACTATGAAAATGTCCGCGGTTTAATAAGACGAGTTAGGAATTTGTATTAGGTTTACTAAGACTTTTCTTGGCTCAGTCAACAATATTTTACCAGATTATATTATACTATAAAAGGGAATATTTTATTGTTCTTTTATTTATATTCTGCCGTTATTTTTATGAAGAAAAATCGAGTAACTTAGGAAGGCAAACATTACATTCGTTCAAAATTTTACTTATTTTCAGATTCCTCCCTCCGGACAGTTATCTTGATATCAAAGAACTCGGTGTATCAGAAGTGGCGCGACTTATGCACAAAGCATACATACATCGTGAGTTTTACTATGATTATTTTAAATGGACCAACTACCTGTATTACCGCCACATTTCAAGAAGAAGCCAGGTGTGTAAAATATGTTCTCTACTAAATGATAAAGTCGCCATGAGCACAACAACAATGTATCCAGACTTCAGGAATTGGTGGAATAATGAAGGTTGGGACAACGAGTGTCCATTTACTCAAGAATTTTTCAACTAGCAAGTAGAATTTTAATTTGTGGTCTCAATATACAATTAATATTATCATTGTATATTTATGGTTATGAAATACAAATATATTTTTTATAAATAATTTATTAAACGATCACAGATAATACACAGTACTAACGCGATGAGAATTTAACATAAATAGGTTCGCTTGAACGCAGAACCAAATCAGTTTTTAGTTTGGGTCTAAATCCCTTCTTGTCTGGTGATAATATAAAGTGACGGATAATGTCGCTCAACATGTACTTCATTTCTTGCATTGCGAAACGCTGTCCTGAAATATTATTATGACTTATGTTACTAAGGCATTTATGAAATTTTTTATGATAATTAGCTCACGAGAGATACAATCGGAAGCAAAAAGAGCTGTGCATACTTAAATTAGCTTCTTAATTTTTAATTCAAAATTGAGCCAGTTTAGACTTGTCCAAGTAGTAGTTGTGAGTAAAGAAATAAAAGATTTGGTAACACAGCTCGGCACTCACCTATACAATTCCTAGGACCAGCACTGAAGGGTATGTATGAGAAGTGTGTCTTGTCACCATTCATAAGGAACCTCTCGGGCCGAAAGACTTCCGGTTCTGGGAAATAATCTTCATTCCTATGCACGCCGTAGATATGTACAACGACCTGCGTTCCCTTAGTCACATGTGTTTCATCTGAATCATAAAATATATTTTTATTTATCCTTCCATCAATTTCATTTTCTATACAAAAAGTCGTATAAAATACACAATAAATTGAATTGAAAACTGTTACAGCTGGTTCCAAGTTACAAGTTTGATCATCGGGAGAAAATCATAAAGTTCAATTTTTTGTAGCTTCATAATATGTAATTGTTATAAATAGAATATATCAAGAAATTACGATAAGCTTTTAAATTATATTACTAGTATATGAGTTACTAAGTCTGTACCTAAATAAAAGTCCTCTGTAATCAATCGTCCTATGAATGGCACACTAGGGTACAGTCTTAGAATCTCTTTGATCGTAGCCTCTAGGTATTTCATCCCTGCCAGGTCACCAGTTGTGGCTGTTCTATCCGAATCACCGAATATACTTATGCACTCTTTATATATTAAATCCTGTACATTTCTATGTTCAGCAAGCAACATGAGACCAAATGTCAACGCCATTGCAGTTGTGTCGTGGCCCTGAAAATCAAATTCACTTTAAGCTCAAATGTTATCTCGTCGCTGTAAGAGATCACATCGCATTAAATAAACATCAATTTGTATAGATTCCTTCCTTTAATGTTCTCGCAAATAGTTTTAACTTGGACTTCATTTGTCTAGTTCCTTTACTAGCTTTTGTTATTTTTCTCTTTGATTAATGAAGTATTACTAATTACCAATGATATATTCAATATCGTCTATGCCAATGTAGCAGAAGATATATGCAGTAAATTTTCATACAATCAAATGCTTTTTATGACTTATTGTGTTCATGAAATAAAAATTAATGTGATTAGGAAAATGATAATGCTTTATTATTATGGAGATCAATCAAATTATTTCATCGTAATTGTGGGCCAAATTCAATATGGGATAATAAAAACAAACCTCAAACATGAACGTCTTTACTTCTTCTCTTATTCCCTCTAAGTCCATCTCCCCTTTACGCTCTGCCTCCAATAGAAGATCTAGAAGCGCTAAGCGCTTCTTTCCATCGGTCTCTTTTAATTCTTTAGTAAAGTTTGCCTTTTGTTGTCTTCTTTCATCAATCACACTATCCGTAAATGCAAGGTTATCTTTAAGACTTTTCTTGAATTCCTTTCCAAGCGAAGATAGGTGGAATGTGAAATCAAAATGAAGCCAAAATCGTGTAAGTCGCTGCATTATAAGATATCCGATAGATAAAGTTGATTTTTTATAATCTAATTTCGCCTGTGAATCGCCTGAGCTGAGTTTTGCACCCATTGCCGTTTCTGCAACATTCATTCAAAATGACTTTGATATTATAAATAGCTGCAAATACATTGAATGTTGAAATTGCTAACCCTATAAATATAATATTATATGTATACTCTTTTAAACTGTCTAATTTTGTGGCAAGCTTGCCGGCACTGGCCTGCCTTGCAACATTTAATATTTAAAACTGTTCATGAAAATTACAATCCATGCAAGGGAAAAGATGTAAGATCTACACTTCTGCGTACCTATAACTTGTTTACAAAACTTATATATTAAACTCACCACAGATTGTATAGAGGGTATAATCGCTCAAAAAGGGCATCACATCTAAAACATCTGCACCTTGTTGTAGTCTACAATTGATGTCTTTTACCATATTTCTGCTTTCTTCCTCAAACACCTTTGCGAAGTTCTTCAAAATCTCAAAGTGGAAAGCGGGAGTTAGGATCTTCCTCCTCTTATGCCATTTCGCTCCTGGTAGATTTAGATCGAATTTACTTTTTAGTAGTTTAAAAAAATATCACTATTCAATTTTAACCTAAAAGTTAAACTCGGGTTGGTAAACCACTAGGGTGATACCAGAAAAGTGACAAATTTTTTATATTACAAAATCACGTTTAGAACAATATTCCGCTTCATAATTGTGTACCTAATCTGATTTCCTATACACAAATTGTCGTCGAGACAATTGCAATTGTACCTACTTTCTTGTACTTAATTACTATGAATTTCTTCATTAAACTCTAGATATCAACAATAAACCAACATTTATAAAGTAATTAAATAAAGTATTTAACATAAAATCATATTAAAACTCGTTATAACCTGTACTTAAAAGAAGTCCTGTTCCAAGCCAAGGTTTCATAAATTCATAAGTTATATTCTTTGTAATATTTCTCGAATGCGATAACACCACCTAAAAATTATGATAGTTATTTACACCAGGGTTTATTTGTTTTATATAACATATTATTTATCGGAGGATTTCAAACGTACTTTAACATTCCTTATTGTAAAAATAAACATTTTAAATGTATCAAAAACATACAACTATCTTCATTAAGATATATTTTTTAAAGATTTTATGACCAGCCGTGCGTTTCTGTAACTCACTTTTCGAACTCACACAGCGGTTTTCGCATCGGTGGTCGCTGTCAAATCAGTCGTGAAGCAGTCATTTTATGATTTGGCATTCTGATAAACAATAAACTACAAGCTCCCACCTTTTCAGAACCGCCTATGCGAAAACCGCTATGTGAGTTGAAAAGTGAGTTACAGTCAGTTATAGTCACAGGGATGGTTAAAAACGTAAATTTATACATCTATATCTTATTCCCGCGAAATTTTTATCCCTTTTATGAAATCTGACTGCAAAGTCGCCCTTATTAAATACTTTACATTGTTTATCGATGTTGCCGACAATTATTACTTCCCAGAAATAGGTAGATAGGTAAAGCTGCATGGTTATTAATGACATGCAATTATAGCGCAAAATATTCTACGATTTTCTAGCTATGGGTCCCTTATTTAATATTCGAAAATGTGATTTAAGCGAAACGATCACCATAAGCAGCCCGTATTAAATTGATAATGGAAAATAAGGCTGTCTACTTACCTCTATATCTTTTGGAGTGTAAACATGCAGAAAATAGATATTGAATACTTTTACACCAATGCGGTTACCGTATAACTTTGGAAATGAAATAATCTTTTCAAACAATTCAGCTGAAAACATTTCACAATTTGTTAACACGAGTTGCATTAATTGTTACTGAGGGAAATAATAATTATTAAGTTGCCAGTTATTAGATTAGTTGTGTTTTATGTTTTGCCTAGTAAAAATATATATGCGCGAACTTTCTACAACCAAAATAAACAATAAAGTTTAAATCTGCTTTTATACATTCTAGCATTTGGGGCGTTTCTATAATTAGATACGTTGATACATATTTGAGGAACCTTTATTAGTTAATTTATAATCTAAACATAAAAACATTCATAGTCTTAAATTATATAAAACGCTTGTATTTTACGACCGACAAAAGTTTTTTTTATATAAATATGAAATACTCGCCATAAGCAAATACCTAGACCCTAGAGCTTTGTGTCTAACAATTAGGCTAAGTTATTTGAAAGTAATTAAATAACGTCTTACTAACTTTGTGTACATCCAACAAATTCCAAAGCTGAGCCAAATATAAACTTCCTTGGAGGTCCAGGTAACTTGTCCATGGATGGATTGACATTTGAGAAGAAAAAATGTTTTATTAAATAAATAATAATACCACACGCTGCTATCTCCCATAACATCTTGATGATATAAAATAAACACATAACATGAGTTTCATGTTTTTAACATTTGTGAAAATTGAGGAAAAATATAACAGTTGACATCCGTATGAAACTTTACCTTTAATAAAGACTTAATTAATATTATGATCTTTTGAACACCACAGCGTGTTCATAGGCTGCGGTGACTGCCTATTATGGATGTCCGGTAAGCTCTTTTTCGTAAGCTTTGCTTTTCTTATAAAAAAATATATACTATTGCGACACCTGTCTACAAAAACTTTATGAAGATTCATAAAAAAATAATTGCTTTTGAAGTTTTATTGCTGTAATAAAAAAAATGTTATTAATATACGTAATTAACATAATTATGTAATTTATCAAAAAATAACCGGTATAACTTCGATAATAACCAGTCGAGTTGCTTAAAGAAAATGAAAGAGAAGATGTTGAGTAATCAAGAAACAGGTTTTAAACTTCCATTTAAACACTCGTAGTTGAACATTGTATGGTTTTTAATGATATAGTGGTAGTACTACTGATATTTAAAAGGCCAGCCTTGCGATTCTGTAACTCATTAAATGAAAGTTATCGTAATCCGGAGTCTGCTCTATGCGTTCGCGCTCAAATCAGTCGTGAAGCAGTCATTTTATTATCTGGCATTCTGATTAGGTCCCTCCTTGTAGTTTATCGTTTATCAGAATGCCGAATCGTAAAATGAATGCTTCACGACTGATTTGAGCGCGAACGCCGCTGTGAAAACCGCTGTGTGAGTTCGAAAAGTGAGTTACAGAATCGCAAGGCTGAATTGAGCAGACTCCGGATTACGATAACTTCCATAGCCCTGTGCAACAGATATCCGACTCGAGCGGAGTATTATTTTCATCGCAACAACAAGTGCAAGGCCGGCAGCATTGGGTTAGTCCAAGGCATTGGTTACCATTGAAATGTATGCATAATATCGAAGCCTCAGAATAAAACGTGCATTTTTGTAAATACTCATCATTTTCACGACATCGGTAATTATCTTGATAATTGTCACATTGTTGAGTAAAACCGTTTTATCTATTATCTATAAACAATACGACTATTAGCGCGGAAACTATATCAATTATACTTAATTCCTTACCTGTAAAAAACACGCAATAATGCTTTATAACAACTTCACAAGGCTATTTGTTTATTTTGAATTAATTTAAATATTTTACCAACAAATAGCGCGTGGTTACTTTAAACCGTTTTTTTGTGAATGATTCATTTTTTAACTCACCAGATAATATGACGTATGAAGCGTGGGGTGTCAGTTCTGTGATTTAAAAAATATTTTACTACCAAGTTTTTATGTTTTTAATAATATTCTGCTGGCTACATATAACTTATATACTTATAAAATAGATGTTGTATCCCACATCTATCTATATATATAAAAATGAAACCCGTTTTCCGTTGTCACGACATAACATGAAAACGGCTTGACCGATTTGTCTGTTTCTTTTTTGTTGTGTTTGTAATTGTCAGGAGAAGGTTCTTATAAAATAAAAAAATTGCGCGGAAAATTAGAAAATTTAAGAATACTTAACCACCATACAATTCGAACTTTTTGATGTAACCTTATGGCGTTTGACAACATTGACAGAATGCGTGCTGCAAATATCGTCAAAGAGGATGTAAGAAATATGAATATCGTTTAAAATAAATGCTTCGATCGGAGTTATTATATTAATAATATAAGTAATATGTAGATTAAGTAATATGGTCAGAGTCAGGAATTTTGAGCATATTTTATTGTAAAATATTTTGTTTCCTACAAACAACCATTGAGAAATAATTGTTTTAATACCAGTATTATTTCACAATCGTTGTTTGTAATTCTTCCTAGAAAGATATTAGAGCAACTCATGGCCACGTGTAATACCTTTTCAGAATCCATATTTAATGGGCCAAAACTTGTTATACAGGGTCACTTTTTGATAGAGTATTTTTTTTCACATTGGGGTCCAAAGTAAAGAAAAATTTATGATTTGAAAAAATGTTATATCGTATCACTTAATATTATCTTGAATACACTCAATAAATAACTATAAATAGTATGTTTAACGCAAGAACTCATCATTACCAATCTAGTGGATATTATGAGATAGATACAGGATGTAGATATTTTCGAATTTTAAGAAGAATATAAAAACCAAAATAAATCATAACTCTGCAGGGGTTGACCTTAGAGACCTCCCGTAGAACAATTTTTTGCCGCTGATGACCTCATCTATGCCCTATTTGCGTTTGATCCACGACTTTTTGGCCACCCTGTATAGTGAAGTGTCAGTTTCATTCATTATGTGCCAAAGTTCTTTTCAAACGCAACCTAAGATAAATTAAACAGTTCAGTTCGACATTGGATCACGAACTTGTTTCGAACGGAAACTTTATTTTAGTAGATTCAGTTACGAGTAAAGTGTATACTTGTTACTACACTATTTGCAAGTGCCAAACAAACTTCCATGCTTTATAACTTGCTAGATCCTGCCCGTCAGGCTACGATCGCGAGTAAAGGTACACACAGCCGCGGTGTTTTGAGTTTAATACATTTCTTAAAGACACATTTGCAAATTGCAATGAAAAAAGATGATATTCAATGTCGAGATTTAGTGCTTAATATGACTCACAAGTAGAAATATCGAAAATAAAAGTATGTATCTTAAGGTTCTACTCAGCCTGTACGGTAACTTTTACATAGTGTTGTACTTTGTAAATTATGTTAAATGTTAATTTGCCAGTTCTGAAGATGTGCCAATATGTGCGTGGTAATCGAGCAAATAAAAAAAGTCGTCATCTGGGCTTCAAGAGCGTTACTTCAAACCGCATGTTGCCTTTGGAACTCTAAACGTGATTTTCCACATCTCATGAAATTTAATAGAACGTATTTAGAAATCCTGGATTCATAATCCAAAGCAGGCCAGAGACTTAACATGTATTCCCATTCGAGCCTTGAATAATTCAATAGTGAGAAGTCACCTAGAGCATAACGCCGCAATCTGGGCTCCTCATGAAAGAAAGTACTATACTATACTTTCTAGCCGTAGCGGATACAAAACAAATTTTTCAGGCACCTTTATTTAAATATATAAGGTAAGGTAACCCGCTCAGATATCCAACTTTATTCATAATAGGTTCTGTGGGCTATAACTAACTTGGAGTGTGCCGAATTTGCGCTCATCATGTATCTGATAAAGTTGTTACGTGGAAAGAAAAACAATCCGGTGCTACAGAGCCTTGGCCTCAGGGTGCCTGATTCGTACCCTTAGCAAAAACTAACTTCTCGATAAGGGCACACTTGACATTATGTATGAAAGTTTTGATATGATCGCCTTTAATCTACCAGAACTAGACGAAATCGATATACCAGAAAAGCGTTCACCGCATCAAAAATACGCATTCTTTTCTATCGAGTCCCCTCAGTACAACCCCGTATGCGTTGATATGTATGACGACTTTTTCAACTGGACTTTTACTTACACACTTACTTCTGATGCCCGACTTTGGTTCTTTGATATATACAACGTAAATGAAACAAAGATTGGTCCGCCTGTTAATGTATGGCCTGCATTTGATCCCATAGATGATGATATAAAAATGATGTTAGATGGGAAGACCAAAATAGCCACATGGTTCGTATCAAATTGTAATACAAGAAGTGGTAGGGAGAAAATTGCTCAAATATAAATAAATATAATTGCTCAATAAAAAAAAATAGGTACAGTACAGTAGTACAGGTAGATTCCTCCCTCCGGACAGTTATCTAAACATCAAAGAACTCGGTGTATCAGGAGTGGCGCGACTTATGCACAAAGCATACATACACCGTGAGTTTTACTATGATTATTTTAAATGGACCAACTACCTGTATTACCGCCACATTTCAAGAAAAAGCCAGGTGTGTCAAATATGTTCTCTACTAAATGATAAAGTCGCAATGAGCACAACAACAATGTATCCAGACTTCAGGAATTGGTGGAACAATGAAGGTTGCGACAACGAGTGTCCATTTACTCAAGAATTTTTCAACTAGCAAGTAGAATTTAATTAGTGGTCTTAATATACAATTAATATTATCATTGTATATTTATGGTTATGAAATACAAATATATTTTTTATAAATAATTTATTAAACGATCACAGATAATACACAGTACTAACGCGATGAGAATTTAACATAAATAGGTTCGCTTGAACGCAGAACCAAATCAGTTTTTAGTTTGGGTCTAAATCCCTTCTTGTCTGGTGTCAATATAAAGTGACGGATAATGTCGCTCAAAATGTACTTCATTTCTTGCATTGCGAAACGCTGTCCTGAAATATTATTATGACTTATGTTACTAAGGCATTTATGATATTTTTTATGATAATTAGCTCACGAGAGATACAATCGGAAGCAAAAAGAG
The DNA here is from genome assembly GCA_963693345.1 of Pieris melete. NCBI lineage: Eukaryota > Metazoa > Arthropoda > Insecta > Lepidoptera > Pieridae > Pieris > Pieris melete. Next base: position 342,011 of record CAVNZK010000346.1, on the reverse strand, counting down.
CTGTGCATACTTAAATTAGCTTCTTAATTTTTAATTCAAAATTGAGCCAGTTTAGACTTGTCCAAGTAGTAGTTGTGAGTAAAGAAATAAAAGATTTGGTAACACAGCTCGGCACTCACCTATACAATTCCTAGGACCAGCACTGAAGGGTATGTATGAGAAGTGTGTCTTGTCACCATTCATAAGGAACCTCTCGGGCCGAAAGACTTCCGGTTCTGGGAAATATTCCTCATTCCTATGCACGTCGTAGATATGTACAATCACCTCTGTTCCCTTGGTCACATGTGTTTCATCTGAATCATAAAATATATTTTTATTTATACTTAAATTAATTTCATTTTCTATACAAATAGTCGCAAAAATTAAACACAATAAATTGAATTCAGAACTGTTACATCTAGTTCCAAGTCAGAAGTTTGATCATCGGGAGAAAACCATAAAGTTTCAAGCAGTTTCAAGAAATTGTCTTGTAGCTTCATAATATGTATTTCTTATAAATAGAATATATCAATAAATTACGATTAGCTTATGAATTATATTACTGGTATATGAGTTACTAAGCTGTACCTAAATAAAAGTCCTCTGTAATCAATCGTCCTATGAATGGCACACTAGGGTACAGTCTTAGAATCTCTTTGATCGTAGCCTCTAGGTATTTCATCTCTGCCAGGTCACCAGTTGTGGCTGTTCTATCCGAATCACCGAATATACTTATGCACTCTTCATATATTAAATCCTGTACATTTCTATGTTCAGCAAGCAACATGAGACCAAATGTCAACGCCATTGCAGTTGTGTCGTGACCCTAAAAATTAAATTCACTTTAAGCTCAAATGTTATCTCGGCGCTGTAAATGAGATCACATAGCATTAAATAAACATCAATTTGTATAGATTCCTTCCTTAAATAATTTCGCAAATAGTTTTATCTGGGACTTCATTTGTCTAGTTCCTTTAACCAGCTTTTGTTATTTTTCTCTTTGATTAAAGAAGTATTACTAATTACCACTGGAAAATGATATATGAAATATCGTCTATGCCAATGTGGCAGAAGATATATGCAGTAAATTTTCATACTGATAACAATCAAATGCTTGTTATGAATAAAAATTAAATACGATTAGGAAAATGATAATGCTATTTAAAATTATGGAGATCAATCAAACTATGTCATCGTAATTGTGGGTCATATTCAATATGGGATAATAAAAAACAAACCTCAAACATGAACGTGTTTACTTCATCTCTTATTCCCTCTAAGTCCATCTCCCCTCTACGCTCTGCCTCCAATAGAAGATCTAGAAGCGCTAAGCGCTTCTTTCCATCGGTCTCTTTTAAGTCTTTAGTAAAGTTTGCCTTTTGTTGTCTTCTTTCATCAATAACACTATCCGTAAATGCAAAGTTATCTTTAAGACATTTCTTGAATTCCTTTCCAAGCGATGATAGGTAGAATGTGAAATCAAAATGAAGCCAAAATCGTGTAAGTCGCTGCATTATAAGAGATCCGATAGACAAAGTTGATTTTTTATAATCTAATTTCGCCTGTGAATCGCCTGAGCTGAGTTTTGTACCCATGGCCGTTTCTGCAACATGTCATTCAGCAAAATGAATTTTGATATTATAAATATCTGTAAATACAGTGAAATTAAAAAAAATATAAGCATATAAATATATTCTTTTCTATACTGCTTACTGCTCAGGCAAGGTACAGATTACATATTTAAAATTGTTCAAGAAAATTACAAGCCATGCAAGGGAATAGGTCCGTGTAAGATCTACAGGGATGCGTACCTATAACTTTTTTACAAAACTTATACTCGTAGGTATATCAAACTCACCACAGATAGCATAGAGGGTATAATCGCTCAAAAAGGGCATCACATCTAGAACATCTGCACCTTGTTGTAGTCTACAATTGATATCTTTCACCATATTTCTGCTTTCCTCCTCAAACACCTTTGCGAAGTTCTTCAAAATCTCGAAGTGGAAAGCGGGAGTTAATATCTTCCTCCTCTTGTGCCATTTCGCTCCTAGTAGAATGTTGATAGTTTTAGATCAATTCACTTTTTCGTGGTTATAAAATATATTTACTGTTCAATTTTAACCAAAACGGTTACATACAAATATTACAATTTGAAAGATCTCGGGTTCGTAAACCTCTAGGACACCACTAGGGGAACCACTAGGTTTATACCGGAAAAAATAATTATTTCTATATTATATTTTTTTCTAAACATTTTATATTACAAAATCAACTTTAAGAAGAATATTCCGCTGCATAATTGTGTTATCTGATTTACTAGACGCAAATTATCGTCGAGACAATTGCAATTGTACTTATAATCATAGCGGGTAGCACATAATTATGTATTTCTTGATTAAACTCTAGTTATCAACATCAAACCAACATTTATAAACCAATTAAATAAGGTCTTTATACCTGTACTTAAAAGAAGTCCTGTTCCAAGCCAAGGTTTCATAAATTCATAAGTTATATTCTTTGTAATATTTCTCGAATGTGATAAAACCACCTAAAAATTATGAAATGTTATATACACCAGGGTTTGTTTTTTTGATATTACATATAACTTAGGATTTAAAAGATTCCTCCTAGGATTTAATATGTAATCATATTAATATATCATAAATTATTGTAAAAATAATCTTTTGAAATGTATCAAAAACATAGAATCTTCAAAGAGATTTTTTTAAGATTTATGACCTGGTAAAAATCTCAAATATATCTATATCCTATACCCGTGAAATTTTGATCCCTTTTATGAAATACTTCACATTGTTCTTTTGATGTTGCCGACAATTATTACTACCCAGAAATTTGTAAATAATATCAGTTGAAGCTGTATTTTATTAATAACATGCAATTATCGCAAAATATTCTACGATTTTCTAGCTCTTATTTCATATTCAAAAATGTGATTAAAGAGACGTTTCTCTTAGGTATCTCACGTTACGCAGCCCGTATTAAATTGATAATGGGAAATAAGCCTGTATACTTACTTCTATATCTTTTGGAGTGTAAACATGCAGAATATAGCGATTGAATACTTTTATACCAATGCGGTTACCGTATAACTTTGGAAATGCAATAATCTTTTCAAACATTTCAGCTGAAAAACATTTCACAATTCGTTAACATGAGCTGCATTGCTGCTGAGGGAAATAATTATTATTAATGATTAAGTTGCCAGTTGTTAGATGTGCAATTCTGTTTTAAGTTTTGAAGGTATACTTCTTTTGGCGCGTTAGGGAAAAATGATGAAAGTAAATTTTTACGATGGGTTGCGCACACCGTCACAAAAAACCGACAACCTGAAGTTAGCTATAGTCAACATTTTAGTTTATTCTACAAACGTAGAATACAATTTTTTTCAATCACAATCTTGTTACGCCAAAGAAATATATAACTTCTAACGCGTGTAAATAAGTACGCACACTTTTTTCCTAGATTTTTTTTTATATAATAGGGGGGCAAACGGGCTTGCAGGACGACAAAAAGGGCAGTCTTCGCAACCCATAGACACCCAGTGTTAGTGGGTGCGTTGCCGGCCTTTAAGCTGCGCGAACTTTCTACAAAACCACTAACATTTAAATATGCTTTGATAGAGGGTTCAAGCGTTTGGGGTGTTTCTATAATTACATACTTTAATATAATCTGAGGAACCTTTATTACTTAATTTTCAATCTAAACATAAAAACATTCATAGTCTTGAATTATATAAAACGCTTATATTTTCTGTCTAAAAAAATAGAGTTTTTATATATAAATATTAAATATCAGTGCTAAGCAAGCAATCACATCGTGTTTACTGTGGCAATAAATATCTCTCTTCAGAAAAAATTCTGATTATGCTGAAATATATAATAAATATACTCGCCATAACTTAGAACCTAGAGCTTTGTGTATACTTGTTATAGGCTTAGTTATTTAAAACTAATTAAATTACGTCTTACTAACTTTGTGTATATCCAACAAATTCCAAAGCTGAGCCAAATATAAACTTTCTTGGAGGTCCAGGTAACTTGTCCATGGATGGATTGACATTTGAGAAGAAAAAATGTTTTATTAAATAAATAATAATAGCACACGCTGCTATCTCCCACAACATCTTGATGATCTAAAATAAAAACATAACATAAGTTTCATGTAACATTTAACATTTGTGAAAATTAAGGAAAAATATATCACGACATCTGCAATGCCAGATGAAAATTTACCTTTTATAAAGACACTAATATTATGATCTTCTGACTCACCACAGCGTGTCCACGGGCTGGGTTTACGGTCTTTTATACTGTCCCGTAAGCTCTTTTTTTCGTGGGCTTTGCTTTTCTTGTAAAAAATATATGTATACTATAGCGATACCTGTATACAAAAACTTTATGAAGATTCATAGGAAATACCTATAAATAATGAAATGCTTTTGTAGTTTTATTACTATTGTAACAATTTTCCATTACAATATGTAATTTATTATAAAATAGCCGGTATAAATTTAATAATCAACAGTCGAGTTGTTTAAATAGAAAGAGAGAGAAGATGTTGAGTAAATAAAAACAAGAAACGGGTTTTAAACTTCCTTTTATAAACTCGTGTTGAACATTGATGGTTTTTAATAATAGACTGATATTTAAAAGGCCTGCAATGTACAGACTACAGAAAACGATAACTTTCATAACTTTTCTGTGCTACAGATATCCGACGAGCGAAAATGCGAGCGAAGCATTATTTTCATCGCAACAACAAGTGCAAGGCCGGCAGCATTGAGTTAGTCCAAGGCATTGTCTATCATTGAAATGTATGCATAATATCTTAGCCCCAGAATAATTCGTGCATTTTGTAATTATGCATCACTTTCACGATATTGTTAATTATCGCGATAATTGTCACATTGTTAGGTAACATCGTTTTATCGTTTATCTTCTAAATAAACAATACGACTATTAGCGCGTAAACTATATGAACTACTATGAATTATATTTAATTTCTTACCTGTAAAAAAACACACAATAATGATTTATAACAACTTTACAAATACACACAGAGCTATTTTTTTATTTTGAATTAATTTAAATATTTTCCCAACAAATAGCGCGTGGTCGCTTTAAACCGTATTGTTGTGAATGATTCATCTTTGACCTCACCAGATAATATGTATGAAACGTAGGGGTGTCAACTCTGTGATTTTAAAATATTTAACGACCAAGTTTCTATGTTTTTTAATAATATTCTTCTGGCTACATAAGCATACAAAATTTATTTTATAAATATAAATACATTGAATGCAATAGACTTCACCGCCTAATTAAACAATTATATATCGTTTTAAAGGTAATTTACTTAACAAAGGGTATGTTTATGGTAGATACATACATTCTTATATACATACAAAAGAATGTATGCTTGAAAATAATAAGAAAAAGTATATAGATAAGAATCTGTAATCTTCAAATAAAGTTAACATATATGTATCATATCACGTTTTATACAGTATTTTATATCAAGTACCTATCGCGTATTCATATCATCCTTGCACAATGATTACTAAAGGATTAGTGTATAGTATACATATATACATTGTAAGTATACCATACTCATTGGCTGATGGCAAACATGTAATAACAGACAAAGATGTGTAAAAAATTCGGAAACCAGATCTGCAGGCTAAACAAAAAGAGGACGCGTCAAGGGTAAATTTAAGAAAACCTACTATTTAGTGGTAGTAATTATTATAATATATAGCCGTCACTATATATTTTATAGTGCCATAGCTGATAGGAAACGCTATAACGTTAACGTCTCACCTCTAATAAGGTAATTAGGCTTTTGTATTTTGTTTGTACTTTGCTCTCTTTGTATTTTGTTTGGTTTCATGCGGCACTTTGTGTACTTAAAATGACATTATTTACTAAAGATATGAAACGTGTTAAGACCTAGCTTTTATATAAATATTTAGCAAACTAAAATGTAATAAAAACCAAGTGTTGGTTTAATTGTTTAAAACTTTTTTTTAAATGCATACAGAAGCTGAAATTGTTATTTTCGATGCAAAGTCAAAAGCTTGATCCCTCGTTCAAAATGTTAGGTAAATAAATCTAAGTAATAATCACACAATGTTATGGCACATTAATACAAAACTAATAACACCTTTAGACATCCACTGGGATATTAGACGATGCATTAGCATTGCAATATTTGCTATTGAATGGTTGGCACAAAACAGCGATATACTCGAAAAACTGTATCTATTGCATGCCTCGAATCATTTGGAAAATATCAATATAGTAAATAATTTCAATTCATTGAAAATATCTCAAGTTCACTCACTACTCAATAGAATCTCAAGAGTCTTATCTCAATGTAGCCATTGAGCTTCCTAGTGGTGCCTTTTTGTTGTGTCTTGTTTACCATAATACAAAATATTTATTTAATGGAAATGCCAATAAAAGGTTTACAGACTCAACAATAACATATACAGACTGAAAATGCGTGTAGGTTGTGGGTATGTATTTGTGTGTGTAACTGAAGCCTGTGTGTAAAAATCGGCTTGATTTAGACATATTAAATGGCGGATAGTGTTCTAAGGATATCTTTTTTGAAAGATTTAATAATGAATGTTTAGCGTTGTTATGAACTAAGAACTGAGCGGAGTAATTGAGGACAATCGAACAAAAAAAAACATTTTTTTTATCGTGTCGGAACATAACTTTCAGAAGGTTGGTAAGGTAAGGTACTATATTATATATTGAAGTAGAAATACGATATCATTTATTTCCGAGAAATCCTCTAGCACATTTCCTATTAAATAAACCTAACTGAATTTAACTGTCAATTTTTTCCTAAATAGTTAAATGCATGATACATTACGTATCAATGAGAGGGATGCAGTGGCGAAGCTACCTAGGGGCTAGGCGGGGCAGTGCCCCGGGGCCCGCAAGCTCAGGGGGCACTTGAATCCTCACCAGAAATCTCGATCGTTCTGAACTTTTCTAAATTTCTCCCATTTTCAAAATAAATATGCCAGGTTGCAACCCCACTTTAATCAAGACATCAATTTGAGAGAAATTCAAAAGTTATACCTAGGGAATTCCCCTAAATTCTTTCTGTAGGTTGGCAATGTTGTCAATTTGACGGTTAGTTTATATAAACCCTTGAATCTTCTGTATTTCAATTCGCCAAACCTACACCAAGTATTAATTGTAATTTATGTTGTTACTGTTTAATATTTTTATTAGCTGCCCTGCACAAAAAAGAGCTTAAGTAGCTTAGCATTTTTAAAGTATTTGTATATTTCATATTTTTATTTGATAAAACCTAATTAGTTTACGTAGGAGTGGAGCCCCATTTTTTAATTTGCCCCAGGGCCCTTGGTCACCTTGCTACGCCACTGGAGGGATGCTAATAATTCAAATTGATTTCAAACTTTCCTTTATTGTGCTATAGATGATTTTAAGGGAACTATTCGATAAGATTCCAAAGTTCCATAAAGATAGGGTATCCACATTGCGACGAAAGTCTTGACCACTATATATTCATTGTTTACATGGCAAGTGTAACGGACGTGACGTCGCCAGTCACATCCTGCCAAGCCAAGCCAAAGCCAAAGCCAAAGCCAAAGCCAAAGCCAAAGCCAAAGCCAAAGCCAAAGCCAAAGCCAAAGCCAAAGCCAAAGCCAAAGCCAAAGCCAAAGCCAAAGCCAAAGCCAAAGCCAAAGCCCAAAGCCAAAGCCAAGCCCCAAGCCAAGCCAAAGCCAAAGCCAAAGCCAAAGCCAAAGCCAAAGCCAAAGCCAAAGCCAAAGCCAAAGCCAAAGCCAAAGCCAAAGCCAAAGCCAAAGCCAAAGCCAAAGCCAAAGCCAAAGCCAAAGCCAAAGCCAAAGCCAAAGCCAAAGCCAAAGCCAAAGCCACAGCCAAAGCCATAGCCAAAGCCATAGCCAAAGCCAAAGCCAAAGCCATAGCCAAAGCCATAGCCAAAGCTAGAGCCGAAGCCAAAGCCAAGCCAAGCCATGTTGACCAACCTTCCAGGCAACCGCCATGCCTGCCAACCGCAAATGCCAGCCACTTGGAGGGGATGAGCCTATATAAGCCAAAGCCAGCCATATTAAAACCTACTTTTTGGAAGACGTAACAAATAAAGAACAAGTGTGCTGTCACTCTGCCATTTTATTTTCACTGTCAATTATAATAAATTAAAATACAATTATCAAGAAAAGAATAGGTCAATTATACTCAGAAGCGGGATAAAACGACCTCGACCACAAGTTTTTCGACCTTCTGACGAATCAATGTCGGAGGAAGATCCTTCACCGCCGGCACTGAAGCTGCTCAAAAATCTGCTAATAAAAAGAAGTAATAAAGGCTCTACGCGATCTTCAAGATGACTGTGTTGATGAAGCTCCATATAAGTCACAAGAACATCGTGCTGCATTTTTGACTCCGGAATTCGACCTTGACATTGAGGAATATACGTTAAACTACCGAGGTCAAGCGAAGAAGAGGTACAAGCGCCTGTAGGACTACGATTATACGTGGGAGCAATGGAAAAAGCATCTCTAGCATCAAGATGGCCGACGTTAACCTTTTCATCGGTCAACCTATCAACAGCGAAGTCAACAAAGACAAACTTCCATCTGGCTCTTCTTTCCATCAAGTGCGCGTTCTGGATAATAAGGTCGGCAACGATGTGGTAACGCCACCTCGACACTACGAGTGTGGTGGTCTACTCTTATCCCTCTACCCTGCTCCGTGGCGACGATGGTTACATCAAAGTCGTCAACACCGGGTGCGAGGTTATCGTGTGGTCGCCGGAAGAGGTCCTAACAAGGGCTGAAAGCTGCCAGGAATCTCCGTTACAGCCGTATAGTCACTAGTCGGGTAATTTCCTTTGCTACTTGCCATACTTTTGCCAATTATAATGCCAATAATATAGGTGAACCCGTAACTACTGATTTATGACTGACGCGTGTAAATTGGGAATAGCCGGTATACTTCTATAAAAGCAGACTGACGGTACGTTGCGCCCCGTTATATATTTTAGTAGAGCATGTATCATAGTTATGAGTTTGAGACTCTGGCAGTCGGTGGAATCTTTGCGTCGTTTTCTCGTATACATTGTCAGGAAAAAGGTTAAGATTGTGCAGCAGTCCGCGCTACGCTTACTAAACGCGACATTATACCACGTATCGCGAAGGTGGTGGCTTTCTATACAAGATTACGATATAAGTGTCGAGTATAGGCCAGGAGAACATATGAAACATGTAGATGCGCTTGTAGACATCTGGTTGATGCTATGAACATGAATCGTCTAGAAGTGGCGGATTAGTTTTATACGGTGCAATGTCAGGACGATAGTTGAGCGCAATCGTTAGTCAATTAATAGATAATACCGGCGGATATAAAATAATTTCGAAATTATTGATGATAGGCTCTATCGTAAAACCTTGAACAATATTTCGTTTATTTTCCTTCTCTGATCACATAGTCACCGATCACGGAAAGGCGTTCACGAGTAACTTTAAGGAAGTTTACGAACGATAAACAATTAAATTAAGACATACTCTCGCTTGTCCACGTTCTATCGGTCAAGTGGAACGTACAAATAAGATAATACTGGATGCATTACGAGCCACAGACCCCAGTGAAGCCTCTAGCAATTGGGCTAACTCTTTGCCCGACATAATTTCGGGAATTAACAACACAATTGATAACACCACCATTTACAAACCTTACGATTTGAATTTTGCTCGGGCCGGTAGATCAGTATGTGATGTTGCGGTTCCCGGGCGTGTTTCTGAACCAGTAGAGTCGCGTCGAAAGAAAGCATCTGATAGGATACTAAAAGCGAGTACTACAATGAAACGTTACTTGACAAAAAAACTAAAATCTGCTCACATCTATAAGCAGGGTGATTTTGTTCTATGGCGACAAACACCGACTTCTAGCGCATCCAAAGTTAACACTAAACTTGACGACTTGTATTCCGGTCTTTATGTCGTAACTAAGGTAGTGGGCCATTGCCCCGTTGCAATGATAGGTACCAAATGAGAAGTACACCTAAAGGGTTTACGTGGATATAAGAGTTTTACTGGATTAGTATCTGCCGATTCGTTAAGACCTTATAAAAGCATTATTACTGTATCTGATAGTGCCAGCAGTTCAGATGAGCAACTTGAAACCTCTGATTGATTTATTAGAGAGCTAATTGTAGTTGTTGTTCCCACGGGAACAACTGTTTCAGGATGGCCGAGTGTAACGGACGTGACGTTGCCAGTCACATCCTGCCAAGCCAAGCCAAAGCCAAGCCAAGCCAAGCCAAGCCAAGCCAAGCCAAGCCAAGCCAAGCCAAGCCAAGCCAAGCCAAAGCCAAGCCAAAGCCAAAGCCAAAGCCAAAGCCAAAGCCAAAGCCAAAGCCAAAGCCATAGCCAAAGCCATAGCCAAAGCCATAGCCAAAGCCATAGCCAAAGCCATAGCCAAAGCCAAAGCCAAAGCCAAGCCATGCCATGTTGACCAACCTTCCAGGCAACCGCCATGCCTGCCAACCGCAAATGCCAGCCACTTGGAAGGGATGAGCCTATATAAGCCAAAGCCAGCCATATTAAAACCTACTTTTTGGAAGACGTAACAAATAAAGAACAAGTGTGCTGTCACTCTGCCATTTTATTTTCACTGTCAATTATAATAAATTAAAATACAATTATCAAGAAAAGAATAGGTCAATTATACAAGTAATAAAAAATAATCGCAACAATTCTTGGACCGCTTAGCTGCGATTAATTTAAGAAAAGTGGAGGACACGTGATGATTCAGTGCCGAGATCGTAGGAAATATTTAAAGATGGTATGCTATCAGGATCTATCAGATGGTAACTGGCAAAATATAACGTCAGATATATTGAGCATGTAGTTGTTTGCATTTTAGGAATACTTTAACCCCGCCATGGTCTTTTAGTAGTGTATGATCATCCATTTGTGTTTATATCATATATTATATATATATATATATGAACAGTTAACTACTACGGCATTTTCAACACAGGTTACTTCGTATAGATAGCGCAGAAATTTACCTTAGTTTAAAATAAAACATATCTTCGCGGATATACCTTGATGGACTATAATATATTAATAGTATTTGTAAGCATAAAAAGCATTTTCCTTACTATTTAATATTATTAAATTAAATTAAAAATTATTAATGAAACCATTGCTCTAATGTGCCTACCCCATGCCCAATCAGTAATTAATGAATTCAAATAAGATCCGAAATACGTCTCCTGTTGTCGTGGATTAGAATCTGATAACAACTGCATGATGTATAACAGTTTTCTACCGTAAATCTAACCCAAACATCCGAGTTTAATCTTATTTAAACAAAACATTATCCACAGAAAATAAAATACCTGATTTGTTTGCAATCATGTAATTGATGATGCATACTGTGATAAGTACTTACCCAAAGATATTGTTATCTTCTCCGTAACCGTACCTACCTATTGTCATCAAAACGTTTTCAGTTCAAGTAATATCACATCTAAAGTCCACTTGCTATCAAACAAACAAACATGTGCAAGATAACAATGATAAGCAATTTTAAAGCAATCAGTTTTTCCTAGAAGATTTATTAATACTTAATAAAATGCTTACCTTTGTACCCACGGATACCGAAGGTGTAATTTGTGGACTTGTCGACCTTGACTGTCGCCCTCTAAATCAAGCTATTGCTCGCAATTACTTAATCACTGGTACATTTCGCGCCATATTCTTCAAGAAAACTCATCAAAACGCCCTAGTGTTCGATATTATGTATAGTGTACACGAAATGCAACACATTTAAAAAAAAGTCTGTTACTCATTGAGAGTAAATTAAACAATGGGACGTAAATTTAGCCGTAAAGGTGAATTCCTCTTTTTTATTGGAAAAGTAATTCCTGTGTAAATGTCAACATCGTCTACAAGAAAAATAGACAACCGAACCCTTTTACCTATTAGATGCCATTAGAACTATAGCACTATACTAGTAAACCTGGATCCGGCAACACAATACAAATACACGTGACAAATACCTACTCCACCTACAAAGTTCATTATAGTGCGGTTGTAGACACGTGTTATACTGTTTAACACGTTCATATTTAATAACATATACTACAAAATATACTATATATTTAATAACAATTCACGGGTCTGGCGGTGAATAAGAGAGTCCGATGTTTCTCAACTCACACTCTTCTTGCAAGAAGTCTTTCAGTAGTAGTTTTTTGAGAGCCGTCCTTCGAACCTAAAACAATAAATTATTACCAACGAGTTGTATGTAAACAGCACTAATTTCAACGAAAGATAATAATATCGTTGAACTCTATCTTGATGTTCGGCGAAGATATAATTAGGTATCTAACAAAATTTGGAGAAACTTGTGGAGAAGACACCAAATATTGATTGTTATCATTTATATTTAACGTAATTTGCATGTCACGGCTCAAAGGCTCAAATACAGAAATTTATTGTGAAAATTGCAAATCTCCTAATTTAATTTAAATTTGCTTTAATTTGAAAACAAAATAGCTGTTAAATGGAATTATACAAATACCTATTTGTTATGAATATAGTTTGTTTAAATAAATATTTAATTGAATTAAAATTTGCAATTTAACTTCCCACGAATAATAAATAACATGCATACAAATTGAACGTTTTTAGTCTACGAACTAAAACAGGTTTATTTAACTGGTTCAATTTAAATTCTAAGTAATTTATAATCGATTTTAAAAACATCAAAAACATCGATCGTAAAATATATCAACTATAGGTACATTATTCATCCATTCATCATTCACATCTTTACAACTATCTCAACGAATAACTGTCTTTTAATTCGTTAAAATACCTAGTTGATGTATTATTTATTTCTTTTACTTTAACAATAAGCATGTTAGTTTCAAATCTAGTCTCACTTATATTCTCTAATACAATTTACGTCCGTAGTTTCTCATGTAAAATATATTTTGGTTCGCGGTTTCTGATTAGTAATTAATGGATCTAACCGCCAAAGTCTGTCCCTTTGCCTGTCTGAGTTCCTCCCTTATAAACATCATTTCTGGTCGTAGGTCACGGTGGGACAGGGGATCTATATCGATCTTTAGTCTAGGATCGATATTAGCCAGTTGCTGGTCACTAAATAATTAAAGTAAAAGGTAATTTACCTTGTATCTTCCCACTTGGACATTGTTTAGTTTAATCTAATGCATTTAATATGAATTAATTGTGTTTGCTTAGGAAATAGTAACCTAAATCCTATGAAAATTCCATTCCAAAGTTCTGTATAATTTTTTCGAACACACAAATATAAATTTACTGTTTTATTATTATGGGGTCATTTAAATTACTATCACACAAACGACGAAATACTGGATATAAGTATAGATATGATTTCATAAAATGATATATACAATCTAGCTCCAACGTCGGCTTCCAAAATACCGGCATCTTCTATACTTTCCGGTTCAGCATCATCATCGATTTTTATTGACGTCATAATTAGTAAAAAAATAGATGTAATTAAAACCTTCAATTAAAACTTTAAATGTGTTTTATAATTAACTATAAATTAAAAAATTCAATCTGATAGCTACTGATAGCAAATATTGAGTTTATTTTTATTTTTGTTTGTCAGTATAATAACTAATTTTAAAAACCCGCAGAAGCTATATAGTGGCTAGTTTCTTTCTAGTCTATGGTAGCTGGTATTGCAAAAACATAATTATGTTAATAAAAGATATAAAAAAAACACCTAAGCAATAAATAAATACCAATTATAAACTACAGGAATATGAACAAACTATATATTCTACTCGAAACGCAAAAAAAAATTATGACTGAATTTCTCATCTTTAAAACATTTAAAGTCCACGACAGCATAATAATATTAATGATTGGCTCTCTATTACCTATTTTATCAATAATTATTTTTAAAACGTCAAGTATTTATTTATTATTTATTAGCTACAAAATAATGATCAAGTACAACTCGCCAATGAAGCGCAGATAATGTACTAGTCCTTGATATTTTCATTAATATTAAATATATAAAAATATGTAAAGGTCTACCAGAATCTGATGGCAAAAAAAAAATTTAAAAATTAGCGATTTACATATGGCAATAAAAGAAAAATTTCATCTGTCAACTGAAATTTCGAGGAATTGTTTTTGGTTTGGCTTCAAATTTCCTTTAAAAAGTGATGAAAATGTCGAAGAAAACTCTTCGATCGCAAGCAAGACATATTGTTTTCAATGTTTATCAAAGAATACTTGATCAACAAGATGCAGAACATACACAATCATCGATATTGAGCCATGTGCAAGCGTTGACTGGTTAGTAGGAATGACACGTCTTGATAGTTTGGTTTATGGGATTTTTCGTGTGTATTATATTATGTACTTATACTAAACTTGGGTTTATTTCAGGGGTTTCTTATACTACAAATAAACTTGGATAGTTTTGATTTAGAATTGATCAGAAACAAGATAAATGAGTTGTATACTGTTTATTTATCTCAAATAGGGATCGATGAATGGCGAAAATCTTGTGAACATGTAATAAAAATTGAAAATCAGTTCATAGAACAAGATCGGTTAATTGAGATGCAGGAGGAAAGGTTTATTATAAATACTTCGTTGAAGACTTTTTTATGGATGTGCAGTATTTGGAACCATTTTCAAGTTATTAATTAATTAATAAACTCATGAACAGAGTAATTGGAGTTTTCATCTAAATTTCAAACCCCACATTGGATAAATTTTTAAATTTCCATGTATCACACACAGAATCAGCCGCTATAAGGAAAAAAAGTATCAAAACGTTTTACTCCAATTTCCCCAGTATTGCTAGCTTCAATTTCTTTTTTCCCTTTTTGCCATCAGATCCTGGTAGACCTATAATTTAAAATCATATACATGCACAGACAATATATAAAAAAACTTAAATTTTATATCAAATAATATATTATTATGAAAGCTTTTTTTATTATATCTATATTAACCATAAAGTATGTCAAGCGTCTAGACATGAGTCTTGTCACTCGTTTAATAATTCCTGTTTTTTCGGATTGTTGTGAATTGTTTGAAATGATTTATATTTTTTTATCAATTTCTCATCAAAACAAATTTTGTTTGTTTTATCTTTTTTTTTATTCTGTTCAACAAATAGTCTGTTGACTCCGTTCACTAAAAAAAAAAAAAAAAAATCATACCACAGTCTGTTTGATGTTTTGTGTATGGTTAATTTCTCCAATCTGTGCAATGATAAAGGGTGACTGAACTGCCTCATTGTTATTTATTGCATTTGACTCTAATAATACATTAATTAGCCGTTTTACTGAACACAACGACTGCAATATCATACATAACAAGTCGTGACAGCCATGCCGATGTGAGTAATACTCAGAGGTGTGGCGTATCGGGCGTTGTTCTAAGTGCTGTGACGTTTGGTGTTAAGAAAATATTTCTATTTCGACATAAGATGACCGAGTACAAGTTGGTTGTGGTTGGTGCTGGAGGCGTCGGTAAATCAGCCTTGACTATACAGCTGATACAAAATCACTTCGTGGACGAGTATGACCCGACGATAGAAGACTCCTATAGGAAGCAAGTAGTAATAGATGGAGAGACCTGCCTGTTGGACATCTTGGACACGGCTGGACAAGAGGAGTATTCAGCTATGAGAGATCAGTACATGCGAACTGGTGAAGGTTTTCTGCTAGTGTTTGCTGTGAACAGTGCTAAGAGTTTTGAGGATATAGGGTCATACAGGGAACAAATTAAACGAGTGAAGGACGCAGAAGAAGTGCCGATGGTGTTAGTTGGAAATAAGTGTGATTTGCAAGCCTGGGCGGTAGATATGACGCAGGCGAGAGAGGTATAATATGTTCAATATTTCATTAGTAACATACTAGTATTTTGTGAAAAGTTTCAAAACCCTGGATATCTAAAGTCAATTTAGAGAGCAAGTTTTCATCATACTCAATTAATAATGTGAATCTATTGGATATCTTGTATGGCTCATATTATTAATCATTGATATATTGCATTATTTGTCCATTGACATTAAATAGAGAAAATAAAAGTAGTTGTCTAAAATATATCCAGGTTAGTACTATACATAAATGATTGTCTAGTTTTTTATAATTTATCTTATATTTTTAACAATTATATAGATTTGCATTGCCAATTTTATGAAGGACTTTATAAAATTTAACAAGATTTGAGATGAGAGAGATAGCATGGAAACTTATTTTAAGATGTTTTAGAACTTCAAAATGTGTAAATAGTTAATCATTTTTTAGGACAAGTATTTACCTTTTTACCTGCTTGTATGAGTTAATTACTAATCCATTATTTTAATTTGGTAATCAAGAGAACACACCAACATCTTTTGTTGATATCATCAACAATTGATACACACACTTTGATACCATCTGTGTCTTATATTTATGTAAAAAATAATATAGTAGTTAATAAGATAACCACTTATTTTTGAAAATTTGTACAACTCCTTATTTATATTTCTTATACATTAATATATATTAAACACTGTTTTGCAACACTCAAGTAATAATATCCCATATATGCTTTTCCATATAGGATTTAATTAGTCACAGGGATATTATTAAAATAATACATGATATGATTCAGAACCACTATTTATATTATTTAAATAACTATTTAGCAACTATTTCTGTAATTTACAGGTTGATGAACAATGATTCACAGTTGAATTGTAATTGTAATTATTTATACTGCAACAAATAATTGTACCCAAGATGGTATCTATCTGTAAAATAGTTAATTCTCTTTTTATATAATTTCAGGTTGCCCGAAGTTATGGAGTGCCTTTTGTAGAAACCTCAGCTAAGACCCGTATGGGTGTTGATGATGCATTCTACACCCTAGTTAGAGAGATTCGCAAAGATAAAGAAAGCCGGGGTAAGAAATTTAGGCGAGGAAATAAGTTAGGTTCCAGGCGTTCCTTCAAATGTACACTACTTTAAGTCAGGCCTAATATTGTTATTGCAAGCAGGACTCAGTTTAATGAATTATTTCCAGTGTGGTATTTGTTTTGAAAATATATAGAAGTCATAATTCATATATCTATTCAATCTTTGTAAATTATTATACATACCTCTAACAAAGGTAGGTTTTTTAGTACTTTTAAAGCTATATTACTGTTGGAATGTTGATATCCAAAGTAAATAGTCTTTCTGCAGTGCTTTTGAATTTGAATAAATATTGCATAATTTTCTCTGGTGTCTTTTCAATAAATAAAATATAAATATTATATTGTGATAACAGTGCCATGAATACTTTATAGATAAGCCAGTTTGCTACACAGGCTCTTATTTAATTAAAATTGCAACCAATAACCTGGGTATGGTGAAAACAAAACAATACTGTTGATCTACACTGTAAATAATGTCATTAAATTATTAATGAAAGATTTTGTTCTACCTTTATACTCACCTTTTATTTTATTACTTAGTATATTAATACAATATTAGTGTTTGTATTTAAATCACCAAGTAAGGATTACAAGGTAAACCATTTAAAGAAATAGCCAAATGTTTGGGGTTATTAAACAAACATCTGTTTGTCAAACTTTTAGTAGTAATTTTTTCCTACCTAAAGGTTTCCACTTACCTCTGGTACATAATTAATGCAAATATGAAAAAAAATTCTAAGTAATAAAATAAATCATGTATAATTTTTTTTTCAAAGCTTAAATAAAATCATGTAATATAACATTACTGTAATTAGTATATATCTGCAAATCAATATCACAAGTGAGTTTTTATAAGAACCAGACTTTGTATATTATTATATTTTTTTTGGATTTGGATGTATTAAATAGTTAACATTAATAAATCTACTATAAGTATGTAATAGGTACTGTCGTGTCAATACGAAACAGCATACAAACTTATTTTACTGCGCTCATAACATCTGTTAAAGTAAGTTAAATTTTTATCATACTATGTTTAGGGTCCTGCTAAAAAGCAACAAAATGGGAACATTGCTGCATGTTTCAACTCTGTTACATATTTTATTTAAAGAATATCATTTACGCGTTCTTAATTTATATCTTTGTACAGTTTGTAAACGGATTTATCCTGTAATTTGGAAAGCCAATATTAATGTTTCACCAAGATTTTCAACCCTTAATTAGAAGAAGAATTAAAAAATCTGTTTATTCCAAAAAATATAGAAGAAGCCGTAGAATATAAAGAGTTTCCTTTTCCTGATTTGCCTTATAAAGAAGAAAATATGCATATTGCATATGTTAAAATGTTCCCGTAAAGACGCGAATCAACAGTTTACCATATTTTTGTACTATGAATTCATTGTAAATATGTTCGGATTCAGCTTCCGCTTATCAGTTTAGATAGTATTAAATCAATTATAGCTAATGATATCCGTAATAGTATATAAAATATGAGTCTTTTATTATTTACACTATTTCTAACATCTTTTTTTTAATGAAGCATAGTTCTTCATATTGCATTGAAGTATACATATAATATTTAAGTAAGCTATGTATTTGAATTCGTCGTGTAGTTATGATGCAAAAAAATCCTTTTTTTACATCGAGTACAATCGATGGCGAATCGATTCTTTAAAAAATCTCTATTGTTTGTCGTTTGCTTTAAAAACTGCAAAAAAGTTATTAGGTGCATAAAAATTATAAGCAATTTCTTAAGGAATTTTCATCACAAATGCATCATAACATTTCCTGTGTGGTTTATATCATAAAACGATGATAATAAATTACACAGGTTTGATTAGTATTTGTTTACGACTTTATTATAAATGATTTCAAAGATTATATATTAACCACGGACAGTAAAGAGTTTGAAGTGGGCGTTAGCACGCAAATAACAATAATTTAATACCCCCCTAGCGCCCATTTTATATATTTGTTAAATTCATTCATGCCAATTAATATTCCTTCTTTAGTTAATCTTTTAAGCAATAGATTTAGCGGTGTAAAACGAAATTAAAGTGGTTGTGTTCTATTAATAGGCGTAAACAACTATATTTTTTTGATAAATGTACTGACGCATCGCAATTAGTCTATAGCTTTCTATTGTATGAAAACATCTTAACGTCTTGAATAATAATTTTGAAGTATTTATTTGCATGTTTACACATTTACGCAAATTAAAAGTTATGTTCTGCGAAACTATAAAATTGATTAACCTGCTTAAAATACATAGGTGTACTATAACTATTTACTCGTTTATTATAATAAAGCTGAGTACCATTCTATTATTATAGAAAGACGTTGAAGTAGGTCATCCTATTTCATAAAACAGATCAGGTTACTGTAAATTATCGAACGCACACCTTGAAAATACTATCAATATTTTAGATACTTTTTTTAATAATTATATTTTAAAAAGGCAGAAGTTTGTCTTATTACATATGTATTCATTTATGTGTAAGGATCTAAATGCAATTGTTGGCGGAAGAAACATTGTATGTTCTTCAGGTATTTCCCATTATTTTTTGTTTTATAAATAATATGCAACCCACTGTTAATTTAGAAAATACATAAATGTATTAAATTCTTCTAGCTTTTGTGGAAAATTATGTATATTTTACCTACAACCCGCAACCACCAATAGTGCCGAATTATAAACTAATGAAGAAAATTCAAGTACCTATAAATTCCTTAATGGAGTGTATTGTATCATGATCATAATTAGTATTAGGATATGTTCAGATGGCAAAAACTTGTTTTCAAATCGCGCGACTAGACATTGTGGTATTTTTCAAAATTGGATGAACCCAATGTGTACGTTTTCTTTTTCTATATTTTTCTTTATAACCACAAAATAATAGCCTCTTCCACGTCCATTTTCTACGTTCTACCGAACTAGACTGACTTGTACTCTCGCAACGTGCAATAGCGCTCATCATCTGTACTCTCTTCAAATTTAATCGCGCGTTGACGCGCGTTACATGTGTACATAGCCTAACCCTATTTCAATGAAGTTTAATAAGGCATACAATTACTTTATAAAGTTATAAAATTCTGTGTTGCCGATTGTTTGTGTCTTAAATTTGGAGATCACATCCTAGATTCTGTGTAATTACTTTTTGTTAAGGAATTTAAAGGTACAAATAAGTAAATTAACGAATTTTTATATCTGCAGGTTTGATTTTTACTTTCTCTTTAATTATTAAGTTAACTTTAATTGTGTAGCTTAGATAATTTACTTATATTAACGAAATGTAACTGCCATGTAGTCAGTCCTATATTTTTGCCATTAAACTAAAAAGTTTTATACATACATATATTAATTTAAATAAAGCTTTACTTTTGCAAATTTAAGGATCTTGTACAATAATCATACTTTGAATTCATATCAAAGGTTAAAGCACAAAGGTTTGTAATAGTAGATTAATTATTGTCATTATAATTCTGTAAAAAGGCACTAAAGATTGTGCTTGTTGAAGTTAATAAATTGGCAAAAATACATTTTTTTTTATATATACTTTACCCCTAATGGAGATAACGGAGAACGGATTTCTTCACGACTTTCATACTCTGATGGATATACGATGCGACCGAAACATCGCGAATGCTTAACTTGCAACAGTGAATCACAGGGTTGTACCTAATTTATGGCTACTATTGAAATTTTTCTTTGACAAATTGCAATTGCGCATTTTTGGCCCACACAGGTTTGAGCCCGTGACCTCAGGACCTGACGGTCAAAGTCACTAGATCCCTTTTATCAGCGTCGGGACGTGACGACCCCATCGCCCACTGGTGAAATAACCTGTGACAGAGGTTATTTCATCAGCGCAATCAGTCAACTCCTTCCTAGTGGGAGTGCCATGCTGTTGCCATCGGGCTTCAGCCAAATGGGCAGGCACGACCGGGGCAGTACCACTGTCTCCAGAAAACCGGCGTGAAGTGATGCAATGGGTTCGTCTTATTGTACTCGCGTTTCGTGCGGTAAGAGAGACTCTCGGAGCCCATCCCCCCCCTCTACAAGAAGTATGAAGGTGCAGAAAAAACAGAATCTAAAAAACGTGTAAAAATACTTAAGTTTTGATGTAAACTTCTTACATGAAACTATTAACCATAAACTGATGTCATTGTCAATCTGTTTTGTTAGTGTCTTTTTGTCAATGTATCAAATGTAACCTTATATTCTAAGGTTTTGTCTAATTTCAATTTTCATTTTCTTAACCGTCACAAGGACTTCTTTGTTCATCTGCATTCTGTCCAGCACAGTTGTATTTCGTATGCGGACTGTCCAAGATATTTTAATTATACGTCGATAAACCCAGATCTCAAACGCTTCCAGTTTTTTGGACATAGTCTCTGTCATCGTCCAAGATTCTACGCCGTAGAGCAGCACAGAGAAGACGTAACATCGCGCAATGCGAGTTAACAACAATCACGCATCCCGAATGAAATAAACACATAGTAAAAGGTAGATCGACTATTACAATTTGTACTAGTTTTGTGTTATCTTTTGAAGCCCAAAACGCGTCAGACGGAAGAAAATTTCAGTGATCTTTTTCTATAAAGGAAAGAAGATGACAGTCAGTCTTATTTCATCATAAATACAACAACATCGATTTGAAATAATAACTTTTACCTCGGGAATCGAATTGGAAGATCTCAGAAGATATTATGACGTTCATAGTCTTTCCGGTCGCAAGGGGGTTTATTGATTGATGTTCAGACGACTCGCACGACTCTACGAATTTAGATACTAAAGAATAAATCTCCCTCTCTGCGTTTATGTAACCATTATTTTATTTTAAAGCGCGTCAGATTGCTATTGACCAATTACAATCAATTATCAAATACAACGTTTCGTCTCAAAGGTTTAATATTCTCAGCATCCATCGATCCTGGATGGATTTTTTTTATCGCTTGCAGTTGTATTAAGAATTTGGCACTAGTAGATAAGTCTTGATACATTGTCTTGTTTTTAGATTTGAGACATGCTGGTATCCTCACGATGTTTACCTTTAGCGTACGAACGAGTTTTAGATGCGCGTATAGTACACAGAATGTCTATTGGTGCAAAGCCAGAGATTGAACCTACGGCCTTAGAGATTTTTTTGTATTGAATTATTAGCTCACGCTTCGTCATGTGACCGTTTTCTTCTTTGTTGAGAATATACAAATTATTTTTCTAAATAAATGACATGACATGAGTAGTAAATAATGATAGTTCCCAATTCCCATAACCCTCGGGGTTATTTTTTGGTAATATGATCACAGATTAGTAATATGATTATCATTTTGACCTCTCAATACGCTATAAGACAACTTGCATCATTATTTCTCCCATTGACAATTTTCATATACTTATAAAGAAAAAACTTTTTACCGGATTAAAGTTATGTATTATTATGTGACCGTGACCACGCACGCTGTAAAGCACGCGAAACGTTGGATAAATTTAAAATTATGTTAAATAATTGTAAAATTATAATAATACATCACTTTTTTTTAATATTATGGCAACAGTTTCAACTTTATGCCAGTTTCAAGTAAAAGGTTGGGAAACTACACGCGAAAAAAAAATAAACAAAGACATCAAAAGGAAATAAAGGGATAAGCTGGTTAAAAACAAAATATATACATAAACATATTACATCTTAATATTATAAAATATGTTTATTAAGGAACATAAGATACATGTATCACTTATTCCACGTCATTAAATTTGAATTTGTAGGCATCCCTACTCATCGGCAAAGAAGACAGAGGTGTAGGCCGAGAGAAAAAGACGGCGTAAAAAAGTCTCGGTACTCTTTTAAAATATCAAATCATCAAACAACACTAATTTAAAACAAATATCGCAAATTAATTAGAAGTAGCCTGTCTAGCACTAGTCCCAGGCCCTTTTATCAACTAGATAATCGTTGACTTTATAGTAAGCCTTTTTACACAGCTTTTCTTTAATACATTTCTTAAATTTATTGAAAGGCAGAGGTAAAAGAGCCTCTGGGATTTTATTAAAGAAGAGTATCCCTTTCCCCAAAAAAGAATTACTAACTTTAGATAGTCTAGTACGGGGAAATTGCAGCCTGCGTTTGTTCCGTGTATTAACATTGTGCGTATAGAACATAATATTCTATTAAACTTATCACTATTTTTGTATACATATATAATATTTTCATAAATATATTGCAAGGGAAAGGTAAGTATATTAATTTCCTTAAATTTATCTCCAAGAGATTCCCTACATTTTAAATTTTAGATTGCACGAATAGCCCTCTTCTGCAGGATGAAAATAGTTTCGACATCAGCAGCATGACCCCATAATAATAAGCCATAAGTCATTAAGCTATGAAAGTAACAAAAATAAACAAGTCTAGCTGTATCGACATCAGTTAGTGAGCGAATTTTTTTAACCGCTTAGGCTGCAGAACTAAGTCTCTTCGCCAATCCGTTAATATGAGGGGACCACTGAAGTTTTGAATCCATGGTGATTCCGAGAAATACAGTTGTATCATCCAGATTCAATTCCTCACCGTTTATAATTATTATAGATTATGAAAGAAGATAATACATTATAATACAATAAAGGATAAAGCAAAAGGCAGGAGATTTTATTCGGAAACGGAACATGAAGTGATTGTAAGGAATTCAGATTGGTAGGCTTGTTAGGTTTTTTAATCGCTATAACTTTTTGAGACTTCCATGTTTCAGTATTATTACCTGTGACCATGACGGAGTTTATGAAATTTAAAAAATACATTAAAGCAGTATCACCAAGATGAGATAAAAATGAGTACATAGTACCATCCTGACCAGGAGATGAATCACACCTTTCAATTCATGTGAAAGCACACCTTTCAATTCATGTAATGAAAAAGGAGAGTTTAAAGAGAAAGAGTCATCTGTCAAAGACTATTCCAAAGGAAAGTAGATCGATTCAGCAGCTGATGGAGGAGCTAATCTGTCTAAAAAGGCATTTGTTAAAAAAAGGGGGAAGTGAAGACGATGATAAAGATTCTCTGAAAGCAGATCCAAAACGTTTAATACTTGTCCAAACTTCTGAAGGGCACGTAGAAGGAGATAAAGAAGTACAAAATTTTTTCCAGCCTGCCTGCTTTTTATCTCTGAGGAATTTAGGTGTGGTACTAATAACTTTATTGAGAATATCTAAATTTTCATAGGACATGTCCTCAGCATAGACTCTCATCCTTTCTTCTACTTACAGCAACCATACATTCTCTATCCCACCATGGAGGAAAAGCAATCTTATTAGACGGATTTCGTTTGACAGAAATAATGTGATCGGCAGATTCTATTAAACATGTAGCCTAAGCTTTAGAAGAATTGGTCTCACCAACGCTAACTAATTCAGGCAAATCATTTATTTTAGATTCAACAAGGATTTTAAATGCAATCCAATATTATTTAATTTATATTTCGCACGAGGTTGTCGTTTTTGATAAGGAGAGCGTATATTAGGTGAGTATATGATAATCAGAAAATGATCACTGCCAAAAGTAGATGTTGAAGTGTACCAAGAATGAGAAGAAGCAAGATCTGGAGTAAGTTTTTTTAGTAGTAAATTGATAAGTCAACCGCGCGAAGCTTTTCATTAGGCTTTGTACGTCTGGTTGGTGAGCCAGTATTAAGTAAACACAAATTATGTAAATCTAATATTTCAACTAAACGTACACCATTGAAGTCATACAGTCAGCCACAACCAAACATTTGGTAATGAGAGTATAAGTATATATAAAGTATATTTTAAATTATAATGAAAAATACATTGTTCTTATACTATTTATAATATAGTGTTGATTATAATATGTACGATATATTTAATCATATATAGTTGAAAATATAATTGCAATACATATATGTTATGAGTATATTATCAATAGATAATACTACGCATACATTGTATATATGAAACGGCAAAATTTTGCATATGGGTCCTTATATAATCACATATATTTTTATATATGTAAAATATAATTTTTTGTACATGATGAAGGATAATATATAGCTTTTTCATGCGGGACGCGTTAAATAGAAACAAAGTACTCGGAGTTCCGGAGTGAAATAATTAATCACTCCGCGTAGGGAGTGAATCCGAAGTTTTTATTTGTGGAGTGATTTCAGAGTGATTTCGGAGGGATTTCGCATTTAACTCCGAAAAACATCCGCGTTCGGAGTTTTTAAAGTAAATAAAGTAAGGATGAATTTTCGTTCTACTAATAAAATCTCAAAATTAATTAATCTTTATAGTGCGTGTGTTTGTCACTGAACTCCTCCTAAATGGCTGGACCGATTTTAATGAATTTTTTTTTGTGTCTTCCGGTGGATTCCAGAATGATTTTGATTCACAATTCAGCCCACGAGAAAATTTTTATTTATAAATTGTTTTTGATTTTAAGCTATCTTATCTTAACTGGACGGTTATTAAAGTAAAATTAAAACTAAATATTGAAAAAAATACATGAAAATTACATAAAATCCATTGTAAAATAAAGAGCAACAATTATTATTCCTACGTTAAAAAATTCAAATCGTCACAAAATGCTGAATATTTGAAAAAATGATAATAAGGAAAGTTGAATATTAAATATTTTCTTTTATTTTACTTTAAATCCTTAATTTTATTACACATTTAACAAAAGTTCTATATGCTCATTTCACAACCATACATGTCTATTTCTATTTATAGATTAATACCTTTTAACTTATCTATGACTGGATGCTAATAAGAATTAATATTGTCATATTATTTATGATTGAAACGAGCATTGCCTGTAATACTCCGTATTCCTTAGACCCAATGATAAGATTGTAAGACTTTTTTGTGCAAGGATCAACCATCTGTAATTTCGAAGATAATTTCTTCTTCCCTACAACGAACATTACAAGTGTCTAACGTAGAAAAATATTTTTTAAAATAACATCTTTTTTTATTAGTTGTCAAGAGGGAAATATATTATTTATAATATAACATAATATTACAAAATATTTCGATTGTAAGGATACTCTGATGCCTCGTGTCATGAGTCATGCAAAATATTTTTTGGGCTAAGCCCATCAGTTATTAACCACCCGCAATTCTAGGTCAAATGTCATCATTCAATTGTGATTGAACATTTGAGTACATTATTAACAATTGTTTTAACATTTATGTGACGTACGTATATACTGATAATAAATCATATAAAAGCCGATCCACTAGAGCGGGGAGCGCATTCCAGTTTTAGAAGCATCAGGAAGATGTTCGGGAAAACAGAAGTTATTATTGTGCTCCTAACGCTCGTCAAGAATGCATGTAAGTAATAATTGTCTTTAAAAAATATTTCGAAACTTTTATTTTGATTTTTTCCTCTTGTTGCATTTGTTAACAGAAATATATTCTGTCTGTATTTTGTCTTTAAAAACCAGTAATATTACTCATTATAAAAGATTATACAATCTTGGACATTAATTTGTGTCGGTTTCTAAGTGTAAGCATTTATTATAATTAAATAATAATGGGGAAAATATGAAATTTTCCAATTTGTAAGATAAGCAAACCATAAAAAATGATATTATAAATTTTTTAAAAATATAAATAAAATCAAAAGTAAATTATACCTATACTAAAATGTGACGAATAAAAAGAGAATCGTTAGAATACAAATGATGCGTAAAGTTCGGATGATTTCCCGGAACTATATCATAAAACGGATTTCCCTTAGACACCATCATACTAGTTGCTGCGTATTTGTGGACTCTGTATTGACCATCAAATACATTTTTGGACGCAATGACATCATATCCCGCTACTTCATGAAGTTGCAAGTGACCTTGATATTTATTATTAACTAGAAGAACATTATCTCCATTATGTAATGACTTTGTTCTGGTCTTTTGAATTCATTATTAAGCATTAATATTCTCTTTCCAGTTATGTTATAAACATGTTTATGACCGGGAAAATTATTGCTATCCAAAATAATTACCGATGCTTTTATGATGCACGGGTTGTCCGCCGCCTCAATTATGAGATTACTTAGTTTAATTGTATCTTCCGTCAATGAATATTCATGCAATTCAGAGCAGTTGAGATATTGAATGAAATGAGGCGGCTTTGGTCCATGTCCGTTGTTAAGTATACGATTACCCACTGAATAAATAGAAAAAAAATCAAATATTAGTTATATTTCTTAATAAAATGATAAAAAAATTTTTTGATTGCTAATACAACAAAAAGAAATAAAATGCAATTTGCTGAATATAAGGCCAATTTCTTGAAAAAATATATTACAAACACAAAATAAGTTAAGTTTAAGAAAAAAGTTCATTGCACGCCTCATCAGCGAAGCGAATGAAATAGTGCTCTACTCTCGCCTTACAAAAATCAAGTGAGAACTAAAATTGTCTCTACTTATTTTCTATTGCTTATTCATTTTGCTAATTCAATGTAGTTTAATTATAATTAGCAATAAACTAGAATCCACTTATCGTTTGTATATTTATATCTATATAAGTAAGGTTCGCTTACAACACATGCGCAGTACCTTTCTTTTCTTGGTAGACAATGGCGCGAAAGACTCAAAAGCATTTGTAATTTATTTCACTATAACTATTTAAAAAAAAAGGTAATTTATCTTTATCCAGCTGTGTCGATTTATTCTCCAGTGTCGGTTTATTCTGCGGTTTCAATTCATTCAGCAGTGTCGATTCATCTTCTACCGTTCGAAGCGCTAAAAAAAATAGTATGATATTAAAATTGATTGCTAATGCAAAACAAAAAAATAATTTGGACAGCATTCATTTTGCCGTGCAAACTCATCCTATATTATTCGAAATATTGAAAAATAAATATAATCTTGTATAATGAGTTATATTACTGGCTTTTAAAGACAAAATACAGACAGAATATATTTATGTTAACAAATTCAATAAGAGGAAAAAATCAAAATAAAAGTTTCGAAATATTTTTTCAAGACAATTATTACTTACATGCATACTCAACGAGCGTAAGGAACACAACAATAACTACTGTTTTCCCGAACATTTTCCCGATGCTTCTAAAACTGGAATGCTATTTTTTATCGTTTGAAACGATAGAAGATAAATCGACAATGCAGAATGAATGGACACAGCAGGATCAAAGTAAATTATTATTTTTTCAGTAGTTATTAAAAAAGTTTGAAAAATCCAAAATTGCACGCCTCATAATCTAATTCTTCATAATAAATTTTAATATCATACTATTTTTTTTTAGCGCTTCGAACGGTAGAAGATGAATCGACACTGCTGAATGAATTGAAACCGCAGAATAAACCGACAATGGAGAATAAATCGACACAGCTGGATAAAGGTAAATTACCTTTTTTTTTTAAATAGTTATAGTGAAATAAATTACAAATGCTTTTGAGTCTTTCGCGCCATTGTTTATCCAGAAAAGAAAGGTACTGCGCATGTGTTGTAGACGAACCTTATTTACATAGATACAGACTTACAAACGATAAGTGGATTCTAGTTTATTGCTAATTATAATTAAACTACATTGAATTAGCAATAGAAAATAAGTAGAGACAATTTTAGTTCTCACTTGATTTTTGTAAGGCGAGAGTAGAGCACTATTTCATTCGCTTCGCTGATGAGGCGTGCAATGAACTTCTTTCTTAATTTTTTTTCTTAAACTTAACTTATTTTGTGTTTATAATATATTTTTTCAAGAAATTGGCCTTATATTCAGCAAATTGCATTTTATTTCTTTTTGTTGTATTAGCAATCAAAAAATTTTTTTATCGTTTTATTAAGAAATATAACTAATATTTGATTTTTTTTCTATTTATTCAGTGGGTAATCGTATACTTAACAACGGACATGGACCAAAGCCGCCTCATTTCATTCAATATCTCAACTGCTCTGAATTGCATGAATATTCATTGACGGAAGATACAATTAAACTAAGTAATCTCATAATTGAGGCGGCGGACAACCCGTGCATCATAAAAGCATCGGTAATTATTTTGGATAGCAATAATTTTCCCGGTCATAAACATGTTTATAACATAACTGGAAAAAGAATATTAATGCTTAATAATGAATTCAAAAGACCAGAACAAAGTCATTACATAATGGAGATAATGTTCTTCTAGTTAATAATAAATATCAAGGTCACTTGCAACTTCATGAAGTAGCGGGATATGACGTCATTGCGTTCAAAAATGTATTTGATGGTCAATACAGAGTCCACAAATACGCAGCAACTAGTATGATGGTGTCTAAGGGAAATCCGTTTTATGATATAGTTCCGGGAAATCATCCGAACTTTACGCATCATTTGTATCCTAACGATCTGTCAAGTCATGTAACTGGAGCCTTCAATGATATAAGAGGACAAACACTATTCAGTTTAGGCAGTACTGGTCCAGAAACGCTTGACTTAACGCCTTGGAGCATTACCAGATTTCTGCAAGAAGTGAAGTTTGGATCAAATATTAAACGCCCTGCAGATGCCGATATCGTTAAAAAATTCGAAGATTTCATTGACGCTAATGTTCCATAATATTAATATCTCAAAACTTGACATCTTGACATCAACGAAAGAAGGATTTATTAAACCAATCTGATTTATTTACAAATAACATGTCTACCTCTTTTTACGTCTTTAACTATTTACACAACAGCTCGCTCAGGCTGGTATTTGAACCCTTGGAGTTTTTACAATGATCGCCAGGACTTGATTCCAAGCCGCCTGTATCTTGACCAGGTTTTCTGTGGTTTTTCTGATCACTGTGCTCCGGAGCAGGGCATAGGTGAATACCGGTACAGTCAAAATATGGAAAGTCACAGTCTCCATTCATTTGTTCAAATTAATTCGTAGATTTATGATTAAAGTAAAGATAATGTATGTATAATATAATATTAATGTAATAAAATAAATATTTTGACTCATAATAATGACTTCTTATTAAACAACATTTCCCTGATTAAAAAAATCAATTTAAGGGCAATGAAAAAAAAATTTATTTGATTCAAGAGAAAAATTCTTGAACCAAGAAAATAATTTGATTTTTGTCATGAATCAAGTACCCAGTCAGCATCCAAGTCAGAAAGATTTCAGTCAGAAGTTTTAAAAAACTTCTTATAGAAGTCCTGTGACGTCTTAAGGAGCTCTTTAATTTTACGAGGTCAGAACTAAGAGCTCTTAATGAACTCATAAGTTTGGAGTCAATTTTCTGACATCCAACTGAGTCTCCTTTTTGGACTTTTTTTGAGTTGCGTATAATTAGCTTATAGACATTATAAACAAAAACACAAATTTATTTTTAATATAAAGCTGTCAAAATCTTATTCATTTTTCATTTATTACTTTCCTAATTGAGAAATTAAATTAAAAATAATTAGAATTAAATGATTTAAAACAATTTGAATAGATTAATATATAGAAATACACTTGGCATAGGTTAACTCATTTCTCTTAATCCAAGTTAATTAAATTTTTCAAAAATTTAAAATTATATTATGAAGTAATAGGCAATAATGTTAAAATCTGGTTCGTAATCAAACTAATTTAGATAAAATAATAAAACTGGATTCTAATCTGAAAAAATTATGTGAACTTTCCACATTTAAGGAGTACTTTGCATGTATCAATTTTAAACATTTTATTCGAATTTAACGATATCTTATAACTATATACTTATTAATTATTGTTGAATTTTTAATATTCATTAATTTATCTATTAGATTTTATATTGTAAAAAGTAAACAAAATTTATATAGACTATTTAAAAAAATATTACAGGTAGACTTTTGAATATTTTTTAGTATATAAATATTCGTAAAAGTTACTTTTTCTCTATCGATACACAGTATCAAATAGAATAAATAATATAGACAATGATCGCAACATTTCATCACTATATAAACTTAGCTTACAAGAATAATGAGATGCGTAACGACATATCGTTTGAACAGCGTAGAGGGTTAGATATCGATCTAGCACACGCGCGACTCGGGTTCGAATCTTAGTTACGGCAATTGCGATTTTCACTTTCTCTCTTAAAACCGACAATATTAGGTCTAACTAAAATAATAAACATTCAAATCAGCATCGGTGCTTCATGAAACTCTGAATTATTTTTCATAATTTACTTTTATTATTATTATTATTATTACTAATATTATTTTTGTTGTGTTCTTATAATTGTTATCATTATAATAGCGTATAGAGATAAAAAATCATGCATTTGTTAAGAAAAGAGCTCTTTAAGAGCCTGTTTTGATGAGTTCTTAAAGTCTACAATAAGCGGCGCATTCGACCTCTTCAGAAGGTCTTAAAGACGTCTTTTAGACGTCCAAATCAGAAATCTAAGCTCATTCGGAATAACGGAGGTCATCCGTCGCTACACCGGACATAGCTATATCAAGTCCGAACAAAAACAGTTTTACTGTAAAAAAAATACGTCAAGTC
Source organism: Pieris melete (assembly GCA_963693345.1). NCBI lineage: Eukaryota > Metazoa > Arthropoda > Insecta > Lepidoptera > Pieridae > Pieris > Pieris melete. Next base: position 310,514 of record CAVNZK010000346.1, on the reverse strand, counting down.
CACGTTCATAAGACTATTAAGAAAAACATTTTTTATTTCTTTACAAAAAGATATAAAATAAAAAATTGAAAAATCCAAGTAACCGATATGGTTGTAATATGATTTTCGGAAATTAAAAAAAACTTTGTTGTAAATTTAAAAATTAAAAGAAACAATTTTGGAACGTAGGTACTTGGTGTTTGTTATTGTGTACTTCAATTTTTTTTTAAAGTCCTAGTAGATAGATTTTAAATTTCATAAATAGTGAAATATTTCGTAACCACGCACATTATGTCCGGTGTAGCAACGGATGACCTCACTGCTGATAATCGACCATTTTTCATTATCTCTTCCGGGTTTCAAAACATGAATTATTTGACCTAAATTCCTGTTAATAACAAATTAACTACTGTAGTCTCATTTTCCTCAACATCAATATCTAAACTTGAATTTTCACTAATTCATGTTTAAAGAGCAGCAATTAGTGATAAACTTCGAACGCGAACTCGGTATGACTTCTTTTAAATTAGAATGAGGTTTATCATAAGTATATTAATCATCTATTGTTGCTTCGAATTAGGTTATTTGAATTGAATTAGGCTATTTGAATTACGATTTTATGTGTTAAGTCTTAGAAATAAGGTATATTATTACTTTGAGTGTATTTATTTTAAGAATTATCCTTGTAAATTACTCTGCGCTCACTATTTGTTTTTCTAATTAAGTAGACTTGTTACGGAGTAATTAGTGCAAAGTGAGTCGTACAAAATATTTTTCACTTATAATACCACAAGAGCTTCAAAATTATCGGGTATTTCCCGATAGGTTCGTTGCAAACAAATAAAGTCGTCAAGTTTTTCAGGGAACCTTGAGGGAAATGCCAGATAATTTTGAAGCTCGTGTGGTATTCGGGGGATTATTTTTCCGACCCAAATGTCGGCCAATAGAATTGCACCATGAGACGAAATGTACAGTTAACAAATAAGAATTTCATAATGAATAAAACAACTACTTAATACTTTTCTTGAAGCAACTACCAGAGAAAATTTTCAAAAAATTATCAGTATAATACCATGTAGGTTGTACCACGTGACGTCGAATGGTGCAATTCTATTGGTCGACATTTGGGTCGGAAAAATAATCAGGGAAAACCATCAGTGATTAACCACCCGCAATTCTAGGTCAAATGTTAAGTCATTATCAATTATGATTGAACATTTGAGTACATAATTAAGAATTGTTTAACCTTTAAGTGACGTACGTATATATATACATACGTGCGTACGTATGTATATATATATAAATCATATAAAAGCCGATCCACTAGGGCGGGGAGCGCATTCCAGTTTTAGAAGAATCGGGAAAACAGTAGTTATTATTGTGCTCCTACCGCTCGTCAAGAATGCATGAAAGTAATAATTGTCTTTAAAAAATATTTCGAAACTTTTATTTTGATTTTTTCCTCTTGTTGCATTTGTTAACAGAAATATATTCCGTCTGTATTTTGTCTTTAAAAGCCAGTAATATAACTCATTATGAAAGATTATATTTATTTTTCAATATTTCGAATAATATAGGATGAGTTTGCACGGCAAAATGAATGCTGTCCAAATTATTTTTGTTTTGCATTAGCAATCAATTTTAATATCATACTATTTTTTTAGCGCTTCGAACGGTAGAAGATGAATCGACACTGCTGAATGAATTGAAACCGCAGAATAAACCGACACTGGAGAATAAATCGACACAGCTGGATAAAGGTAAATTACTTTTTTTTTAAAGTAGTTATAGTGAAATAAAATACAAATGCTTTGAGTCTTTCGCGCCATTGTCTACCAAGAAAAGAAAGGTACTGCGCATGTGTTGTAAGCGAACCTTACTTATATAGATATAAATATACAAACGATAAGTGGATTCTAGTTTATTGCTAATTATAATTAAACTACATTGAATTAGCAAAATATCTTTTAAAAATATCATAAGTTTTGAAACTAGTGTTTTTCTATGACATTAAAGTGTAAATATTGTTCTACATATGCGATAGAAAATAAGTAGAGACAATTTTAGTTCTTACTTGATTTTAGTAAGGCGAGAGTAAAGCACTATCATTCGCTTCGCTTTTAAGGCGTGCAATCAACTTCTTAATTTTTTTTCTTAAACTTAACTAACTTATTTTGAGTTTATAATATATTTTTACAAGAAATTGGCCTCATATTCAGCAAATTGCATTTTATTTCTTTTTGTTGTATTAGCAATCAAAATTTAATAAAAAATTATCGTTTTATTAAGAAATATAACTAATATTTGAATTTTTTTCTATTTATTCAGCGGGTAATCCTATAGTTAACAACGGAAATGCACCCAAGCCGCCTCAACGTCAAATCATCCGATATCTCAACTGCTCTGACTTGCATGAATATTCATTGGCGGAAGATACCATTCAACTAAGTAATCTCATCATTCTGGCCGCGGAAAGACCTTGCAACATAAAAGCGTCGGTAATTATTTTGGATAACAATCATTTTCCCGGTGACCAAAATAATTATCGCATAACAGGAAAGAGAATAGTTATGGTAAATAATTAATTCAAAGGACCAGAACAATATTATTACATAGCTGGAGATAATGTACTTCTAGATAATAATACATTTCGAGGCAACTATCAAGATCATTTATTCATGTTATAGAGCATAGGACTGAGCACAGAACCCTGTGGTAATCCTTTCCACACAGTCCGGGATAGTTTGACATCTTCGATAAATAAATTAATGTGCGTTTTCCAATTACAGAGCATTATGCGACTCAGTGCCGCACAATGCCACATAATACTCAAGCTTAATTGGAACGTGAATTAGTTTTCAAATGTATCAGCAGAGTGCGCTAAGTCAGTGTTGTAAAAAAAATGTAATGAATTGAGTTAGCAACCTCATTAACGTATAAATAATGTGGTAAACAATAATAATTGGTTGAAAACTTTTTACGCTTATTTTAATCATCAAATTATTTCATTAACATTTTTTTTATTGAAATAATAGAAAACCTTTAAAGAATATAAGGTTTTAACAAGCTAAATTAACAGTAAAATATTTAGTTTCATGTAAGAAGTTTACATCATTTACGTTTTGAGTAATATTTTTTAATGATTTCTAAAAAAATTATATACTTTTTCAAAACCATTGCAATTTTTTCTAAAGTATAATCCTGTAAAATAAATTTGTTTACAGGTCCGAATTTGAAAATAAAATTGTATTCATATTTTAAATGTGGAATATAAAAAAAGTAACTATTTATCATCCATTCTAATATTTTTTTTTTAGCAGTTTGAAATAACTTTAATTATTTTCAAAGTCTACGACGAAACGAAAGCCTTACAAATTTTTCAACAATAAATTATATTTACTAACGAAAATTTCGATAAATGTCAACTTAAAGAAAAATACTGGTCAATTTTCTGTCACTGTGTTGGTATTGTTTGCGCGAAGCACGCGAGAGCATTCGTTTTGAGAGTGCTCAATTGTGCGAAGCGCTGCTGTAGTTGGAACACTCAACGTTGAGCATTATGCCGCAAAATGCGCTCTAGTGCTGTAATAGGAAAACGCACAATGTATCTTTCACTGAGCATATTGATAATAAAGTTTGACAGAATCGGTGGTACATCTAAGCTAAGCAATTTTCCCCTAAGAACCGATATAAGAACATTGTCATAAGCTGAGCTTATATCTAAGAAAGTAGCTACTATCGACTCGTTGTTTGAAAAAGCTAATCTTATGTCCGTAGTGAATATACCTAAGCTATCCATTGTGTTTCTACTTTTCCTAAAACCGAATTGTGACGTTGCTAATATATTTTTACTCTCTAAAAACTATTCTAAATGGATTTTAACTAGGTGTTCTGCTGTTTTCATTAAAACAGAAGAAAGGACAATATCTGTAAGAAGGATCATGGGGTGGTTTATTGTCTTTTAAAATAGGGATAATAGATTGATCCAAGACTTGGGAATGCACCCAGAAATCATAATAGAATTAATAAATATTTAAGTACAGCATCAGCACACGGTCCGAAAGGTTTTTCAAAAAAGAATATGGAATCCCATCTTCTCCTGGAGTAGTCATTTACGTTATTGAGTACACCTTTAAGTTCGATCAAAGAGAAAGGAGCGTTTAATCCAGTTTGGTCATCGGAAATGTAAGCAGTCTAAAGTTGAAGCTAAATCAGGTGAACATAAAGATAGATCAGGCGCACTTGCACCTTCACTTGGACCAGTAACACGGGTTGGCAGCCCAGTGTTTAAAATACAGATACAATGAGAATCTATAATATGTAAAAATTGATCTCCATAATAGTTGGAAGAAGTGCTTCCCCAGGATTGAAGGGCCTTGGAAGGATGGAGAACAGTTGATTAAGATGAGAAAAAATATTTACATTAGGACGAGAAAAATAAATAGACACTATACAAATTTTATTTACAATACAAGCAATGACTGATAAGTCATCTCCGAATGAGGGAAATGGAAATAAGGAATAGGGGAGATTATTTTCAATGATTATGGCAACGACGCCATAGGTGACAGGTCTGTCCTGTCGGACAATAACATAACCTGGAATTCGAAAAGTGTTCATATAAACAGCAGAGAAAAAAATTGAAAATTGATCAATATACTTGAAAATTCATTAATATATGTAACTTCTAAATTCTTCAAAGATATATTCTAATTCGTTTTTTTTTTGAGTAGCAAAAAATACATTTAATTAATTATTGGTCCACAATGAACTCGATGGACGTCTGCACCGAAATTGAAAATGATGAGTTTTACAGTAAATTTCTTGAAGAATGTGTTAGACCAATAACTGGCGAGAATATATCAGTTTCGGACCAAGTAACAAAACTCAGTGAAGGCATTAATAAGCTCACAAAAAGTTTGGAATGTCAAGTTTTAGCTAAACATAATGATTTACTAACGCAGGCGAGTCATATATCTGATTTAGAAAATATGCTAGATGCAGTAAAAATCCAAGAAGAATCACATCTACGTGGCGCAGAAAGCCTTGCTGAGGGAGTGCACGCGTCATACGAGTCGCTGGAGAATCAAACACGTATGCTCGAACGAGTTCAAACTACGTGTAACTTACTAAGACATGCTTTGAAAATCTTATCTTTGTGGAAAAAATTATGTTCTATAAATGAAAATCCTGCTAAGGAAGCCATGCTTCTGTTTGAATTGAATGAATTATTTGGTGACTATGATTTTGAAGGCATACATTTACTTGATGATGTATTGAAACAAGTACAGAAGCAGCGAGTGGACCTACTTAACAATTCTACGAACATGCTTCAAATAAGCCTTCTTAATGGAGACAAAACAAATTTATTGCAATGTTTTAAAGTCTTTCACAATTTGCAATGCACAGGTGAACAGATTGCTAATACAGTAACTAATATTTTAAAAGAGTTACAGAAAGAAATAAATGTTGCTTTGAATGTTCAAATGGTATCAATTGAGGTTAAAAAATCAAGTTCTGGGCGCATAGCACCTGGTAAAGCCAATATAATGAATGCACAGGATTTTAAAATAAAACTTTGGGAGAATATTGAAAAGCTGTTTAAAGGTGAAATATATAAAAGTTGCATTAAAGTTGTAATGCTACAAAATGTAGTAAGCGAGCTGCATGCTATTGGTAACTTTAGAAATATTGCAAAGAATTTCTGGAATGAACTTTGTTTGTTATTTAGTGTTGAATTAGAAAAAAGTCCATCAAATGTTAGCCAATCTATTGAGATAGATTATGCAAAGCTATTAAAATGCTTTAATGATTTGCTTTCAAAACTTAAATGTAAGAATTTAGAAATGAATCGTTCCTATTTCACAAAATGGGAGAATTCTTTCTTATCAAAATCACTAGCAAAACTGTTGGAACCAGTGAGAAGTATGTGGCATCTTAATCAGGTTCCTAATATGGATCAAATAGACAATGCTGTTAGAGTGATAGCAGAAGCTTTGAGTATTTCATTAGGTGATAAACAGTTAAGCATAAGTCTAGCTTACAGTGTAGCTAAGAGCATAAAACAAATGCATATGGAAACTGAGCAACGACTTTCTATGGATAATGATGTTGCTCAAATAATTGAACCTCCTACTAGTTCACAGCAAAAAAATGCTGATTTATGTAATGCCCTTTATTATTTTACATCACAGATAAAAAGAGTGCTTGTGAATATGAATGCAATGCTCCCACCAGAGAGTGTTCAAATAGTTCAAAACAGCCTAAAAGATATATCTAGCTTACCTATTCTCGAGTTATTTGCAGAATCAATAAGAAACTCTCTCTTCATTATTCTGATGACTTTGCATGATGAACAGGATTTTTTAAGAAATGAGGATCCAAGCAACAAAACCATATCATGCTCTCCATATATGAAAGAGTTGCAACAATTTGTCTCACGTTGCAAAGATATTTACTTGTCTATGTTCCAAGAAAAGTATGCTTTAAATGAGTGCAGTATGACAATTTCGAAAGCATGTATTGAGAGGTTTGTTCACCATGTATGTAATGTTCGACCATTGACTGCATATGGTCGAGCCAAACTGCAAGTAGACTGTAAACAGATAGAGGCCTCATTATCCCCATTGATCAGTGATGTAATTGAATTGGGTGACCATTATCGTCAGTTAAAGGCCTTGCAATTGCTATTAGAAAAAACGCCACAAGATATAGCAAAGAGTCAGTATGAAGGAGCATCTTTACCATATTCTTTAGTAATGATGTTTTTGTTTTCACATGCTGGATCACAGCTGGTATCTCCTCATGTCTGTGCAGGTTGGAATATTCAAAAGCTTATGCAGTGGTTAGAAACCCATAAGAATGAAAGGGATAGACTTGAGTTTGTAGCAGGAGCCCTACAAAGATATCAAAATCACATAAGACAAAATCAGATAGCTACATATGATGTTGTGTATCCTATACTACTGCAACTCTTAGAAGATGGAAGGAAACATTTGAAAAAATAGTAGAAGTAAGAAAAACATGTGTTAAATTACACCGAAGTTGTTATTTTAAAAAAGTTATTTAAGTCAAGGCTTGTAAAATGTGAAATAAAAATCTTTTAAATTTTTTTTATTTATTTTAAAAAGTAACTTAATTATTACTTTATTTTCTTTTAAAGAAATGTGATTGCTTCTTCATCTTGGGTAGATACATTTTTATGGTCATCATTCTAAAAGAAAAAAATATTAGACATGTATTTATTAAGTTTTTTACCTACATATTGCTCTTAATTTGAATTTCACCATCAAGGTATTTTGTGCTACTTATTTCACATGATTCCTATAACATATGATAAAGGATGATACACCAAGATTTTAGAATAAATTTTACATAAATATAGTGGAAGGTAAATACAAACTACATTTCATATTTATATAACCACATTTTATTCCATAACAATTATAATATACCATTAAAAGTACAACTATAATAGCTTTAGTTACAAACAAATGCTTTTTTACAGTCTAAAAATGTTACATTTATTTTCCGTAACCAATCTCAATTATTTACTTTAGAGGTTGTTTTTATTTAGTCCCTTTCTAAAGAAACATTCTATTTTTGGTTTACTATTTTATCTTGTGATAAATTACCGATACCAGGTTTTATTCCCACTTACTATCTTATAGAAAACAATAAATATAGCATTCTTCTATGCATTTAATAAATCAGTACAGTATCTGTACATTTAGTAGTAAAGTTGAGATAAGCCGTTTCTTTTTGTCCCCCGCGTATCATGTTTCTATAAATACGAGTATAACTACATTATACTAGCATAAAATCAGACCTGCTCGAAGGCTATATTGAAGACCTCTGGATAGTCATTTACAAAGTGTATTTCAATGTCTTTCTTGATAAAGTCTGGAAGGTCATCGTAGTCTCGGCGGTTTTCCTCTGGTAGTATTACACAAGTAACGCCTACACGCTTTGCCTGAAATTATATTAAAATACATATATACGGTTTATCTAGCACTTAGAATAGTTCAGTTTCAATTTAGCTATGTGTAAAACAACGACTCACCGCAATAATTTTTTCTTTTATTCCACCAACTGGCAGCACTCGGCCTGTAAGAGAAATTTCCCCTGTCATAGCTAGTTGCGATTTGACAGATTTATTTAGGGCCAGGGATAGAAGAGCTGTAGTGATGGTTACGCCGGCTGAAGGTCCGTCTTTCGGTGTCGCACCTTCTGGCACGTGGAGGTGTAGGTGACTAAAATAAACAAAATCATATTATCATCATTAATTGTATCTTAAATTAGTTGAATCGACTATGAATCATGATTTCAGAAATGTCTTCGAGTGTAAACCTAAAACCGTTTTGGACTTTAATTTCATCGAAGTACGTTTCTGATCAAAATATAATTGATAGGAATTTGTGTAAGTTAAGAATGATAATAAACATGAATTGAATAGACAGGCTTCTTTAGGCGCATGAGGGTAACCTTTTTACGGAACATCACGAAGATGTGCAGCGTTTTTGTCGATTTTTTTCTTTAATAAAGATGTGCTAGAATAATATTGTGGTGCAATTACTCATACTTGAACACCGATGGTGTTTTTAATACATATCAATATCATTAATATTTATCAACTAGCTAAAATACCAAGTTTAGTTCTGGTTTTTAATTAGCCTTAGCATCATTCATTAATATAGAAAGACTGGCAAAATTAAATTATGGGAGTTGGGCAGCTTAATTACTCAACAATTAATTTACAAAGAAGTTTCACTTCTGACATGTGTACTTTGTATACACACTTTTTAATAATAACGCTTCAACTGAACTAACACGGGCGCAGGGCCCTACTAGTAAATATGTAAGAAATTGCTAACCTAGTATTCAAAAATGTATTGCCAAGGCTGTGCTGGTCCAGGTAATTTCTGGCGACAGTAAGGGCTATTCTTGCAGACTCCTTCATAACGTCTCCAAGATGTCCAGTCAGCTCCAGGGACCCGGAACTGGCTTTCTCTTCATGGTGCTTATTGCGGAGTGCCGTTTCTATGTACAGAGTGCTGCCACCTGCAAAAGTAATAAATAGTAACCTTTTTCATATTGATATATTGAGGCTCGATAAGCTTCTCTCCTTCGAAGGGTGAAAGAAGATGTGAGTACGCGTATTTCACATTCTTTAATTCGGTTTTAATAATGTAAGAAACAAATTATAAACCAATATTTCTTCTATGTATAAAAAGCTTGCATTAGTAAATAACATTTTAATTAAAAAAATTACTCAATAGATAATTACTACTAAATGTAATATGAACATACACAGACAAGAGTGTGTACTCATCTTACAGACTACTTAGTATTTTGTTTAATTTACAGGCCCATATATGAACATTCCTATAAGAATCTTAGAATAACATTTACATTTTCTTAAATTACATTAACAATAATTCTCAACAATACTGCAGATGTTATGTGCTTCCTCTCATGACCAGTGTCCAAAATAAATTTTAATTTTATGAGGGTAATCTCAAAAATCTTTGTACTCAGCCGATCCTCACTTTTTTTGTCTTTAGTATTTGTTGAGATTTACTCCGTAAAGTTATACTGTTTTGTAATGTTTTGTCAAAAGTTACGTCCTCAATTTAGACTTTAGTCTAACCTCTCTTTGTTCCCAAACTAACAATATCTCCAAATCCTTACGGCTAACGTTATTGTGTGCCTTTCTTCCTAGTAAGAAACACTACAACGAGGTATGTACTTATTCGAGTACAAGATTGTGTATCGACGGCCACCGAACCGTTCTTTGTGGTACAACCAGTGTAACCACTATATAAGCTCAGCTCAGCTCAAAAACAACGCGGTTCAGGGAATGACGTCATCGCAGAATCTAAGTGATTGACTATTATTATTATTACATCTATACATCTACGTCTAAAAAAAAAATACATCTACGTAAAATCTCTTACCCATTGCGGTCCAAGCCAATCCCATGATGACGCCAGGGGGTGTGATTTCATACATCCGATCATGTTTGAAGGTAGGTTTGCCAACCAAATCCGATAAATTTTCATCTGTCACTTTTAACTTATCTGCCTCCTGTTTAACTATCTTGAAAGCAACTTTCCGGGCGATCTGTAAATATTAATTATTTGTAAAGAAACGTATACGTGCGTGTTCGTTTCTATAATATCACAAACTTTTCTATATACCATATTTAGTCAGTTGGAACGCATAGATTTTCCATACAAACTATACAGTTTACTATACGAATGCTACAGACAAAGTTCTTGCTTTTTAAGTTTTCTTCTCTTGTAAAGTCTCAAATACGATCACAGAACGATAACGTTTTTCATACAAATGATATTACAAATTTTCAACAATTTTTTCAAGCCATTTTGAATACTTTTTGGTTAATAAGGCGATTTTACAATTAAAAAATTTGACGTTATATGTATATGTATAGTCGTATTTTTAATTAGACGAAGTCATCTGACGTTTACGGTGTTGTCAGTTTTTAATGAAATAAAAATAGTGTTGTGACAAAGTAAAGACCCCTGAATTAATGATCGGTGATGGCACTAGTCGCCGCGCCGCGCTTTGTAATAAGCCGTCAAAAAACTGATTGTAGTTACATAGTACTAGTATAACCAGCGGCACGTAAGTCTAGCGCTGGCCGATACGTGGAGGGGATTGCTTCGCATGTGTACTGTCGCGCGGGGGACAAAATGCGACTGGAGAGCCAATCGACGCTCTTCATTCTGCTAGCCCCCCTCAGGTACCTTATTTTTTACTTCTGCGCAATAACGGTCAGCGCTAGAGTTTCGTGCCGCTACTTATACCTAACTTATATCAGAGCACTTTTATACAATTTTCAAGTATAAATAATATTCTTTTATAGTTTGAAATGATTAACTATTCAAACTCATTGTTCATTCATCTGATTGAACAAGAACTGAACGCATCACTATTACTTTAAATATGACAACATTATTTTACAAAGTGACATTAGCTACTGTCAGTTGGCTTCGTCTAATTAAAAATACGACTATAGTAAGTAAATTATTATTTATGTTTAATAAATATTTTTTTTTTACCTTTTCAATATGTTTCTGTAGATTTCGAACACCACTTTCTCGGCAGTAGGATTTAATGAGAGTGTGCAGAGCTTCCGAGGTCAGGTCTAACTGGTCGTTATTAAGCCCGCAGTTCTTTTGTGCTGTCGGAACCAGATATTGTTGAGCTATTGCCAACTTCTCTTCTGCCACATAACCTGTAACGATAAATAGATTCCTAAAGAAAAAAACATAATTATAAAGTTTTGTTTTTTTGTTGAACGCGCTAAACAGGAACACGTATTATGTAACAAGATATTAAAAGTGAAGTTTTAAATTTATTTAATAAGTTCAAAGTATTATATCTCATGTCTTGGTGTCTGAAAATAATAAAGACGCGAACTTCTGTATACAATTGTTTTTTTATTATATACTAGCAGACTCGGTCAAGCTTTGCTGTGGCCAAAGTTTTTGTTATATTACATAGTAGTAAACTATTCAAGGGAAACGGTAGGAGAACACCAGTCATGGGAACCACCATGCTTTTTTGGTGGTTATGCCATTAAATTGTAGGTTATGTGAAACGTTGGTACTTTCAACATAGCGCCATCAGTTAGAATTGTGACTGTCAAATAATAAACAAATAATTTGCAATAAAATTATTTTAATCGATTAAGATGTAAGCTATCCTATCTTTTAAGTTAGTTCAAACTGCACACGGTATGCAAATTTGATTGAAATCGGTTAAGTAGTTTAGGAGTCCATAGCGGACAAACAACGTGACACGTAATTTATATATATTTATTTATTTATTTATTTATTTGATGCACAAAACACATTATAATCTTTACAAAAATAAACTTAAAACTAACAGTTATGAACAGGATTCTAATGTAAAACCATGTGCACACTGCAAAATTAATGTTACAATAATAAAAGGCTCATAACTATCAAAGGTAACATAGTAAAAAAATAATAATAATAATAAGTTCCTCGACACCAATTTAACGTTAACGTTAACCAGGACCACAAGGGTCAGCACTTAACCTACGATGGAGGATGTCTTTAATTACACTAATGAATTTTTTAATATTGTGACAGAATATGTCCACAAGTAAGTGGTTGCTCTTTGCCATCTCGTTATATTGACGAGCCATCCTAGTCAAAGGGTTGTAAAACGAAATGTTGTTTTTATAAATTTGAAGGGAAAACAAATTGACTACATTAGATCTACGGGCACTAAATTTAATATTAAGGCTTATGTGAGCTAGTAGTTCGGGAGAGTCTATAATGGAGTGGATGATTTTGTAAAGGTAAACTAAGTCGAAGACTATGCGTCTTGATTCTAATGGTTGAACTTTAAATTTCAGGAGTCTATCGCAATAATTTAAGTTAGACCGGCCAGGTTTTATACGATAACATAAAATTCTGAGAAATTTCCTCTGAATTCGTTCAATTTCGTCAATATGCACCTTATAATTCGGCGACCATATAGGACTACCGTATTCTAATATACTTCTTACGAGGCTGAAGTATAAGTACAAGGTGCTACGAGGATTTTTAAAACCTTTTGTGGATCTAAGAATAAAACCCAGTAGATGGTTTGCTTTAGACGTGATGTGACTATAGTGGGCACGGAATGAAAGCTTGTCATCGAACAGGATACCTAGGTCTTTTGCAACATCTGATCTGTTAACTAATTGACCATCTATGTCGTAGTTCCATACGATTTTGTTTCGTTTATTAGTAAACGATATGACAAAACACTTGTCTATATTTAAATACATGTAGTTAGTCTTGCACCATTGTGATACGGTATTGATATCACGCTGTAATGTTAAGCAGTCATCTAAATTAGTAATAGAAGTAAATATTTTTAAGTCATCTGCATATAAGAGACAATTGCAGGACAGTTGTTGAATAAGGTCATTAATAAAAACTACGAAGAATAATGGCCCTAAGTGGGAACCCTGAGGTACTCCTGATGTAACTGCGATAGGTGCAGAGATGAAGCCCTTTAACGCAACCAACTGAGTTCTAGAGTCTAGGTATGAGCAGATCCATCTATATAAACTGCCGTGGATACCATGTGACGCTAACTTATGACAGAGCAGATGGTGATTTACCTTGTCAAAAGCCTTAGAGAAGTCAGTGTAAACAGAGTCAACTTGGCCACCTGTGGCAAAAACTTGACAGAGATAGTTTTTGTATTCCAGAAGGTTAGTGACCGTAGACCTGTTTCTAACAAAACCATGTTGCTTGTCTGAAAGAACAGGCTTAAAATGACTGTACAGATGAGTATACATCACTGACTCAAATAATTTAGCAGCGCAAGATAAAATACTTATCGGTCTATAGTTTTTACAATTTGACTTATCACCACTTTTATAAATAGGTATTATGTGGGCAGTTTTCCAGCGCTTAGGAAACACACCACTAGTTAACGATTTATTAAAGAGAATACATAATGGAATGGACAGCTCCTTTCCGCAACTTTTTATGAAAATAGGAGGCAGAAGGTCAGGACCTGCCCCTTTATTAATATCCAAACTATCTATTTTACGTTTGATATCTGTTACCGTAATAGAAAAGCCAGATAATATATTAAAATACGTGTTATTTACAGCACCAGATTGGTCAGTGTATATAGTTTTATCGTCAAAAACTGAACCAAAGTATCGCGAAAAAAGGTCACATATCCCCTGACCGTCTGACTCAGAAGTATTTTCAAGTGTCATGGTGTGAGGCACTGAAATGTGGCCTTTACGATTATTCACAAATCTCCAAAATGATTTTATGTCCTTGACCAACGAGTCCTCGATGGATGCGATATACTCGTCGTAACAAATCTTGGTAAGAAATTTGCATCTCACCCTCAGCAAAGAGAAAACATCGTAATCGCGGGGATTCCCAAACCTCTTAAACCGTTTATGATATAAGTTTTTTTCTTCATTACATTTAATTAAAGATTTGCTGTACCAGACTGGATAAGATGAGAATTTGCTGCAACAACTTGGTGTATTTCTTGATATTATTTCAAATAAAAGCTCATAAAAAGCTTCGGTGCACTCATCAATACAAGGGGACGATAAGATTTCGGACCAGTTCACAGACTGGAGTTCAGATTTAATGTTTTCAAAATTACATTTAGCAAAATTAAGCCGTTTAATGTTAGCGCGTTGAAGCCCTTTAGATATCTGAATCGGAGAAAGAGTAATCAAAATTGCGGGATGATTTTTATCTAACAAACTTAATGCAAGTGTTTCATTGACATTTATACAATCTATATTAGAAAGCACCAAATCCAACAAGCGAGCGTTTACATTTGTGATAAAGTTATGCTGTTTTAGATTACACAGTGACATTAATTCATTTAGTAGAAGGAGCTTCTTACTCGGGTTAGGGGAAATTGACAGAGAGGGATTAATCGAATCAGAGTAATCAGGTGTGTTAAAATCACCAATTAATAAGAAATTATCCGAAGGGAAACGATTAAGAAGTAAATTTTGGCAATGGCTATAAAAGAGTTCAAGCTTGTCAATTCTAATATCAGGAGGCAAATAGCAAACACATAAATTTAAGCGAGAAGTGTCACGTGCTTTAGGAATAAGAGTAACCCAGACATCCTCCATATCACTATCCCACGATGCTTGACGGATGACCTGGTATTTTTTATGGACGGCGAGTAAAACTCCACCTCCCTCGGTTTTAGCACTGGAGGAATCCGCACGATCTCGTCTGAAGAGATTGTAACGGGCGTCAACCACTTCGCCATCGAAAACACTCATATTTAAGTTCGTTTCCGTCAAGCATATAATATCGTAGTTAGAATTTAACAGATTTAAAGAAAATTGAGTTAACTTGCTACGGATTCTGTTTACATTTTGATAAAATATATTAATCATTGAGGAAATAACGTGTGATTCAGTATATAAAAACAAAAATTGATCAAGATACTTACTAAGCAATGATAAACAAACAAATTAGTAGTAGTAATAACAATTAAGACAATTTAGTGAAAGAATCATGACTTTTAATTAGAATGGCTGGGCTTGATTCATCCTTACGAACATAAATTTGGCCATATCGCACCCAAACAAACCTGTAGTTCTTGTCAATACAAAATTTACGTGCCGCATGGTGTAACTCTTTAGCTTCAGGAGACAAATGTTCAGACAAGTATATCCTGCTCGACGACAAGCCGCCAATACCAATATCGGTAGTAGATAGTTTGGTGTCAGGGTGGGACTTATTGTAGCGAGTCAACGCAGACAAGAGTGTATCACGCTGACGCTGCGACGAGAGGGTAACTAGTATGTTTCGCGGCCTTTTGGAGTTTGAGTCCATCTTAGCTACACGACGACATGCTTTAACATCACTCTCAGATACCACAACTTGTAAACACTCACAGAGTTTTTTGAATAACTCCATCAGATTCTCAGTCTTGCTTTCGGGTACTTCGTGAATCTCGAGGTTTAAGTCACGTGAAATCTTTTCAACTGTAAATAAACGACTCTGGAGTTTTGATAACGTGTTTTGAGATTTCATAAGTTCAGTCTCGAGTACCCTGATTCGATTGTCTTTGTCTGCAATATTTGACTTCAAATCGTTTTGTTCTAAGATGATAAAATCCGTTGTCGTCGTGAAGTCAGCCTTTACCGACTCAACAGCTCGGCTAACCTCGTCGGTCACCATATCCTTCAGATCCTTTCTAAGCGCGGACCGTAGATTTAACATAAACGACGAGTCCGGGGACAGTTTCAAGTCTATAAGTTTGCTAATACTGTCCAACGTAACCGGCTGCTTTGAAAAGTCAGCGCCTGCAGAAGTTTTCGTAGCAAAATCACGCTCCGGCTCTTTACACGTCGTTATATTTGAGGAGGCGCTTGGTGATTCGTTATTGCGACCCCGCCGGACAGGAGTATTATCGTCATTGTTTTTACGCCGAGTTACATTCTGACACAGAGGACAATTAAGTGATGCCAATTGCTCAGCACTGAACTGCTTAGTCGACCCGGCAGCAACATCAAGGCATTCATAACAAAACTTGCATTTGCAATTATTACACTTTAAAAAATGATCAACATTTAATACGTTATTACAGCCATGGCACTTCATAGCTTGATTAGATTAGATTTGTTACTTAATATTATTATTAAATATATTTCCGTAATTGCACAACAATAAATGCTCTCTTTAAAAATGTCTCAGTAAAAATTGCACTGCAATAAATGCTCTTCACAGTAAAGTACGTTTCAGTACTTATACTTTATATTTAAGCAACTCACAATAACGGTCGTTGATCCAAAATAAACACGTATTAGACAGAAAAAAACTGTCAATCTGGGATCTCAGATCACTTGCACAAAGTTTTTTTTTTATAGTTCACAATTTATAGTCACCAACACAAAATTAGTTTTGAAAAGTCGAATTATTTGTATATATTCCGCACTCCACAAAGCAACTATCACTTCCCGAGATGGACAATTCACCAATATTGCCTTATTATTGCTATTTATGATATATTTCTACTTTTAACTATATTTAATTAATTATGTTATGAGGACACGATGTGTCTGTTATGACTACCCGCAAATAAAAAAAGATTTATTAAGATAATATGGGGGCAAACGAGCCTACGGGTCGCTCAAAAAGGGTCCATGTCCAGTCATCGCAGTCCATGGACACCTATTTTCAGTGGGTGCGTTGCCGGCCTTTAAACGGGCCTCAGCCTCCGTCTTCGAAACCGTGAAAACATTCTCTAAATCAATTAAACCATTTTCAAATACCCAGGACTAGATTGCTGTTTGAAACATGTTTCTGAAGATATTTGATTCGATAAACATTTTCTCATCAGTCTAACTGCACTGTTACCCGGACTCTTTCGGCTCTTTCTATTCAATTGTGCTTACGCTGTGCAGAAAAGAGACAGGTGTAACTTAATAAACCACTTACCAGACATATCGATTAGTTCCATTCTATCTTTCAGCGGTTCTGGTATCATATCGACGACATTCGCAGTGCAAATGAAAAGAACCTTTGATAAATCTACAGGAACATCCAAGTAGTGGTCTAAGAAGTTCGAATTCTGCTCAGGATCCAAAAGTTCAAGAAGAGCTGATGAGGGGTCCCCGTGAACTCCTCTAAAAATTAGAATTAGCTATTATTTATACACCATCAGATGTATAAAATTCTCGTGTCGCGGTGTTTGCAGTTAAACTCCTCCGAAACGGCTTGACCGATTCTCATGAAATTTTGTGTGCATATTGGGTATGTCTGAGAATCGGACAACATCTATTTTTCATCCCCCTAAATGTTAAGGGTAGTCCACCCCTAAATTATTTTGTTTTAATTTGTTGTTATTTTTTTATGATACAGCATTAAAAAATACATACAACCCCTATTTTTTATTTTAAATGATATACATGGCAAAACGACGTTTGCCCGGTCAGCTAGTAATTTTATAAAAAGTTATTGGATTTCATATCACGCTGAATATCTCGTTTTGATTGTACCAAATTCTATACTTTTATTTATAGATACAAATATTCTACAATTTGCAATTAAACTCCTAAACCTGGAGCGATTTTGATGAAATTTATTTTGTTCAAGTGGATTCGAAAAACTTTTACACACGAGTACAGGACAACGTCTGTCGGGGCCGCTAATAATTCTTTAATATTGTCAATTAATAGAAAAACTAGTTAAATATAACACGAAATATTTATTATATTTAGCTTTAAGTTACCTCTAAAATAATTTTATAATATACAATCAAAGACCTAACATAATATATGTTGACATGAAACAACCCATAACCTAAGGCTGTTTAGGTATTTTCCGCGACACGAAAGTCTAGCCGTGACCGTTAATATAATTTATATATTAAAGCAGACTATATATATACATATAGGCAAAATGATATATTTAAGTGTATATGGTTTATTTGTTAGTTACATTATGTGTAGGTTAGGTTAGCGTAGGGCGAATTGGCCGTTGTGAATGGACCTTGCTGTGCCGAGGTCCATTCCACATCATACGTGGCCGTAGATGACCGAGAGTTTAACGGCTGATCGCGTGGCGGACAAGGCTACGCTGTTACCCTGTTCTGCCTTGGGCGATTGCTGGTGGCGTATGCGTAATGCATTTCCTCACGACGAAAAAAAAAAAACAAAAGTGCGCAGTTAGTTAATGCGCAGAAGTCGAAATTAGGTATCTTGAGTTAAAGCGGGGCGCGGGGCGGACGAGCGTATCTGACTGAGCGTGCTAACAATACGATTAATTTGTAAAAAAAAACAACAATTTCGAGCGCTATTTTCAGTTAAAGGCTAAAATATATAGATTACTTTATTTCAACTCACTTGCCAATCTTGTCCACCTCATCAATTAGAACCAATGGGTTCTCAGTGCCGGTTTTCTTCAAACACTGAACCAATTTCCCTGGCATCGCTCCCACATACGTCCTCCTATGACCTTTAATCTCGGCCACATCCGTCATTCCACCGACAGAAAACCTGAAGTATTGTCGATTAAGCGCGCGCGCAATCGACCGAGCTGGAAAAACACACTTATAGGTAAATTTATACCTAAATATCACTGGAAAAGTATTATCATGTTAATTCAACGTAATGTTATTGAATATAGATAAAACCTTGGAGGAAGGATGGTGAGTACTTCCTCCAACCTAAAGGATCCTCGACTAGTCTAAATGACTGGCTTGAAGGCTCAGTGGCTGAGGTCAACCTCCTGCAATAGACCTCTCCATACCATATTCAGGAGGTTGGCTGTCTCTCTCTTGAAGCATGGCCTGTGCCAGAAGCAGCAGCTCTTTCGCAGACGCAATATCCGTCTACTCCCTAACGTTGAGAAGCCATGATTTCTTCCTTTTATCAACACGCTGTTTACCCTAGACTTTCCCCATAATTAATTGAAGGAAGTGGTAACGGTCATAGTGCAACGCGTGGCCCACGTACGCAACTTTCCGTATTGTCCATAGTATTGTCTTTCATTGACATAACTTTTACACATTAAAAGAAAACTTTTTTACCGAAGTTATGTAGTATTATAAATTTACAATTATTTTCATAATTTTAAATTTTTCAGACAGTCACCGCGCCTACGCAAGCTGTAAAGCACGCGAATTAATTTTAATATATGCGAAATAATTAATTAAAATTCAATCCGGTAAAAAAGTGTTTTCATTTTTTCGACATTCCAACTCGTTTAAGAATGTAGTGTCATGCACTGAAGGTTGAACATCTTAAATATTAGAAAAAATAAATGATCACGATTAGATACACATTTCTGTGGCCCACACAAAAAATACTAAGTACCTATACTAGTCTTTCCAACACCAGGCGGTCCGTGGAAACACAATATTTTCCCCTGAGTGCTGCCTTTGAGCTGTGATACAGCAATGAACTCTAAAATTCGCTTCTTGATATCCTCCATGCCGTAGTGGTCTTCATCTAGAATAATCTGTGCGTCTTCCAGCTTTAGATTTTCCTCCGACGTAATGCCCCAGGGGAGAGATGTCAGCCAGTCGAGATAACAACGGGTAACACTGAAATTGTTTATATATAAGTCAGTGACAACTGTAGAAAAAATATATCATTATTTATTTGGAGTAGAAATAATTTTAACTATTTCCCGTGTTAATTCAGTAGCGATGTTATCATATACCTTGATTTGGGAACGGTTCTTAATTTATATATTTCTTAGTTTTAATTACTTAATTTATAACATACCAATATGATTTAAAAAAATTGATTTGATAGCCTTCTTCATAAAACTAATAACATTTTTCAATTTGAATCCGTAGTCCTTAACAACATTCTCGATATTGCTATTATTAAGTCAACTTAGCGAAGTTCTCAAAATAAAATTATTTATAGATGCTCTTTTCCTAGTGACGTTATGTTAAATAGCTTAAATATTACTTTATAATACTGGTGTAGATGAAAACTCACTTAAATTCAGAACTGTGGCTCTCTAAGAAGTTAAGTTTGTTCAGCTCTTCATCAATTACAATTTGCACAGCCTCTGGTACAGTCTTTTCAGCTAATCTCTCTTTGAATTTCTCGCCTATTGCATCTTTATCATCTTTTTCGAGACCTAACTCCTTTTTAATTACCTAAAATATTTAATATATTATAAATAATGTTGGTAACTAAAAATTCATTAACCTTTAGATATACAAATTATTATAGCTGCATAGAATGTATGCGTTTTTGTCTAAGTAATGTTAAAAGGAATAGTTTACAGCTGTAAAAGAACACCCCACAATGGTTCTCATTCCACACAGTAGTGGTGGTGGCCAATAGGTATTATTATTATTCAAGTTCATACAAAATTTGCCTTGCACTATGACATAGCTCTAGATAGAGTTGCGTCGTTGATTGTTTTTTTTTTGTCTATGATTGATAACAATTTGACAGAAAGATTAAATATATTTTTTCCGCTGTTTTTATTAATATCGGCGTACAACATTAATAAAAACAGCCGGAAAAATGTAAAAGGTAGAAAACTGAAACTTCTTATTAGAATAGTAAATCCATGTGATATATAAATAAAACTTCTTAAATGGATAGTTATAATAATTTGTAAGCACAAACCTTCAACTGTTCATGAAGTATGTATTTCCGGTGTTGTTGCTTAACTTTTTCTTCAACCTCTTTGCCAATCTTCTGTTGTAATTTAGACAATTCATACTCCTTCTTCAGTAGAGATAGGGACATCATAAGTCTCTTGGGAATCTAAAAATAGTTTACAATCAAGTTTGGATGAATTTCAACACCTCAAATGAAGTCTGAGACTGTTTTTGAGATAATTTTTAAGTTAGCAAGTTAGTTAACAGAAAAGTTAGTAAATAAAAAATATTTAAGTTGGGATTAAAAACTAGTAGAAGTGAAACATAAACATCAGTATAAATATATTAAAATTCTGCTAAAACAAATATTACAGATCTGTACATACATCCATTTCTTCAAGCACAGCCTGCAATTCCGATGGTTCTGCCCCAGTGAGGGCAGCTCCCAAATCACTTAAATACACAGGGTTATCCACCACTCTCTGACCTTGAGCTAACATGTGATGTAATGACTCTCTGTAATATATCACACCCTTATAAAAACAGGCTAAAGCTAACTGCAAAATTAAAAGATAAATCTTTACCAATAGTTATTTTTATATGAAGGTTACTACAGAACAATACTTATAAAACAACAAAAATAATAACTAACATAGACTAAGTATATAATAGCAAAACTAAAACCCATTAGATATGTGAAGTATTTTATTGTAAAATAGCGGACAGAGCTTGTACATACAACAAATAAATAATCTAATTGTAAATCTAAACCATTCTCAAATTTGCTTAGACACTCACAAAAATTTAATCAAAATCAGTTCAGTTTAGAAATTTATTAATTTGATTTATTTATATAAGGATACTATGGAATAAAATATTTACAATCATCATCACAATGTCTTATTTATGTAAATCTGTAAATCAAACATAAGAGTGCTAAGCTTACCTATACAAAGGATTCAAGTTAATAATATCCCGTATAGTCTTAATCACTTCTTGTGTTAATGCTTTCACTTCTTCATTCTGCTTAAATTTCTCATGCATGACATTCTCAACTTTAACCATTATAACT
Organism: Pieris melete; assembly: GCA_963693345.1. Classification (NCBI taxonomy): domain Eukaryota; kingdom Metazoa; phylum Arthropoda; class Insecta; order Lepidoptera; family Pieridae; genus Pieris; species Pieris melete. Next base: position 288,832 of record CAVNZK010000346.1, on the reverse strand, counting down.
TGATCAGGCGGCAGTTTTTTGGTCTCCTTTACCTCTTTTTCATCAGTCTTTTTCCGGGAATTTCTATACTTTCTACGTCGTCTTTCAGCATCTGTCTCTTCACGGGTAACGTTAAATTCCGTATTAAATATAGGAAACTTAAGCTTCATTTCTGAAATGACACGCATTTCGGAAATGAAACCAAAAATTAATTATTATACAATTAGTCTCATCTCAATCTATACAACATTTTTAAAGTAAGAATAAATTTTTATATTATTTTTTACTTTAGATAGTAAACTTTATAATAATTCTCCAAACTTCAAGATAATTTGATAAATCTATAAAATACATACCAGCTGGCCCAGTTTCAATTTCATCTTCAATAAAATGTCCAGTAATTTTAATTCTCCGATGTGCCATGACAACAAGCCTCAACTTAAAGTCCATATCCTGCATTTCATGTATTTGTGCAAACACTCCGACTTGATGCAAGTCATCCAAATTTGATACCACATCAGTTTTATCATCCTCCTTCTTACGCAGAAAGATACCAATGTATGGTTGATTCAGTTTCACTTTACGTCTAATAAGGTCTATTAGAGCTGGGTTTGAAATCTGAAATAAATTCATAAAAAGTTTAAAACTATATTTATTTTATTATTAACCAGCAACACAAGAGAGAAAACCTTCGAACTGAAGAATCTAGGAATAAATATTCTTTTTTTTTGTTTTATTTAAAATATGTAAATATATATTTTATGACATTTTTTAATCTTCACACATATTAGTATTATAATTATTATTATGGTAAATATATTTTTAAATCTTCAATCTATACTTTTAAATTAAAGACAATACATATATATTAAAAACAAACCTCTATCAACTTAATAAATCTAGGGAAAACAGGGTTTCTATTAATAGCTATAACAGGCACTTGTGGCCACACTTCTGGGACTGCCACAGTTGCTGGGAGTTGACTGGAAAATAGAGGGGTTTCTTCTTTAACTTCTTCAATTTCTTCTTCTTCGGGTTCATTTTTGTTACCAGTTGAATACTGTTTAACTTGAATAGTCTAAAACCAGAAGATAATAGTATAAGACAAACTTTATACATGCAAGGATTTCTTTTCATCTGAATTTTTTTGTGTAATGTAATTGTAAATCATACTGATAATATTTGAAATAAATTTCAAGAAGTTAATAAACTTGAAGGTTAATTAGTGAAGGAGTTTGCGCTACACAATGTAATCTTTTTTTTTTCAAGTTATTAATTATTATTTATTTACAAAAAGAACTAAAAAAAATGAGCGTTACCTGAGGAAAAGTAATAAAACCCTTTAAGCTGCTGGTTGCTCGAGAGTCTTTTAGTCCATTACTGTATACGTTTTTTAAAAGTCCCGGCTTACACTGTAATTGTGATGCAATTTTAGTTACATTGCGAGTCAAACGGACTGAATATTTTATACTGGGATTTAATAATATAGTATTTCGCATTAAATAACTGGCCGTGTGCATTTTTACTTTCCTTTTTTAATTAGGGACTTAAAATCGATAAAATACACATTCATTTAAAATACTTTTATTTATTTTATAGGAAACTAATAGGTTATATTTCCAGATTCTTCAAATTTTTTATATTGAACTTTGAAGACTTCACTTCACTTCACTTTATTTATAATGGCGACATCTGTGTAAATCACAATTCCGCCAATGTCACGTTCTAAGTCTTTACACAGTGAGGATACAAGGATAATTTTGATAGATTGAATTAAATCTAAGCAGAGTTACCCAAAACAAAAATGACATCACAATAAATACAACACACACAGACATATAATAATATATACAAGAAGTTAATATATTACTACAAGGTATGGAGGGGAGAATCTTATTTATAACTTTAATTTATTAACAGAAATAAATTTCCCTAAAATTTTGACGATCGAGCTGGATGGGAGGGAAAGTAGGGAGTTAAGGTTACAAGGACGAGGGAAATCTGGAGAAAGATGGTCAAATAACGAGTCATTAATTAAAGAACAGTTAAAAAATATATGGTCTGTCGAGCCCTCGTCCATACCACACTCACAGAGAGAACTGTCTTTAATTTTAATTTTGGCTAGATGAACGGGAGTACAAGCGTGCCCTATACGAAGACGGCAGATTATAGACGTGACCTTTTTGTTTAAAAACTTATATTTAAAAAACCACGGCGAAGAAGGGATTAAATACTGAATATTAGCATAGTGCCTGCCAGTTGTTACATTAGAAGATTGCCAATCAATATTCCAGGATTTTAAAAGGTGGGTGTACGCAAGAGCTGATAGGTCGTGGGCCGAGATGCTGGGATGCTGACAAGATCCGCAGAGAATAGCACCTTTTGCACAAGAGTCAGCAGTTTCATTACCCGCTATACCACAATGACTAGGTATCCACAAAAGTACAATATGAATATCTTTTTTACTACACCTAAACAAAGCTTCTCTTATTTTAAGAATCGTATTATGTTTTTTTTTAGACCTGAATGGATTGGAAAGAATTGCCTGTAAACAGCTGCGAGAATCGGAAAAAATTGCAACTTTATTTAGGTTGTGGGACTCAGCATACAAAACCGCTTCTAGGATTGCAAAAGCTTCACCTGAAAAAACGGAGGTCAATGGAGGAAGTTTAAAGCTCAATACTGTTTTGAATGAAGGAACCCATACAGCCGCACCGATGTACTCATTATTGGGAATCTTGGAAGCATCAGTATACATCGGTAACCAACCCTGCCAGTCTTTTGAAATTTTTTCCAGAAAACAAGTGGAAGCTTGGGTGGATTTTTTTTCAATTCCAAAGTTTAAAATTATTTTAGGATCAAAAATGAGGGATTCATAACTATTTAAAAACAAGGGATTACTAGGGAAACTTTCAACAGGATTAGGAAGACGAGAAAGTTTATTAAAACTGTGTAACAGGCATGGAACATTACCTGTACCAGATGGCATCGTGAGATTAGATAAGCGACGTAATTTGGACAAGATGGAATGTGAAGAGTATTGAAGGACTTTGATGAAGAAGCGGTCACTTAAAAATTGTCTACGTAAATACAGGGGGGGGTCAACACATTCTATTTGGAGAGCATTGATGGGAGAGGATTTCATAGCACCAAGGATGATGCGTAAAGATTTCGATTGAATTTTGGAAATTTTATCAAGGGCTTGCTTGTTGCCAGGATCTAAAAGGAAGGTGCCATAATCAAAATGACTTCGTACCACAGCATTGTATAAAAGCTTTTGCGAGTAGGGGTGTGCTCCCCACCTCACACCAGATAATGAACGGAGAACATTAACACCCTTCTCACTTTTTTTAATCACATGGTTAAAATGAGGAACACCGTTTAACTTTGAGTCTAAAATAAGGCCTAAAAATTTTACTTGCTTACAACACGATACCAAGGACCCTTTATATGAAATGTTACACCGTGGAACCTTGTATTTTGTAGTAAACGTGACCGCCGAACATTTGGGCACAGAAATAGAGAGACCATGATCATTTAACCAATCACCCAAATAATCCAAAGCCGAATTTAGGCGTGATGATGCCTCTTCAATAGAATTTGATGAAAAGTATAAGGCTACATCGTCCGCGTATTGAAGAATCTGACAGAAGGAATTCACAACAAGCTCCAGGTCATAGGTGTAAATGTTGTACAGAAGAGGACTCAAAACAGAACCTTGAGGTAAGCCCCTCCAAATAGATCTAGGAGACAGCTCCGTATTTTGAGATCTTATAATAATATAACGATTCGAAACTGCATTGCAAACAAAACGTACCAACTTCTCAGGAATACTCAGCTGAAGCATTTTTTGCCTGAGCACCGGAATCAGCACGTGGTCATACGCAGATGCGATATCCAAGAAAACACCCACCAGGAACTGTTTCTTTTTAAAAGCAATGCGAATGTCGGTCGTTATTATACTTAGGCTATCCATCGTACTTAAGCCTTTCCTGAAACCAAACTGGGATTTTGCAAAGATATTGTTACTTTCACAAAACCATTCTAAACGAATTTTAATCAAATGTTCCATAATTTTTAAAAGGGTAGAAGACAAAGCAATAGGTCTGTATGAAGAGAAATCTGATGGATCTTTGCCAGGTTTTAGAAGCGGAATGACGATTTGTCTGTTCCACGATTCAGGAATAATTCCAAGATCGAAAAAACAGTTTACTAAATCTAGAAAGTACCTCTTAGTGCCTAATGAAGAATTTATGAGGAATGAGTAAGGGATTCCATCTTCTCCAGGGGAAGAGTCAGAGAGACCATTTAATGCTTTGTTAAGTTCTTCCAAGGAGAATTGACAATCTAGACTGTTTGAAGAGGGGATGTAAGAATTATACTTATAAGGAAGACAATCATAAAAAGGGACTGATGGAGGAGCCAATTTGTCGGCAAAGGAGGTAATCCAGCTAGACGGATCATTAAATGGGACATCATAAGAATTGAGGGAACAACGGAATCTTCTGATCTGCCTCCAAACAACAGACGAAGGGGTACCAGGGCACATGCTCTCACAGAACTTATGCCAACCAAGACGTTTCTTATTATTTAGAAGTCTGCGAGCAGCTGCAGAAGCTTGTTGGTAGACTAAAAAATTTTCCAAGGTCATGCAAAGACTGTATGACTTTTCTGCCGTTTTTCTTTTTCGAATCATCTCAGTACATTCGGAATCCCACCAAGGAGGAGAAATTTTCCTTTGTGTAGAAGATTTGAGTGGAATATGTAAACTGGCAGATGAGGTGAGGGAGTTGACAAAATCATTGTATGAAGATAGGCAGTTTTCAGCAGAGACTGCGGGGAGCGCAGCTATCTTAGAGTCAATAGAAGATGAAAAGTCTGACCAATTGGCCTGATTCAGTTTAAATTTTAAAAGGGGGGAAGGGCGAGTAACTCTCCTTAAATTGGTTGGGAGATCAATTAAAATGGGGAAGTGGTCACTCCCACAAGTGCTCTTAAAAACACGCCAGGATAGAAAAGGGAAAAGATCAGGAGAACAAAGTGATAAATCCACTGCGTTAGCGGGATTCTGAGATGGAAGACTCCTTCTCGTAGGACAACCATTATTCAAGACACTTATGTTTATATCATCGAGTAAATCTAGTAGAAGGGACCCAAAAGAATCTGAGGAATGACAACCCCAAGAAACATGGTGGGCATTGAAATCACCCAACATGATAACAGGAGGAGGAACCGAAAGGATAATAGAACGTATATCAGAAATGAGGTCGAAATGGGGGTGGGGAATATAAACAGAAATAAACGAGATATTAAAAGCTCTCATATCAACAGCATTAATACCATCACAATGAGGAAGAGATAATGCGTGGAAGGTGAGGGATCGGCTGACCAAAAAGGCACAGCCAGCATAACCATCATCCCTGTCATCTCGGAGACACCGGTACCCAGAAACCCTAAAGCGGGAACCCGGCAATAACCAAGTCTCCGAAATGGCTAGAATAGATGGAGCGAATTTATTGATAAGAAAGGTTAATTCTGCTTTTTTACTGCGAATACTGTTACAGTTCCACTGAATTACCAGATTCGCCATTTTTGGTGACGAATGAGTGGAGCAAATTAATTTTTTGGGCAACGTGGGACGGTATGGGGATGTCATCATACTTGGATAGCATATTACAAATGACTGCCCATAAGCAGTCAAGAAGATTTTCATTTGGGGAGACTTCATTGTTGATAAGGGAAGGGGAGCTTACGGCACAACCATTGGGTAAAGAGGAGGGTAAATTGGAAGTAATGGCCTCATGGGCCGCCTTATCAAAGGATTTTCCTAATGTTGGTCTAGAGCGAGGAGGGAGAAATACAGTTTTCCTGTAAGATGTAGTCTGACGGGAAACTTGGGAAGGTAAAGTAATGGGCTGGGATAAAGAGGAGGGGGTCGTTTTTACGGAATCTGCAAAAGTTTTGCCACTGATAGGTCTAAACCGAGCCGATGCTTCGAGATAAGAAATGCTCTCTTGAGACATACAACTCTTAATATTTTTTCGTCGATTATGTTCAGGGCAAGCTTTGTTGGTCGCAAAGTGTGAGGCAGTACAAAATAAACATAATGACTCTGTTTCAGGGATATTACACTCATCACCAGAATGGGCTAGACTACAACGAAAACACCTAGGCTTCGATCGGCATTGTGACTTTACGTGACCAAACCTACAACAGTTAAGGCACTGAATTGTAGGGAGTTGATACGTTTCAACGTGGAGGGAACTATGACAAGAGAATATTCTCTCAGGAAGGATTTGACCTTGAAAAGTTAGAACAACGGTTTGTGTTGGGATCCAATTAATTTGACCATCGGAGTTCGTCTTGCGGTTTAGGCGTCTGGCCTTGAGGACTATACCTGTACCTTCGGGAATTTCCAAAGTTTCGACAAATTCCTGCATTGTCCAATCAGCTGGGACACCTCTCACAAGGCCCATACGGGAAACATTATAGTTAGGAATCGTAACAGAATAGTTGCTGGAAGGTACAATGGGATTAGACACAAAATTATTCGCATCTAAGCCCGACTTAAACTCAACAGATATTCTATTACGTCCCACTCTCTTAACACCGTCTCGAACAATGTTGGGTATTTTATTTTTTACCAAGAAGTGACCAAATTTAATTGGGCGGATTGATGTACCAGCGGATGGGTCAGATTCAGGGCAAGAAACATGGACTAAAAAAGGGCCCTTGTCATTGACAAGGTATGACTTGGAAGAGCCAGTGAGAGATGGATGGGAGTAAAACCCTGGGTTGACGTCATCGACAGATGACCGGACATCAGTCATTGGTTTTTTGGAAGGTTCCACCAAAGATTCATTGACAGTATCAAGTCTGCGCTTGACACCAGGTTGGGGCAACAGTGGGGTGGATAAATCCATTGATTCCACCGGAGAAGAGACCCTATCCGGAGGATCAGGGGGCTCTGGAGGGCGTTTCTCCATTATAGACTACCAAAAATATAACAAGAAAAAGGGAGAAATATAACAAATAAATAACAATAACTTACGTAATTAGTTGATGTTATTAATTAACCACCACCAATAGGATAAGTCAACTTATATTCATTAAACTACGAGAAAAAATAGAAAATACTAAATAATGATATCCGAAACACGTGTAAACACTTATACCCGCAACGACGGAATCCAACTTTGAAGACTAAACAGAGACGAAAGTGAAGTTAAAATTTAAAATGCCAATTGTCAGTCATTAACTTTTAGTTAACATCAAATTTATTTCGAGTGCACTCTATTTGCTACTGCTGATTGCTGAATCTGTGAGTTTGGATTTGATAGGTAAATTACGATGATGTTTACAGTTGACAGACACGAGAAAGGTTTATATTTTGCGTAGACGTTCTATACTCTATCTACGATATTTTGCAATATTAGTATTAGAATTTTGATGTCCATTCTCTGTAGATATGTGGGGGTCTAGCCATATTGGTGTCGAAAAGTATTCTACATACACTACCGCTTTTGCGTAATTGTACTGTCGAAAACGCTTCGTTCGTAGCCAAGAGGCATGTCGATACATTACCGCAAAGTCGACAGCGTAGATGCGAGCTGCTGTTCGTAGCACCTTATTCCGTCATATTGTCTCTGGGTTAAATGTATTCCTAATGTCACTTTTATAAACAAATAAAAGATAAAACTACATAAGGTATTGTAAATTTGCAATAATTGCAAATTCCAATTATTGGAAGCTGCAAAAGGGACATTGGAATGTCAGCAAGGTCGGAACAATTTTCGATTTAAGTGGAATTTACGGAAGATGCAAAGTGAATATATGAATTTTAATTGCATGTTTAAATCAATTATGGTTTGTTTCATGTTTTCTCAGAAATTTAAGGCTACAAATAAATACAATATATTGAAATTGCATAATTGCGATATATAATAATTAGTAGTACTCATACTTTGATATTTTTAGGATTTGACCTCACAACTTATCTGCAAAATAAAGAAGCAAAATGTTTTGTTACCGCTTAGAAGAAACAATAGAAATAGTACTGTGGATTGATAAATAAAGAGTGAAAATAATAATGACTAGAAGTTGATAAATTCCAAGGAATTAAAAAAACCATAGAAAAAAAACGTAGACTAGTGTGAACACTGAAATTAGAGTTTGATTTAAGCTTTAATTAGGTTTGGTGTTTGTGCTTGAACAATCTTTATGTCAATTTGAAAGCAGATTTATATATCAGTATAGATTTTATTAGTGATTTGCTACTAGTTGGAATTGTCTCTGTTTATGTTAAACAAACAATTTCAGTATAAGTTAGAGTCATAAAGGTTGATTGTTTATAATAAATTTATACTTTTAGAAAGTGAGAATTGCAAAGCAGCAAGTACTATGAAATGAAAAGAGGGATTAACAAATATTATAAAATAGAAACTTAGTCTGGTATGAAATTATAACCCTTAATCAACCTTTGATTCCATATTGATGCTCTAACATCTTAGATATAAATTTAAGTTTGATGCTGATTTTATTAAGTTAATATTTATGTCAATTAACTTTTGGTTACATCAGTGATTTGCTACTAGTTAATATGTAAATGCAAAAATCTGTTAAGTAAGAAATGAATAAATGTTATGTATTTGTCAGTTTTATTTTTGGTAATTTACCTATGTCTTCTTTAGTAGGAAAAGCCATTAGAGTGGTTAACAATATTAGTTTATTTTACAAGAATATACAGATAATGCATATATGAATGACCCGTACCTACTAATAGTTAGGTATATTAAACAAACGGGTAGCAAAATAAAAATGTTTCAGTTATGGTTATTTTTTATTAAAATAAGGCACCAAATATCTTCCTTAACATAATTCAGTCTACATAGAAAAATAAGCATATGTAACAACTTATTAAACAATACAGACATTACTACTGAACACACACAGGTGCACCAAATTCAATGCATTACTACCTAATGTAGATGTATTCATATTTATATATGTAGATAATTAACCAATAAATGTAAGTGTTAATTTACAGTAAATGTCAATATCTTGTTTGTGTGCTGTCATATACAAAAAAATTTTCAATTGATAAAACCTAACGTTAGATGTTGTGATGATTTCATAAAATTACTATGATACCTACAGTTACTATGAATTCATCCTGGGTGATTAAAAATTAGAGATTGTTTCCTTAACACAACAATTGTAAATAAAAATAGTTACTGTAAAGATATAATTCTTCCCAAAATCTACAAATGCAGTTTGTTTATAATTATATCTCATTAACATTCAAACTGCTGAACTTATTAAGATTAAATGTGGAGGAACATAGTTTCAGTTACTGTTTTCTGTTCATGAGGTAATGTTACTTAACCAACCATTATTTCATACTCCACTTGTCTTATTTTTTACATTATTTATAAAATGCTTCATTCCCCTTTATCAAATTCATTTTCAGGTACATAATATAACACTTAAATTAATTAAAAGATAAGACTTTAATAAATCTTGTCCATTTGTGGGTTTTTTTAATATTTTTTCAGTTGTCTTATTAGCTTTCTTTTTCTGAAAAGAAAATATTTTAGTTAGTACTTTGATCAAATAGAAAATTGACAAACTAAACTGTAAGATCGGTCCAAGGTTTGTTCAATAGGTAACTTTAATATTAAAACTCTTTAGTTAATTCAAAACTTAAAAATATACTTAATTTGTCAATTAAAGTTAGGTATTAATAACCAAACAATGTCAGTAACTCCCAAGGGACTTGAATTCAAACTTCTCATTCATTAACAATATTATAATAAAGTCTCTAGTATATTGACATAGTAAATAATTAAAGAAAATATCTGCTTACCATAACTTAGTATTGCTCACTAGATTTTATAATTCCAAAGTTCATAAAGTATAAATCCACTTTATTTGATTAATTTAAATCAATATTATATCATTAGCTTCTATTATAATTACAATAAAATATATTTAGAACTTCTGATTATGTTCATTAGTGACTGCTTTCTCATCTGAAATATAAAAAAAATAAAATGTACAATCATTTTACTTTGCGATTTCATAATATAGGTATGCAATATTAAATGGTATATGTATTTTTCAAATTAAACCACAATTTCATGAACTTACATGCAATATAAATATCAATAAAAGATATCCAATATAACTATGATTTGCCTCCACTAATTTGCTGATTTTCTTGATGTTTTCATATTTATCTGTGTCTATTATGTTATCCTCGCATTGATTCATATAAAAACTAAAACTCTTAACTTAAAAATACTAACTCTAGTTTAAATTATTATAATTACACGAGAACGTTAAAAAAAGACAGATAACAAATTAAAACCATTTCGTTAAAACGTCTAAAATATGACATGTTTTTAAAACGGTAGCCATTAAAGATGGCAATATTTGTACTGAATTATTGCAAACAGCAGCTTTTGAGATCACGCTAAAACATGGCGGAGAAACGCCGTTTTTTCTACACTGCCGAAACATTAATTGGCCGTTGGCTACCGAATAGCGTAAGCGTTAATGTGTGTCTTTTCGTAGCACTGTCATGGCGTCGCTTATTGTATCCCGACTCACGCCTTTAGGGCCTAGGCTACCGACTGTCGACACGAGCTGTCATTTTCATACAAATTTAGTTTTCGACTTTCTACATACACTACCGTTAAGCCATCTTGGCTAGACCCCCTGTGCTGTTAAATAATGTTTATAAGATCCAACATCCTATAAACCTTTATTTTTACATAAAAACCATTTTTACCATTTATAATTACATAAAAAATACAATTCAAACAATTTAAGTGATGAAATTTAGTGAAGTGAAGTTAGTGTCGCCAAATTAATGAACATACATATTCCAAATAAGTCATGACTTAAAGGTCTATGATACCAGGTCATAAAATTAAAAAAAAAATGAATAATGTTTAAGAGTAATTTATTCTATGATGTTATTATTTTTGATGTTGAAAAATGAAAACTATGATTCTACTTTAAAAGTATTTTTTAAGAAATAGTAAGTGATAATGTAAAACAAATAATGTTTTTTAAATGTATGAACTCCTTTCGATATTTTGAGGGTTATGTTAAGGTTACTAATGCTGAAGAATAAAGTAACCCTAAAGCAAAGGGATATTTACTATCAGCTTATTTACTATTTGATTACAGAGGATTATGAATATGGATACATCAAATATTATAGGAAAACAAAGTATAATTGAAGGCCAAGCAGAAATACGCGTGTCTTCTGAAAAGGTCTTTTATAACCCAGTTCAGGAGTTTAACAGAGACTTGAGTATTGCTGTGTTGTCCGTTTTTATAAACGATTATAGAATAGAAAAAGCTTTTAAGAAGTGTGAAAAATTAAAATCGGAGGGAATAGATTTTGAAGACAGTCATGATGTATGTGTAAACAAGGTGTAAACTCATATTACAAGATTAAAGAAAAATGCTTGTTTCAATTCAGTATAAATTAAAAATAAATTTCTTTACAATCCACTCCACATGTATATAACCTTTGTATGATTCTCATTTTGCCTTTAGAGTTTATTATATGAACTTAGTAAATTCATACATTTTCTTTAGATTCCAGTTACAATTCTAGAAGCATTATCAGCTACAGGTCTCAGAAGCATCAGGTATGCAAAAGAAGTATCAAATGTCACTAAGATAATAGCAAATGATTTGTCAGAGCAAGCTGTAGAGACTATAAAGGACAACATTGTGTATAACAGTGTTGATAATGTTATTGAAACAAGTCATGATGATGCTTGGTAAGAAATAAATAATTTTCAATTATTAATTTATTTTTGATCCAAACTTTCTAAGAATCTAGGCAATAAAATACTTGTTGATATTTATTATTGTTTTGATGATATCTATGAAAAGTAATAAACTAACACCACATTTATTTGACAAATCTATAGTATTTACCGAATTTGCAACAAAAAATAAATTATGATTGTGCCTACTAAACTAAAAAATTCCAAGTATCAACCATTAACAATATTATATCATAAAATTTCAGCATGCTTATGTACAAACACAAACATCATTCAAAAAGATTTACAGCAATTGATCTGGATCCATATGGATGCCCTTCCATATTCTTAGATTCAGCTGTACAGAGTGTACAAGATGGTGGGTTATTGCTTGTGACTGCAACAGATATGGCTGTCTTAGCTGGAAACTCGCCAGAAACATGCTATGTTAAATATGGTGCCATTAGTCTAAAAACTAAGTGTTGTCATGAAATGGTAAATAGACATTTATATTGTGATTAAGCAATTTATAGTACACTAATGGAGAAAATACTGTAAAGTAAATACAATTTTCTGTTTGTTTAATTCACCTTAGACAACTTTGCATTGAGATATTGTGTGTCCTATAGAAATATCTATACATGGTACATATGATTTATTAGTATTTTTACTAAGCACATTTAAACAAACAGCTGTATCATTGAGCGGGAGAGAGCTATTGATGAATAAATAATATCTAGGAGTAGAATTCTAGATTTATTAAAAATATAACATTTCCAGGCATTAAGGATATTACTTCAAAGTATAGAACACCATGCAAACAGATACAGTAGGTTTATAGAACCTATACTGAGCATATCGGCTGATTTTTATATAAGAGTATTTGTCAAAATCTACTCTGGTGCATTTCATTGTAAGAAAACTACAAGGTAATTTTAAATAATTTTATTTACATATTAGTGTTCAATAATTAAAAGCTAACAATAACATAAATCACATAAACAACAATATTTATATCATATAAATAAGAATTGACAATAGTACTTGTTGAAGTTAACTTGTTTAAATTTTACTTGAATCACCCATAAACTAGGATTAACATATAACTCTTTTTCACAGCAAACTTTCAATGGTATACCAGTGTGTGGGGTGTGACAATTTAACACTGCAACCACTGGGTGCTTTTAAACCAAACCCAACTGAAAAAAATCCAGATCAAGTGAAGAGTTTTCTGCCAAGTGTACCACCAGTTGGTGAATTCTGTGTTCACTGCAATCAGAGACATCATGTGAGTAAATAGAGCCTATACATGACTATTATTAGCTAGAATGTTTCTTATTACTTTTAATCTGTATTAATGGGATGATCTATGAGTCTGAGAGCCATAGTATTAAGGGCTACCATGTATAAGTTTTCTAATGACAAAAATAAGATAAGTTAAATATAATGACAAAAATATTCTTTACAGCTAGGTGGTCCCATCTGGTCAGCACCAATACATAATGTTGATTTTGTTTCTCGGGTTCTAAACCATGTTGAAGAAAACTCTCATAAGTTTGGCACAGCTAAGAGGATTCAAGGGATCTTGTCTATGGTGCAAGAGGAGTTGCAGGACACGCCTTTATATTATATCCTGGATAAACTTTTTGGGAGAGTACATTTGGAGACTATGCCTATGTTGAGAATGAGGTATTGTCTTTTTCAGCATAACAATTGCTTTGGGCGCAAATTATCTTTGGAAAGAAAATAAAAAAGTTTTATAACAAACTTTGTAATAATTATTATTTGAGTATTTATTTCAAAATGTGAGTACTTATATGTATCAAAGTTAAAGAACAAGTATTTTTTTATAGGTCTGCCATACTAAATGCTGGGTACCAAGTTTCATTTTCGCATGCAGCTAAGTTATCAATAAAGACTAATGCGCCCGCACACTTCATATGGAACATTATCAGAACTTGGGAGAAGACTCACCCTGTTAAAGCATCTAAGTAAATATCTCCTTTCAAATACCTACCATTGTTATGACCACTGATGACATATGATGATACTTAAGAACTTAAAAAAATTTGTATCTCTTTTCAAATTTAAAAATAGACATAATTTTCTAAGAATTTTTATTAAAACAGCCCAGGTATTTTAATAAATAACTATTGGCAATGTGTTAAACAATTATTACTAAAAAGTACTAATTTTAAATAAATCTATATTTCTCTACAGATTAGAATCAGACGCAACAGCCAAATACATTTTAAGTCAGGATATAAAGAACACAGTAGATTTAACCGAGAGAACTGATGCTAATCCATCAAGTAGACGAAATGGTGCTTTACGATTCCAGTTTAATCCTACACGATATTGGGGTCCTGGATCTAGAGCCTCAATAAAGTAAGTCCTTATTTCGAAAAACTCAAATCTATTTTGATATATAATAATTGTGGAATTCTTTTTTTTTACTAATGTCAGAGCTACATATTGCAAAGGTTCGGCTGATTTCACTTCTACCTAAGCCCTTAGTGGCCTACACATGGTCATACTCTAAGGTTGCCATGATACCCGTGAATAAACTCATCACCCCTTCTTCATACAATACAAGGCAAACCCAACTATTTCAAATTACTCATTCTAATAAAAACTATTTTCAAAACTCAGTCATGTAAAGTATACCTTCAGATATACGCTACATGTCTGAGATAATACAAATTATCCGGAAATGTTAGATTTATTTAATGTCAATAAAATATATTTTTTTTAATTAATACAAAATTTGTCTGGTATCCTTTAATAGATATCGTTTGTTACTCCTCTTTTATATTAAATGTATTATAACGATCAATGCATCTTACAATTTATTTTATATTTTTATTTTGTTTAAGTAGTTAATAATTGTCAACTGTGTTTTATATTTATGTTTGACTGTGTATTCCGTTTTTTAGTGTTTGTGTCTAATGTAATTATTGTTTAGATATTACCTAATAAGTAGCTGTAAGAATGCTGATAAGCAAAAAAATAAATAAAAACACTGGCACAATTACATTGAAATTTGATGATTTTAAAAATTTAACTAAATTTATTGCCATCTGCGCACGTCGCACGATTTTTATTGGCTTTATTTAGATGTAAGTAATTAAATCCAGTTATAGTGATTTTTTTTATGAAAGGGCATTGATTGACAACAACCTTTAGTTTTTTATTACATACATTTACACACAGTTTTTTAGTTAAATAAAAATAGGGGTTGATCGTAGAGGGGTGAAAATTTAGGGTTGTATGTATTTTTTAATGGCACATTATAAAAACTTTAAATTTCGTCTAAAATTTAAATGTTAGGGGTGGACAACCCTTATAATTATACTAAGGGGTATGAAAAATAGATAGTAGCCGATTCTCTACCGACCTACTGAATATGCATATAAAATTTGATAAAAATCGGTCAAACCGTTTTGGAGGAGTATGGTAACTAACATTGTGACACGAGAATTTTATATATAAGATAAACCTTTTCATGGGTGAGGGGAGCCCTGCCCTTTCTTTATGTTACTTGCAAATTGTCAGATTAGTGATATGTATACTTCTTAGCATGTTATTAACTCACACTCCCTTAATCTGACGCGCTCGAGAAAGTCTGATGATTATTTTTTTTTACTAATCTGATCCTTTATCCTTGACGGGCGGCCATATATATATGGTGCTCATATTTGGTAGAGGTACTTAACCAGGTACAAGGTATCCTCTGTATATTAATCTGCCTAATAATCTAATAATCATAATCTACTAATACCGGACACAGAAAAGTTGCTACTCCATTGTCTACTTGCAGTACATCAATATCACGCTTTTGTGTTCACAGTGTTGGTGAAGAAAAGATGTCGAAGGCGGTTAAAAATCAAAACAAGAAAAGTAAAAAGCAGGAGAAACGGGAACATTCGCCACGTAGTGAAGACGACGGGGCGCGCAAAAAACAATATGTTGTAGAAGAATCTGTGGATTAATAAATTATTGTTTTGTAAATTGTATTAATAATTTATATTTCCTATCATCCTTTCCTTAAGGGTGGAAAGCGGTCAGTATTGCCTTAATGGAAGTTAAAAGCTAATTCTAATAAATATAATAATCATTCGATAAATATAATTCAAACGCAAATTGGTTTAAAAACTTAAATATTAAATATCACCCACAAAAGTCTAAATATACAAATACGATTATAATCATCTGGATTCTGGCGTGGGCAGTCTGGTACAAATCAAAATTCGGCAGGATGTAATAAGCTTTAAGTATGCGCTACACGGTATGAAACGGCGGTTTGAAACTTTGGTTTCAAACCGTGTGGAAAGTTGTTTTATGCCAAATTTCGTTTAACCTTGATATGACCTTGGCAGCACGCTTTGCGTTGCAAACCGCGACCAAAACCGTTGGTTTGAAACCGTCTAGCCGCTTGTTTAAAACCACACGTTCGGCAGTCGTGCTGCGGCGGCGAGCGTAGACGCACGCGACGACGACGTTCTGCACAATGGCACAAGAAGCAAGTGAACGTGAAGTTGTTACCGAATTGCTCGAATCATACAGAGAATTACTATGTCTTTGGGATATATCATACGAGTCATATAAAAACTCGTCTCAGAAAAAGTAAGGGTGGGATATTTTAGCGGAAAAATTAAAAATTATAGACCCAACGGCCAACGCAATGTGCTACTGAAAAGGCATACACTCAGCATTTATGAAATTTCACCTAAAATCTATCAAAACGACATTTAGTTAATTTCGATATTGATTATTCTTAAACGTTAATTTGTGTTTATAATTTCTATTGTTTACTTTTAATTAAAAAAACCATGAAAAATAAAAAAAATTAGGGTGTTTATTTTGAAATTGATTCTAAAATTAGGAAACAATCGATTAATAAAAAAAATCGATTATTTATTAATCGATTTTTCATGCTAAAAAAATAATCGATTAATAAAAAATCGATTTTTTATGCAGAATGTCACATCCCTACGGAGACGTCTTATCAGCGCAACGTTATTTTGGACACTGTTGGTTTTAAACCGTGTAGCCGAAAAGCGCAACTCGCTTTTATTTCGTTTCAAACCGCCGTTTCATACCGTGTAGCACATGCTTTAATCTAAAACCGGATTAACAAATATAATCTATCAAATATTATTATAGTCTATCGCTATAATTTCCAGTTGATTGTGACATCACAATTATTGTTCTGTCAGCAGTCAAACTGTTACTAGCACACAAGACAAATAGTTGTATGTAATAATTTCATTTCCGCGTTTAAAATCATAAATATTTAGACACAACACCGAGTCTTTAGAAATATTTATCAATTACGATAAGCATATGAATTTCTTAGGTATTACGTATAATTGCATTCTCATATGTCACACGCGCTGACATGTTTATTGTGTAAATTGTTTTTATGATCGTGTTAACTTTTACGCAAATTAATTACTATTGCTGTTATAAATAAATATAATGTTCCCTTCTGTGATAAGAGTGATATCTGCAATTTTATTTATTAGTTGCCTGTTTTCCCCAACAAATGGCTTGGATAGAAAGGTAAACAACATTTATTGCTTAAACTAATTATGAAGGTCAAAACTGCCTTTGTTTCCAATTTCTTATACCTTTTATTATTCATGTAAAACATTGGTATTCAATTGTGATGATTGTCATTTTGTTAACTCATTTAGACCTAAAACAATTTTAAACACTTTTTTATATTAAATTATTAAGTGAGTATCTTATTACATTGGCTTTGTTATTTCAGATATCAGCTCATTTAAATCCAGGATGTCAAGGTTGTTCATCAAATACTACAACTCTAGTGTATATACGTGGTGAAGGAAAGTCTGATGTCTTACATCAGATTTGGGATTTCACTAAGCACCTGCCCACTGTGTTGCTCTCTGTTGGAAGCTTAAATACATCATTAAATGTTCAGTGGGATGAAAATAAACCAATATATTTTAATTGGACTCAGAAGCCATGGTATACTTTTGCTGCCACTATTGACAAAGTAAGTTTTAAAATAATTACCACCTTACCACGGGACATTTCTCATTACTTTTATAGTTAATCAAAAATTTTAATCATAGTTATGTAAATCGTATGATTAAGAATAAGAATATTTTCCCTTAATGGCCGATCTCCATGTTATTTTTCAATTAATTATTAATACACACATAGGGTAACACATCTTTCTAAAAAAAACCAATACTCTGAATCTTTTGATTATTGTTGTAAATTCATATAAAGTACTTTTAAATTATTATACATATATTTATATTAAAACAATTTAAACAATATTGTAGATAACATATTCTATGTAACTTGATCCATAATGAATCATAACCATATGTGTTTATACAGTTGTTTGAATCATAAATACTGATTATTATGCTGTTGGCCTATATGCATGTTATTTCTATCACATAATAGAAAGGAGAAATAAATTATTCCACTATCAATTAATGTACTTTATTTAAATCAATGTAGTTTGTGTTTAAATTTTGAATAGGTAAATAATTATGAATAAAATATATCATTGTTAGCTTTGTGATGGAATACTCCCAAGTATTAATGGTTCCATCATACCTTGCTAGTAAAAACATTAGTTTTATGTAATTATGATTGTAATGAATATAAGATAATTATTAAAGCAGATTTTTACAGAGTTACAAATAATCTTAGAAGCTACACTACCACTACTACACTGATCAAACTATACAAACATATATTTACATATTTTTTTAATTCTTTTATTTTTCGTTTTTAATGTAAACATGAAATGTGTTTTAATTTTTATTAGTTGATTTAAATGTTAAGTATAATATGTCTAAGTATTTACCTAAATAATTGGAGATTGTATAACCCCGGCATTTAAGAATTTAATTATTTATGGGTTGGCTAAATTCGAATAAATGTTATTCGAAAGGTGTGTTAATATAATTTTAAATTCAGTCATTTATTGTTAGATTTGCTGTTTTTGTAAAATTATGGTAGTATTTGCATTTTGCAAAAAACATGGTCCATTATTGGTTCATTCGTTTTAAATTCGGAAATTTTGAGTTGACACTCAAACTTCGTGGCTGGCCTGTAACCATTGTTGTGAACGACGATTGAAGGTGATAGTAGAAGGGGATCCATTTCAATTTATGGCTTATTTATCTGGGGGCCATGGAGTTAGTGTCAAAATAACATTGAAGCACTTGCGTCAAATTGGAAAGATAAAGCTTGATAAGTGGGTGCCACACAAACTAAGTGACCAACAGCGAGAGTTACGCGTCGGAGCATGAATAGCAATACTGAATCGCCATAGAAACGAAAGAATTCTAAATCGAATTGTTACTGTTACGTTTTTGCGATAAAAACTGGATCCTGTACGACAAACATAATCGTTTTTGTCAGTGGGTGGACCGGGGTACGGGCGTACGGCACCTAATCAGTGCGCTAAAAAAAGATTACTCATAGATAGATGACAGTGACTGTCAGATGTAGATCACAGCTTTTTACTGAATGGCACATCAGTGACTGCAGAGTCTTGCCAAGAATTGCAAACCTTGATGGAGAAGCTCGCAATTCAAAAACCAAGATTGATCAATATCAAAAATCTCTTCCCCGTTGCTTCTCCACAACAACGCGCAAACTCATTCTTCACGACAGTCACCCACCGCATTCACCTCACCTTCTTTTTCAAAATTTAGACATAGGAAAAAAGAAAGCGCTTTCGTTGGCTTTATCGTCTCCCTTCCGGCAGACTTCTACAGTAAAGGGATAAACAAACTGCTATCAAAATAGCAACATTTTATTTTATTTTTAATTTTTATACAAATCTCCAATTTCATATGTTTGCCAAATAATAATATTGTAATGACAGTACACACGTAGGTGGACCACAAAATTGTAACCAATTTAACTTTTATCGTCACATAAAGTTGAGTAGTTTTTTTTTTAAATTAACTTTCCTATACATATTTTTATTTATTTATTTACACTTTATTTCCTTATACAAAAACATATATATTACAAAGAATAAACAAAACAGGTTACTTAAGTTATAAGGCAACGGGCGGGCTTATCGCTAACAAGCGATTTCTTCCAGGCAAGATATATTGAGCTGCTGAACAGGCCTCTAATTATAAATAATTTATTTTCTGTATTAATTGGTTTCCTGCAGTATTGAATTTTAATATAGAGTATAGAATTCTTAAAATATTAATTCAATATTCTCTATTTCATTATTTTCCACAGTTATATGAATATGACGACATACATGACACTGGGTTCATAAACCCTCAGTATCCTCAAAGAGAATACAGTCTTAACCGAATTTCGTGGGAGCTTCAAGAGAGTATATTGACAAACAGTGAGGCTATGGTGCATGTGACAGGAAACATTCGTAACAGAAATAATAATGATGCTGTTATTAGTATTAAGGTATTTTGTTACTCATTTGAAATTATTTAATTTAAATATGAACAGATAATAAATCAATATTACATCTATAACATTAAAATACGTGACAAAGTCAAGTACATTGGAATACTAGAAAATTTTATTGATTGAATAAAATGTTGTAGCTGGATCTTCTACCATTTAAAGACTATGCGGTGGAACTGCCCCACTTAATACATACAGCCAATTCAACACTTATTGATGTAAGCTTGGTTAACCTTACAACGTCATTCAATGCCTCAAGATACGCGCTCCACTTTGTCTTAGCTAGTACGGACAAACCAACTGATACAATGCATTATATAATGCGCAAAAGTTTGGACGATGAACATACACCTGGAGTCTTTGAGGTAAGTCTAGAGATAATGTATTGGTGTACTGCTGTCTATGAAATAACTTGTTACAGGTTACAAAAACATTGTCATTAGCTTCTACAATAACCTTATAATTATTCTCCGTTCTAGTGCTAAGAAAATGATAACAGAATTGTACTGCATTTGTATGATTGATGGCTGAATGGTTTTTAATAGCAATTTTTTAAATAAATTATAATCCTATTTATTATGTTTTAAATTGATTAAATGTTTATTAACAGATTATAGAAATAAAAACGCCATCGCTCTATGACACTGAGGAAGGTGGATACCTACAGTTTCGTCCTGTGAGCTACACGTCGCCAAAACGCAATGTTGCCAGTTCAACCATTGCGCACGTATCCCAATTTAACCGGTAATTACCCTATTTATATTAATATATATATCAAGTAATATTTAAATGAATATGTTTAATATTCTGAATATTCATAATATGCTCTAATGAACACGTTTACTTGAATCATGGAAATTTATCGTCCAACGATGATTGCACGATGCACGAGTATACATAGACTTATTTAAAATTTTCGTTTTAAACTATCATCACAGATGTTAACATCAATTTAGTTACGATACGAGTCGAGTCAAAACAGTTATAGTAACAGTGTATAAGGATCATCTTATATAAAATTCTCGTGTCACAATGTTAGTTACCATACTCCTCCGAAACGGCTTGACCGATTTTCATCAAATTTTATATGCATATTCAGTAGGTCTGAGAATCGGCTACTATTTATTTTTCATACCCCTAAGTGATAAGGGTTGTCCACCCCTAACATTTATTTTTTGGACGAAATGTTAATTTTAATTTTTTTATAATTTGCCACAAAAAAATACATACAACCCTAAATATTCACCCTTCTATCACCAACCCTTATTTTTTATTTGTTAATTAAAATCTTATGACTTGAACTTTACATAGAGAAAAAGGTAGGCTAAGTAAAATGACATTAAAAAGAAACGAAGTTTGCGGGGGCAGCTAGTATTTGTTATATCGTTAACAATTTTGTAAGGTTTTTTTTACAAAGTTTGCATACTATTTCTGTTTTTCGTAGAAATCACTTTTAAAGTACTCTTAGTACGTATGTTTTAAATAAATAAAGTTGTTTTTTATATGAGATTTTGTTTTAAATTGTAGTTAAAATCATTGTACATATTTCAGAACGATGATGCCGCGTGACAGCACGCTAAGCTTATTCTTCAAAGAGTCCCAACAGATGATTCTAGTACAAGACATGTTTGTCTCGTTCGGTGAAAGCGGGGATGGATACTACAAGCAACATAACTATACTGCTTGGTAAGTTATTTGTTGAAGTTATACTTCTTTAGGCGCGTTATGAAAAATTGATGAGAGTGAAATTTTAAGATGCGCGCGCACCGTGACACAAAATTAACAGAATGAAGTTACCCACGGAAGATGCTACGGCATTGGACATAATTTAAAAACAACATTCGAATAATAATAGAATTTATGTTACACTTAATGTAAGAGAATAATAATAAATATTTTTTATTTAATTTTTCAAATGTAAACTGAACTTTATTGACTATAATGACTCCTTTTCCAGTCTTTGATTATTTAATTGTAATTAATTATTTGCATGCAATCAAAAACTATTTTTAATAATGCCAAAGAAGTATAACTTCTTACGCGCGTACATAAGTACACGCACCCTTTTTTTTTTAATTTTCAAGACAACTGCTTAGATATACGTAAGAAATTTACATCGAAGCGAAATTTGCCGCTTCTTTTAATTATTTGTATACGTCAATACAATATCAGTTTTTGATTGATCGAACTTATCTTAATTAAATTTAAAAGTTATATGCATCTGTTTAGTTTTAAATAGGCTGACGGAGCGCTGCTGTATTTCATACAAACATAAATATATATACGTTAACTATTCGATTTTACATTATACGGTTCAGATGGGAGTGAGTCAATAAACAGAGAGATGAGTAACTTACGGTACAACATACGGTACTTATCAGTTAACATAATCGGAAATACAGAGTTCGATTTCAGGAGAAAACTTTTGAAATAAATAACTGATCACAAGTAAATTATTAATTAAATTACCATTACCGAAATGAACCCTGCAATAAAATCTACCTCATTCACTATTCAGGAGTATAGACTTTATTACCTATTTCTCTAAATAAATAATATTAACCTGGTCAATGAAATGTGAGGACTTTCGTAACCATTATAATCTATATACAATCGCAACTTATAGATTTATACCTAGCTATCTAAACGCCCCGACTTCAAGCAATCGCGACCCGTAACTTGAAAAATTATATACCTAAACATTTCTCACGTATCATTCTAGATATTGGTGAAAGCCGCAATGAATTCACTTTTAAGTTTATCGCGAAAGACAAACTTGTTTATATATAATATGCCTAAAAGACAAATGCTGTCGCTTTAGTAGGCATTATCAAGTTCGACATCTTTTTTCTAGAACTCAATCATACCGTTAATAAGAAACGATTTCGTTCGACTGTTTTTCTCCGACTTACTTTGCAAACCCTACCACGTCTTTTAATTTTTCGTGTTAGTATAGGTATAGCATAGATTTCCAAACACTTGTTCACAAACTTAACCTCTTTATAATGAAATACTCAATTTTTTTTTCATCAGGTCTTATACAATGGGCTATGGCACACCTCCTGAAGACGGATTTTCTTTCTTCGTAATCCTCATTATTTCAATCGGCCTTGGAGTACCAATAGTGTTGGCCCTCTCTGGAGTTGCCTTTGTGCTGTTCCGGAGGTATAGGCAGACCAACACTCGTACGAGATTCACCAATGAGGACTGACTGAAGTATCAGTTCGTGGTGCTAGATATGGACGACGACGGTCTGTAGGTCGTGGTAACATGATATTATTTAATAGCCTAATTTTATGACATACCTTTATTTCCTATAATACTTAATTTATATTGACTATGAACAAATTACTAAAAAGTAACCAAACAACCAATTATTGTATCAAAATTTAAGCTGGGTACTATTTTATGCTACAATCTTATTACCAGTAGAAACTATTTAGTTCTAAAGCTCGTTATAATCTGATATGCTTACGTATCTTGTCTGTATTGTAGAGTGCATTCTATATTTGGATACATGTGGACTGCTAATTAAAAATCATACAATTAATTAAATAGTATGTCAAAATTTTAAAATAGATTTTTATTTCTAATATTACAGTTAGAATTTGCATTTTTGGGTGTATTATGTAATAGACTCGACGCAACGTAATCTATTTTTTCGAGTTAAAAATCCTACAGCACGAAATGAATAAGTTTGTGGTCTCGTTTAAATATTCCTATATAAAAATATGTAAGATAACAATATATGTAATTTGTATTATTTTAAACCAAATCTCTATAAATAAGTAGGAAGTAAATTAGATAACTAGGTGTTTACGTTAACGATCCATCAAGTAAGATCGGTGATCATAGGTAATAGACAATTTAAAAGTTATGGAAATATATTCATGTTCAGAATTATTACATTAGATATAAACCTTAAGTATTGTTAACCTATTGTGATATAAGAAAATCTCTATTATGAATTCACATGTTAAATGTTTTAATACTATTTTCTCCTTAATTTTTAAAACCTGGATGTCGATTACAGATGTTTTATCTTCATAAAGGTCCATAAACCACTGATAAATACTGCATGTATATGACGAAATCTATGTAATACCTATTTTATCACAAAAAAAAACAATACTATAGGGCTTGAATGCTGTGAATATTTTAAAGCGTGATTGGCATAGTGATTATGAGTTATTCGGTGTTCATATTGGTCTTACATATAAGAAAGCTGTAGAAGGAACGAAATATATCAACGTCATCATAAAATGCTTAATGAAACTAGACTGGCTCAATCACTGTTATGTAGAATGCAAGCAATTTATTGATTGCCCGGTAAAATTTCTTAATAATATAAAAAAGCTGGTCTAGAAACATATTCATGTTTAAACATTTGTACTAGGCATATTTTAGATGAATTTGTAATTTATTTTAATTATGTATTTTATTGATTTTCGTAAATAAAATTGACTACTTATAGATTATTTTTTATTTGTTTCACTATTTTTAACTAATTATTCTGTTTGTAGAGTACCTTAGGCAAAGTGCATTAATATATAGCTCAAATAAATACCTTTTAAATAAGCAAATTTACAAAATTTTGCTTTTCCTTAACCTGTTATATGAGATGTTAAATAAAGAACTGATCGTAAATAACAAGTAGGCCCAGCAGCTAGCACAACTACAGCACCTTGGTAGGTATATGTTAATGCATAGCTGCAGTCATATTAATATAATTCATGAATTATATTGAAGGTCTTCCAATATAATTTAAGTAACTAATTTTAAGGAGTTTAGTGACAGCAGAATAACCTATCTAGATTTAGTACTTTGTCACTGAAGATAAAATAAGGGCACAAAAGTTTAGTTCAATTTTTAAGACACATGTAATACAATTGATATGTGAATTTACTATTAATAAAACAATAGCTTGATTTTACATTCCATTTATCTCAGTGTATTAATTAATGTATTTAAATAATTTCGTCAATTTCATTGCATAGTGTAAAATAGTGAGATTTTGTTCTCTCTAACATTGTAATTTTTTTCAAGTCAAACAATCTAAAATTGCTCTTCTGTCAAACTTAAAATTGCTCCAAGAGGGAGAGATAAAATTAAAATATGTGCTGTAAATGTCATCATCAGTATTTGAGCTCAAACTCTGTACTGGAGAGAATGGAGTTCCATTTACATTTTGTGGAGTGAAGAGTTGTCGTTTAGCCATTTTCCCATTTTTCTTGTTCCCATTCAACTTGACACTAGTATGTCCATTGATACAGGGTGGCCCAGCATTTTGTTGATATTCTTGAATTTCATTTTGAAGACCTTGTGAAATTGTTTTAGTTTTGCTATTATTTGATTCAATTTCCCCCATTGACTTATGTCTAGTTCTTCGAAAGAACACTTTAGGATTCCTCTCTGCTACCCACCTTCGGATGCGTTTTACAAATGGTAAAACCATAAAGAATGCATTAGGACTTACACCCATTTTTACTTTAGGTGTCATATCTTTTCTGTTTGCAGGCAAATCAGCAATAGGAAACCACTCACATGCTTTTATTTCATTTCGTGTTCGAGGTTGAAATTTAGTATCTCGAGATACATAACCAATAATATAAAGGCGGACAATTTGATCATGTATTGATGTTTCTATGTAGTCCTGTTTGTTGATAAGATTGCTAATGTTAAACCCTGTCTCTTCTAAGACCTGAAAACAAGCATTGAGATTACAATTTAGTTGTCAGTCATGTCTATTTCTGTTAATATTAACTACAAAATCACTTTTCAAATTAAGTACAGACTTTAACCAAAGCCTAAGATCACACACTTTTATTTGTAATATCACACAATTTTTATATAAAGTTAGGACGGAGTCTCATGGGATCAAAACTATAAAAGATTACAAATATAATTACTTCTCTAGCAGCACAAGTCCATGGCTCTTCATCCTCATTTACTTTGCCTTTTGGAAAGCCCCATGAAGCTTTAGTCCAATAAGATTGTACCAAAAGCACATGTGACAAATCAGAATCTAATATAATAGCCCCATATGTTGGTACACTTTGTTTATATTGCCTCCAGGTGTCCAGTATTTCATCCATACGGCTGTTATGTTCTTGTAAAAAAGGAACATGCTAAAACCAAAATAAAAACATTAGTATGACTAGTATTATAAGGAAGAACAGGATCCATAATATTACAAAGCTACTATTCCAGAAATGGATGTTTGTCTCTTTGGTAAATGTGTACATACAATGATTTATACAAACCAGAAAAATATATTTAATTACCTGGAAAATATGTGCTGCGAATTGCGTAATACCACAAGGATTTGCAGCATCATTTGTACAATAATTGTCCAAATAAAACCAGTGAGCTAATTCTATTTGGAAACATAATCTCACCATGTCAGCACGCTCTTCTTTTGGTAAATTTATGATGAAACGACTAAGGCAATACACGTTAGTTAATTTATATAGAGTAGAAGTGTATATTTTTATGAAGATTTGAAATAGTTATTTACCTGCAAATGTCATCCAAGATATAAAGAGGAATTGAATGTACATGATTTTTTGATACTACAGCTGACGAGGTCATTGCTCAGAAACCAACTTCTAGATTTCATACAATCTTATTTAAACAAAGAAACTACTAAAATATTATACAAGTACAGCTTAATGTTTTTTGTTAAAAGGAATATTTCTGAATTATTCTCCTTCCTCCATCAAACCTTGACAAAGCCGTCTATTTACTATTATAATATTAAATATTTAGATTTTAAACTTCGTATTTTATGTCAATTACACAATTGACAATGGTGACCACAGATATCTAACATACTAGATGGCGTTAAAACACGGTAAACGAAATAATCTTCAAAATTGTTATTGGCGCGACTCGATCTTGACGGTAATAATAAAAGGACAAACATGTTAAAGGTAAAAGGTCCCAGCTTAATAGATATTATATTAGGACACCCTATTATCAGGGGCGAATCTACTTAAGGGCTTAGTGGGTTGCAGCCCAGGGCCCCGTGGATAAATAGCCCCCCATTTCCCACTAAAATCAATAGGCGTTATTTTTAATTTATAAATAATTTTAAGTTTTAAAAAATCCAATCACAAAGCCTGAGATGACTTAGGGTCACTGAATGTTTGATTCTTACGTCCCTTAGTGCCTTGTAAGCATTAAGAGCAGTTCCACCTAATGGACTGCGAAGTAACTAGCCAGTTTGTTTTTACTTCGGGCTTTTGTCTGTCCCCTCATAACTACTACGGCAGCGCCCACTTTTCCATCAACTCTACTGCCGGTGGTATATGTCTGACATTGCCTTGACTTATCTATTTCTACTCTTCATGACTTGCACGAAATAAATCCATTGGCTTTTTGCTGGGTGCATGCTTTCAGTAGGGCGAAGGCTGCTTCGAGTAATCCGTGTTCTTCATAAGTTCCTCCTTTCCTGACTGTGTATTAAGGGCTACCTCTCTTACTCGCAAATCCAGTGGAAGAAGTCGTGTGAGTGAGAGTGCCGCATCGTGCAATACCGTATAAGGTATGCAAACCCAAACTCAAATTATTACTATTGGATATTTTTTCTGAATTCTAATTAGTGTTATCTTGGTCACCTTTTTATTCGCGGAGAGGGCCCATGCAGCATAGAATGTGATTAGCTCAACGGCTGCCGTGTAAAAAAATGTTTTATTTCAATGATTATTTCACAATCGTCATTTTGTTTTTTCGTCCTAGAAAGAAATAAGAGCCACTCATGACCATGTGTAATACCTTTTCAGAATCCCTATGAAATGCGCCAAAACTTGTAATACAGAGTCACTTTTCGGTAGAGTATTTTTTTCACAGTGTAGTATTTTTTAGTAATTAGTGTTTAATCTAAGTAAGTATAGGTCTACCAGAATCTGATGGCAAAAAAAAAATTAAAAATTAGCGATTTTCATATGGCAACAAAAAAAAATTTCAGTTGTCAACTGAAATTTCGAGGAATTGTTTTTGTTTTGGCTTAAAATTTCCTTTAAAAAGTGGTGAAAATGTCGAAGAAACCTCTTCGATCGCAAGCAAGAAGTATTGTTTTCAATGTTTATCAAAGAATACTTGATCAACAAGGTGCAGAACATGCACAATCATCGATATTGAGCTATGTGCAAGTGTTGACTGGTTAGTAGGAATGATACGTCTTGATACTTTGGTTTATTGGATTTTCGTGTGTATTATATTATGTAATTATATAAATTTTAGGTAAAAAGAGGAAAGGTGGTTTTGATTTAGAATTGAAAAAAAACCTAAATATCAGATAGATGAGATTTTAAAATCACACGGCCACGAAGTCTTGAGGCTCCCACCATATCATTGTACGTTAAACCCCATAGGATTAATCTGGGGAATAATGAAACAAAAACTTGCGGGTAAAAACGTTACTATACCTGCAAGTAACATACAATTTTTAACAGAGAAGAGATTTAAGAAGCTTACTCTCAAGTTGGGATCGATGAATGGCGAAAATCTTGTGAACATCTACTAAAAATTGAAAATCAGTTCATAGAACAAGATCAGTTAATTGAGATGCGGGAGGATAGGTTTATCTTAAATACTGCGTCTTCCTCTTCATATGAAGACTTTTTTATGGATGAGCAGTATTTGGAACCATTTTCAAGTTCTAATAGCCTATAATTAATTAATAAACTCATGAACAGAATAATTGTAGTTTTCATCTAAATTTCAAACCCCAAATTCGCCACAGTAAAATTTTTTAAAAATTATCCTTGATCATTGGATAAATTTGTATATTTGCATGTATCACACACAATCAGCCGCTTTAAGGGAAAAAAAGTATCAAAACGTTTTACTCCAATTTCCCCAGTATTGCTAGCGTCAATTTATTTTTTCCCTTTTTGCCATCAGATCCTGGTAGACCTATAATAAGTTTAATCTACTACTCATTTGAGAAATTTCATGATACTATGTATTTATTACTAACTATACCCTATTATCCTAACAATTCAGTATGAATAGGATAGTTTAATAGAACATAATTAGTTTCTTATTTGCCGCGGTTTCCGTCTCATTAGCCAGATTAATCGTGCGTTTTCCAATTACAGAGCATTTTGCGACTCAGTGCCACACAATGCCACATAATGCTGAAGCTTAATTGGAACGTGAATTAGTTTTCAAATGCATCAGCAGAGTGCGCTAAGTCAGTGTTGACAAAAAAATGGTCTGAATAGAGTTAACAACCTCATTAATGTGTAAATAATGTGGTAAACAATAATAATTGGTTGAAAACTTTTTACGCTTAATTTAATAATCAAATTATTTCATTAACATTTTTTTACTGAAATAAGAGAAAACCTTTAAAGAATATAAGGTTTTAACAAGCTAAATTAACAGTAAAATATTTAGTTTCATGTAAGAAGTTTACATCATTTACGTTTTGAGTAATATTTTTTAATGATTTCTAAAAAAATTATATACTTTTTCAAAACCATTGCAATTTTTTCTAAAGTATAATCCTGTAAAGTAAATTTGTTTACAGATCCGAATTTTAAAATAATATTGTATTCATATTTTAAATATGGAATATAAAAAAAGTAACTATTTATACCTTCATCCATACTAATATTTATTTTTTTTAGCAGTTTGAAATAACTTTAATTATTTTCAAAATCTACGACGAAACGAAAGCCTTACAAATTTTTCAACAATAAATAATACATATTTACTAACGAAAATTTCGATAAATGCCAACTTAAAGAAAAATACTGGTCAATTTTCTGTCACTGTGTTGGTATTGGTTGCGAGACGCACGCGAGAGCATTCGTTTTGAGAGTGCTCAATTGTGCGAAGCGTTGCTGTAGTTGGAACACTAAACTTTGAGCATTATGCCGAAAAATGCCCTCTAGTGCTGTAATTGGAAAACGCACATCGAGTGCTGATATTAATGTTTGCCTTTACTTATTCTGTGATATTAAACTAAACTTTGCTAAGGTCTGTGTTCTAAATCCATAATCTGTGCTTTTATAATTTGTTGATTTTTAATAAGAACTGAAAAGAATTGATATATTATAAAACAATTAATAGGATAAAATGGACATAACTCCCTTATTTAAAGCATGTATAAAAACAGTAAAAACACGAAATAAGACTTTTGGTATTTTAAGTCCGATTCCAGAAGAGAAGAAAGTTATTTTGCGGCAAAAATCTAATAAAAATGGTTTTATGTTAACTGCAAAGGACATAACTTCTCAAATAACAAAACTAAGAGATTTCTTGTTAGAGCATAGAGAGAGGTATCTAAACTACTTAAATGACATATCGGAGAATGAAATGACGGAGTATGAACGTGATCAAATAGACACAGGTGCTCAAAGAATCATCAATACATGCTCGCATCTTATTAAAGAATTCAGGAGTGATAACCGCAAATTAGGTGTATCACAACAGATGCGAGAGTACATGGATGCAGTGATTGATCTTATAGATACTTATTTAAAAGCAGTCTGTAAAATACATAGTGAATTAAAAGCTTTTCGTGTAAAGCGAGCCTTAGATATGCGAAAACTCTCACGTTTAGAAGTGCCACAGAAAACATCTTCCATACCAAACCCTTTCACTGTTGGAGCTGAAAAAGAGAATGAAATTGATTTCGAAGAAATTGACAGTACAAAAACAAAACTTGAGCTATCAGAGAATGAAATAGCAGTTTTATCTGATGAAGGTGAATTAAGTGCTGAAGAGTTGCAAATGTTTGAATCTGAAAATGTCCTACTCCTTAATGAGCTAAACAGTTTGACGGAAGAAGTGAGACAAATTGAAAGCAAAGTCTTACATATAGCCGAGTTGCAAGAAATATTTACTGAAAAGGTATACTTCAATATATTCACTAAGATAAGCTGTTAATCTATAAGATTAGCCATAGTTAGAATATTTAACACTATAATTTAATATTGACTTATTTTTTACCCTTAAGAAATGTGTGGATATCTCAAAAACTACAAAACTAGATCATATGAAACATTTCAAGTATGTTAAATATACCTGATTTAATTTAAAAAAAATCATAATCATAATTTTTTTATCTATGTCAATTTTTGGACAGAAATTTATGACAATTTTTGGAAACATAAATATAACATCATTATAAAATACTTAATTTATAAAAATTAAACATAGTAACCCATACAATTTTATTTTTAACAACTTTTTATCTGTGTAAATAGTTTTAAATGATTTTGAAACTCCAGGTTTTACAACAAGAGCAGGATATTGATCGCATTGCCAATACTGTAGTAGGAACCACAGAAACAATGAAAGATGCAAATGATCAAATTAAGCAGGCAATTCAAAGAAACGCAGGATTACGAGTGTATATATTATTCTTCTTACTTGTCATGTCCTTTACTCTCCTTTTCTTAGATTGGTATAATGATTAGAAGATAATTATTTGAAAAAAATTAGTGTTCACTTAATGTATTTTTTATGTTTTATATAATTTTTTTACATTATAAGTAATACCTTTAACTTATTAAATTAAATAAATTTTCCTTAAATAACGTTTACTTTTATATATCAAACATATATATATGCCCCTATGAAACTTTTATTACTAATGTTAATTTTTTAAGTGATTTGTACATATTTTGATGAATTAGATGCCAGATCACAAAAGTTGCCTCTTCAAGTTATCAATGAACTTAGTAATAATTATTGAAAAACAATTCTATTTGACTTATATATAAAATAAAATACCTATGGTTTTTGTTACTTGAAAATCATGACATATTTGTTCTGATAAATAATTATTAATAAGATTTCTTGTTTTATATGTAAATACCATTTTCCATCAGTTGTTTCGATTCTCCTAATGCGAACAACAGAAATATGTCTGCCACATGTTTTAGAAGTAATTATGTATTGGTCTTCGCTAGGAGTAATATATAAAAGTTTCGTTGTTGACGCGACTCGTGATAATAAAAATTATCCGTAAATCAGAAACACAAACAACAAACGTCATGTATCCCAAATAAAATTTCTCGAAATTATTAATAGTTTCTCTTTCTTTAATACATCTAAAAGATTGATATACATGTGTGGGGATGGAACCCCATTTTATCATAAAATAGGAATGTGAAAAAGGCAGCAGCATTTGATTAGGTAATGGAGTACAGTTTTACAGAGAAATTTAAACTGTCCGCTAGTTCAAAACCCAGTTCCATATTTTATTTTATTTTATGGCTCTGGCACGGTTTGTGTATTAGCCAGCGTCAAGTATGAGATTTTTTTATCAATCGTTCTTTTTGCCTTAGAAATTCGATCATATCTTCCATGTACGGTTTTTAGGCACTCGCCCGGTACCGCACAACCCTCCCAAAGGCCGAGAACAAAATTAAATTAAAACTTGCCCTCGAACCGAGAATTGAACCCGGTACCCCTCACCTAGCTGCTACTTAATAAGACCGCTACGCAAGGAATTAGAGGGTTCGTTGAAGAGAAATACTCGTATAGTGTATACTGTATACAGACAAAATTATGTAAAAATTGTGACAGCATCAAATTATAAACAAAAAGCCGTTGCTAAGGCCAATGACAATTCAAAAAAACTTAGGATGTAATTGTATGTATATAAAATATGTTAAGTTTTTTACTTTAAAGTTTAACATCTCCTCATTTAATAAATATATAGAAGATACATAATATAGATGCATACAATTTGCTGTGGTATGTAGAAAGCTTATTACTGGTGTTAATCAAACACACTAGGTTAGGACTTGGGAGTCTTCAACTTTGCTCTACAATCTACATACTAATTTAGCGTTAAAACCACAAAGTATCTTTGAAGTTTGTTTATACACAGTTAAGAAAGAAAATTAAAATGTTCGTATCGACTAAAGCTTAAAGCAAAGCAGTAAGGAAACAAAAAAATCCATCTATGTTGAAAAACCTTTTGAAAAACGTAATTAAAACAGGAAACCCTTACAGAGCTGTTAATACGACCAAAGAAATGGATGTAATAAAAAATATGCTCGAATTGGGCTATGATTTTAACACCGGTGAGTATATAAGCAGAAAAAATCTTAGTTCTTAAATATAATTTTAAATTCCTATATTATTACAGAAGGCGAATTAAGGAAAATCGGCGTTGATGGAAATTTAACAAATGAACCATTTCAGTACAAAATCAGTAGTGATCAAAAAGAATGCCAGGCTCACTACGAGAAACTTGGAGCTGCTGTGACAGAATATGTATATCAATTATTACAAAACAAAGTCAATCTATTAAGGTTACCAGTACCTACAGATGCTGGTGAAAATGGAACTTTTGTGTTTACTTCAAAGGGTTATGATTCACAGAAAACTCTTATGGTATTAATTCAAGGTAGTGGTGCCGTTCGAGCTGGCCAGTGGGCAAGATCGTAAGTTTTTCTTTAATGTGTCCATGTACTGGATTACAGTATTGGATTGTCAAATTATCATTTATCAGGTATACACATCTGACCACAACTCTTGTTAGACCTTTTCCTACAAAATATTAAGTCACTACAGTTTTACTATAATGTTGATAGATAAATTACTTTAGTAACATTCTTATCCAAGAGTAAACTATAAACCTAAATTTTTTTTATCTGTCAAAATATTTTATATTTTTTATATTCACTTAACACTTTTTTTAAATAGGAATATATTTAATCACAGAAACTATTATGGTTAATAAAAGTCTACTTTATGCTAAAAGTTATGTGCTTGAGAGCAAGTCATTCAATATAGTATCTTATTAATTAATGAGAAGTGGTGCCTACCTATAAGTACAATTCCATAACAAGATGATACAAATACATCACCAACCTATCTTTGTATGTAATTTCTATTTTACAGACTCATCATCAATAATAATTTAGATATGGGAACACAGATCCCATACATCCAAATGGGCATCAAACGTAATTTTGGCATACTTATAATGAATCCCAATGAGAATTATAAAAGAAATAAAGATATTCCACAAAGTAACACAAGTGAAGGACATGCCCAGTATGTCTGGAAAACATATATTTCAGGCACAAAAGCTAAAAATATTGTTGTTGTAGCTCATAGTTATGGTGGACTTCTTACAGTAATGCTAGCTCAAAAGTTTAAGAATGATTTTGAGAATCGAGTCAAGGCAGTAGCAATGACAGATTCAGTTCATTCATTTTCAGAAGCAATAATTCCAGACTCATTAAGAAAAGTAAGATAATTTATTTATTTATAGCCACACCAACAAGGCCACACAAGAAAAAAGAAACATGTTACACAAAACTACAACCATTGTCTAATTATTACTTATTGTAAGTTTACATAAACTAAAAATTTCAAAGTAATATATGAATTTAATAGTTAATTGATAACGGAATGCCCTTCCTATACTCAGATATCTTATTACATCCCTTTTCTTCCTTTTTTTGGACCAAGGATCCAAAAAATATCCAGAATGTTCTGGCTCTGTTGTTGATTGCACATTTTAAAGAATAAAAGCTACATAATTATATATATATAAAAATGTTATGTTGGTTGGGGTACGCTTCAAAAACTCAGAAAGTTCTGCACTGATTGAGCACAAATTTTAGCATGATACATATTATGTATACCACATCAAGGATTATTTTTATCTTTTTTTTTCCACAAGTATTGCAAAATTAAACTTATATGAAATGTTTCTCATTCTACCTTCTACCATTCAACCACAATGTGCCACAGCGACGCCTGGCGGGGTACAGCTAGTCTTTTATATTTATTAAATATGTTCAGGTTTCAATTAATTGGATATCAAACACATCACCCTTGGATACACCAATGAAGACCCCGGAATTTGAAATCACTAGATTATCAGCAGGTAATCCCACTTACATGTCTTAACTTAATATGTTTAATAAATCTTTTAACTTCCCGCTTTCTTCAGGTCATCCACAACACGAAATGTCATCTTATGCATCTATGGATTCAGTCTTTAAATTTATTGATTCTAAGTTGGCAAGTTAAGTTATATAATTTTAAAATAATCAAAATGCACAAAGGTAAAAAACATACATTTAATATATTTTTAAAATAAAAATCAGTAAAAACTCAATTAATTTCATTTCTTATTTCTTCTTATCCTTAGAGTAATTTTTCATCCAATACTTTAGGTCTTGCTTATCTGCTCTTACTCCTAATACAGCAGATTTTGAATTAACATCCTTCATAGCAAATGGGGAAAACCCTGCAAGATAATCAGGATCTAATGCATTTGTTTTATTTCTAGCTAGTTTTGTAGCAAATCTCTTATGTATGTGCTGGTCCTCAGTTAATATAGGATATTGAAAGTGCTGACCACCTTTGGGAGTTGGCAAACTGAACCGTTTGCCTCTACCTGATAAGGGCTTTCGTCCATTAATGTGTATGTGTTGGTTTCCTTTTTCATCAACACTAACAGCTACTTTCTTTAATGTAGCATGTCCACATTTTGGACAAAATAATTTGGTCATGACACTAGTAGTTTTAAAGCAAGTTGTACAGCGGAATATATAAGTACGTAGATGTCTAATGATTCTACCATCAACTGCTGTGACATTTAATCCAATTTGTTTAAGCACATTTTGCATAGCAAAGTCTGATGTTATGCAGGCTACATCAACATTCTTTTCTTCAAATTCACCAAGGTCCATTTCTTTTTTCTTTTCTTTTAAATTACTAGGTGTAATCCATTCACTGCCATCATCATCATCTTCACTTGTAAACTCTGCATCATCTGACTCACTTTCTTCAACCTAGAACATATAAAAACTACTATAGAATATATGTTACGAACACACTATACATTCTTAACCTTAAGTAATTTAAAGTATTACCTTCACTATAATGTTTTCAGCCTCTTTTTCATCAGTCAACTCCATGTTTTTTATTTGTTCAACTATTTCATGAGCAAATTTACTGTCTTCATCATCCTCGTTGCATTTTATTTTAGGAGATTCATCATTGTGCTCTTCTACTACTTTAGCTGTATCCTGTAAAGCTTCATTATTATTTTTGATAATGTCATCCTTCTTGTTAGTGTCCTGTGTATGCCCAGATAAACCCGTAATTTTTACAGTTTTTTGCATTGTTGGCTCAGTTTTTAAATGCTCAATACCACTGATTTCTTTCTCCATCTGATAAGTAAGGGCCATTATCTTTATATCAGTTGCTGAAAGGCTTGTATAATCACCAGTTTTTTTAGAGAACTCTGTGATGAATTTGATGCTTTCGATAAACACATTTTTAACTTTTAAATCGTACGGTAAAACTACAAGTTTTCTCCGTTGTCGATCGTTAGTGATTTCATCAATAACTTCTTGGACTGTATAGATATTTTCCGCTATTTCCTGAAGATCTTCAGCTTTGATGAAAGCTGTTGTATCAACTACAAGATGCTTTATTAATTTCGGCATATTTATTATTTACCATGTGAGTTAATAAACAATATGTTTTAAAGGAATACAATTACTCGAACTACATGAACATGTGATCACAAAATCCAGAGAAAATCTGACAACTACTTGGCACTTGGCAGTTGAAAGTTTGTACATTAGCCATAATTGGGTATTCATTTGACACATGACTGATTGGCAGACTGAAACAAAGACACTGAATAGTTTTGATGTTGATTAATATTTAATGCTTATTTGTAAAAATATAGCTCTGGAAACTAAAAGTTATATCGAGATAAACCTTTGATACATCTAATCCTTTCGTAATATGTAAATCGGTTCAGAGTAATAAGATTTTGATCTTTTAATAATAACATAGCTTCACTACATTGATACACACACAACAATAAAAAAAATGGAAATTCCTGCAATATTATTAGAATAGAAACTGAAGATGTAAGTAGTAAGTAACAATATATTTAACAGAAGTAAAAATAAACAGGATTCGTAACAATTTTTAAATACCAAAGTGTATTAGGGCTTACTAATCCACCCACTTATGGAAATCCTCAAATCCTGTGGATGTACATGAGGCATACTAATAGTGTGGACTCTTTCTTCCAAATCCCTTTTTTTGACATTCACTCTTACTAGCAGTAAGACTCGTACATACACTCTAGAACATAACATAACTTTGAGACATGTGACGAATGAATAGAATAGAGACTATGTCATTGCAATCTGTTTTAATCAAGTTTGCACTTTCCACTGACTTGCGTATCTTAATGTAAGATTCAAAAGCGAAACTTATTGCAAGTTTGACTCCCGTACGACTTTAACATGGTATCCACCCTTTATACTTTAATGGCATTTTTGTTATTCTCTTATTTCTGTGAGCAATAACAGTAAACGCTGTCCGCTTTTTTTGATCACGAGTGACTTAAGGAAAAAGACTGAAACTAGAAGTAAAGTTTTGTTTGTCGAACTAATTTTCAAGACGGGAACGATGATATCGACGGTAGATCTTCATAATTTTATTGGAAGACTGACAAGACTGGCGTAAGAAGACCGTGGGAGTCGTATCGCGGGAATTATATTGATCCGTAATGGATGGTTATATTTTTATGTAGTAAGAGAAAAACCAGATATAAAGTTGGCTTAATTCAACCAAGCTAAAACTAAATACATGTGCCTAATTTGATACAGAACAGTGTCTAATATGATTAAAACGATTTTTATAAATATTGCTAGAGTAGTATAGTCTTTGTTACCATACTGTAGTTCTATTTTGTTTATGGTTATTTTTAAATTTTGTACACTTATAGTCAACTGTCAAGTATCAGTTGCCTATTCAACCTATATGTAATTCTTTTTATACTGTAATTTTAGTTTTTATTGGTTTCTATTTTAAAACAAACAATTTTCTGTAATTAACATTTTGCAAAGATTTTCCAAATCGGCTTTAAAACCTTTGTAAATCACTAATTTCATGCACAGATGTAATGTGATTATTTGAAAAGCAATAATAAATAATTATCTTAGAAATGAGTTCTAAAAGGGGTAAACGTAACATAGGGAATAAGCATTTTCCTATAGCTGAATCTGTCAGCATAGCATTAAAAATACAGTTGGATAAGTTTCTTAGTGATGAGAATGAGACCGAACTTAAATTTCCGTCTTTTCTGTCTGCCCAAGAAAGAGGCTTCATTCATGAGACCGTCGCAAAATTAGGTCTCAAATCGAAGTCACGCGGGAAAGGTAAATTTTTTGTTTTGTTTTGTTTTAGAAGACTCATGACTTATTTATTTTACTTACAACTTATTTTTAAAAATTTATTTAAATTTCGTAAATGTTTCAGGTGTTAACCGCTACATAACAATATATAAAAGAATTGGTTCAACAATAATACAAAATGATGCCAAATTGATTTTAGACTCTTATATGAGATGTAGTATCACTGAGTTGTTTAATGCATTCCCAATCACAAGTAAGGAAAAGGAAGATCTTAGTTGTTGTCCAGAGAAAGAGCGGAGTCCACAATTAGCTCATAAAAGTATGGGACAATTGAATAACGGTGTTGCTCAGGTAAATATTTATTTTATTTTAAAATTTATTTGTGTTGAAAAAGTAATAGTTGTAGCAATAATAATATGATGTTTAATGTATATGTGGTCATGCATATTTGTCATAATGTACTTTCCAATCCTTTAAATCATAAAATTTAGTCTTCTGATTATATATGGTTTAAGATCCTGAACTAAATTTGTATTTACATGTTATTATTTCCAAATGAACATTTAGTTATTATGTTATTTTCATGTTGTGATAAGATTTCTGTGTTTGTAGGTTCCAAGCACATCTTATAATCCTGACTTGATTAAATTTAGAGAAAAATTACCAGTTTATGAACAAAGACATGAGCTAATAAATGCAATTAACTCTAATCAGGTAAAGATGTTTACTATTAATATATTCAAATATTCTTTTGTAATAGGAATGTGTATGTGTGTGGAATAGGAATAAAACCAAATATTAAAATGCTCTTCTACTTGAACATTTTTCTTAAATATTTTGCATATTGATATATAGTACAATAGAAGCATAGTTCCATAAAAGTGTAGTAATAGTTGTAGAGACAAAAGTCAAAGCATCCTTTTGCAGAAAATAAGTAAGTCAAAATTATGACAAAATATTGTGTTATAGTCATGGTAATAGTGTGAGAGTAACAAGGCAAGCACTAGGCAATGTCAAGGTTGGGAACCATTTGAGAGCTTACAGCGCTTTTTAAAATTTATTTAGACAAAAATCATATTTTTGGTAAATCCATCTCCCAAATGAGCTTTAAAATTATCTATGTATTAATGTTATCAGAAAACATAAGCTATGTTTTCTGCTTAATTAGGTGATAATAGTTGCGGGAGCAACAGGATGTGGCAAAACAACCCAACTACCACAGCTAGTGTTAGAGCACTGTCAGGAGATGAAACAACCTGTCAGGATTTACTGCACGCAGCCCAGACGTATATCAGCTGTTTCTGTTGCTGAGCGGGTATGTAAACTTACCTTACTTATCTATAAAGTAGTTCTAGACATGTAGAAATTG
Source organism: Pieris melete (assembly GCA_963693345.1). Classification (NCBI taxonomy): domain Eukaryota; kingdom Metazoa; phylum Arthropoda; class Insecta; order Lepidoptera; family Pieridae; genus Pieris; species Pieris melete. The sequence goes on along the minus strand of CAVNZK010000346.1, from coordinate 249,089 downwards.
TTAAATACACTCTATGGTATTCATATGATACCAAGTGTTTAAAAATATAAATCTGCCTGGATTTTTGCTCACCTTGCACTTTACAGTCTTCATCTATAGACATGATAAGCGACTATGCTTAAATAGACTTTGTAACAATTATGTTTTAATGGATCAAAAGATGTTTCATAACATTCTAATGTGTTCCGGCCCTCAACCTGTTTTATTCTCTAGCACTATATAGTATAATTATTATTGATAAAACCTAAATTGGTCTAAGTGCATAATTTTAAAGTGATCTTTAGTTCTGTCTGTCAAATTGTGTTTTTTTTTTTTTTTTTTAATGGCTCTGGCACGGTTTGTGCATTAGCCAGCGTCAAGTATGAGATTTTTATCAATCGTTCTTTTTGCCTTAGAAATTCGATCATATCCTCCATGTACGGTTTAGGCACTCGCCCGGTACCGCACAATCCTCCCAAAGGCCGAGAACAAATTTAAATTAAATAAAACAGTACGATTTACTTAATTTTTTTTTGGTACAGACTTAAAGATTTTACAAAGTTTTAGAAAAGTTTCCGCGTTAATCACTTCGCAGCATAGGACCTGAAAACGACGTTTATGTGTCTAACGACGTGCATACTTACGTGCTATAAATTATTTCAGGTAGCATACGAGCGTATGGAAAAGATAGGACAATCTATTGGTTACCAAATTCGGCTCGAGTCTCGTGTAAGCCCGCGTACAGTGTTGCATTATTGCACTAATGGCGTCTTGCTCAGGACTTTGATGGCGGGTGATGAAGCCCTTACTGGTATGTGGAAGTAAAACTATAAATATGCACAAGTGAAACTATTTACTATACTAGGTTTTGCTTTAATAAAAAATAAGCCCCTTATTTATAAAAAGGTAAACTAAACTAAATCTACCCAATATCGTCGCTGTAGAATGATAACCTCGTATGTCCAGACAACCAAACATTACAGGAAACGATTTTAAAGGCCGGCAACGCACCCACTAAAAATGGGTGTCTATGGGCTGCGATGACTGCGCTTTTTGGACGTCCCGCAGGCTCGTTTGTTTAAAAATATTAAATAAAAATGTTTCATTTCGTCAATGTTCGTTAAAATATTATTATATGTTTTTTTTGTCCATAGCTTTGGATGGGAAAAAAGACTTATTTATTAATAACATGAATAAATCCTCACTTCATGATTATACCAGTTAAGTGGCATAAGAGTCTAAGAATACAAAATTAATGGTTTTTTGACTTACGACGTTATCATTCTTCAGTGACGATAATATGCAATTTGACAGTATATAATAATAGTAGTTTATGCAACTGTCATATAATAGAGGGTATTAAAACATGAGTGAAGTTTACGAAGTGAAGTGTTCTTAATAAGATTACACGAGTGTTTTAATACCTAATTATATGCAGTTGCATACACTACTTTATGTAATCTCATGGCTATAGGTTTCCAAGTCATAAAGTCTAGGTAACATTTGTCGTACGCTTTTCTTGATTTTTCTGGCAAAAGGCTGTTCGTTAGTTTCTAGAATGTCAGGTGAAGTTAAATTTTTATCGGTATCGTCGGTGTTGCTTGACATTTTTGCTACTAAAGTTTTATCCAACAAAATATTACACAAATTCGTATGTACGAAATAGCGCCAAAATGGAAAAAGTCTGTTATTGGTCTATTGGCTCGGAACCAGCGCGCTCACCACAGATTATGTGTACTTAAATTGAATTGAAACCTCCTTGGTCGGGACATTAATAATTAAAAAATTGTTTTAAAGCAAACATATTATATCTCATAAATATTGGTAACTTTTGTGTAGGGGTGACACACGTATTCGTAGACGAGGTACACGAGCGAGATAAATTTAGTGACTTTCTGCTGATCGCATTACGAGACGCCTTGCGCACTAAAGATTTAAAAGTCATTCTCATGTCTGCAACTATGGACACGCAGATATTCTCCAGGTAAGATTTTTGCTGCTGTCTACTGTATGTATCATTATTTCGGAAATTAAATTAACCTCCTTTAAAATAAATGTATTCCAATGACGAGGTGCTATTAGGTGTTTTATAAAATAGATAAATCAGTGGCGTTACAACCTCTTTAGGCCTTGATCGAACCTACGAGAGAGAGTATGAAAGTCGCACTCAGTTGTTTTATACAAACTAAATTTTTGCTTAGTATAGGTATGTACTCAGGACTTATTATTTTAGTATACAATTACGACTCATTGGTCTAGTGGTTAGTACCCCTGACTGCGAATCCATGGGTCCCGGGTTCGATCCCCGGATGAGACGAACATCGATGTGATGAGCATTTGGTGTTGTGCTTAGGTCTTGGGTGTTTAAATATGTATTTATATGTCTATCTATCTAAAATATGTATGTACATATATCCGTTGCCTAGTACCCATAACACAAGCTTCAGCAGCTTAGCATGGGACTAGGTCAATTGGTGTGAATTGTCTTAAAAAAAAAAATGTGTATCAATGGCCACCAAACCGTTCTTTGTGGTACAGTTAGTGTTTATATCCAAGAAACATAATTTTTTTTTAGTAAGTTGGATAGTCAAATTAAAGTTAGGAAACCTCCTTCTCAAGAACAGAAGTAATTTAAATAACAATATAATTCAGGTATTTTAATGGATGTCCAGTGATAAGTATACCCGGGCGTTTACACGAAGTTCAAAGGCATTACTTAGAAGATGTCTTAAAGTTGACCAAGTACACCAACAAGAAGATGTCACAATTGGAACGTGAGCTTAGAGGGAAGCTTAAAACTGGACAGAGCTACTGGTCGCATCTTGAGGGTAGATACAATTTTTTTCTTGTTAAATTTTTAATAGGCTTGAAATATTATAAATTTATTCAAATTCAAATTCAAAAATCATTTATTCACGTAGGTAACACAATGTACACTTGTGATTCGTCATTAAAGCAATAAATATTAATACTTCTAATTTTACATTTACTGCCAGTTCTCAAATCAAGGGCGTACAACGGAAGAGAAGAAGCCTATTAGGAATTATATATATTATGACCTAATATATTTAATTCCTAGTTTTCTAAAAAGTTTTCCAAATATAATTTTAGGGCAAAAGCAAAGTGATGTAGTAGAAGAGAGTGGGACTAAAGAGGAAAAAGATAATCTTGATCCAGCAATGCAAGCTGATATGGATGAATTTTTAGAAGAGTGCTTCAATGAGGGTAGTTTGGTGAGTCATGTGATGTAACTTTAATCTGGTACAAGTGTGCGTATTAATAAAAAGAAAGTTTAAACACGTTTTAAATAATACACTGGATATAGATAGTAATCTAAGGCGTAAAGTATTTGAGTGAAGCCTAAAATTTGAATCTAAAGTAGGCGCTCATACATTATATGTACATTTATTTATCTTTCAAAATTTTATTGTATCCGAAACATTATTTACAATTGTTTATTATTATGTAATAATAATAATGTGTCGCATCCAAGGGAGCGTTCAAGTATTACGTCACGCAAGTTTTGGACGTTCTTGACCCCTCTCCCCATGTAACTGTTCGCTGTAACAATTTTTGTACCCAATAGTAAAACGTTTCGTGACCACCCAGTGACTCTTCATATCTACCAAAGTACCGGAAAGTCGAAAACAATATTAACAATAACGCGTATTTCATCGTAACATTTTACAAGAGGAATCCCCCCCCCCCCAATGTATAAAATGCATGAAATAAATAATATGCAAGCTTTTATTTTATTTTATAGGACTCGTTCAGCCAAGTGCTGTATATGATTCTATCAGAAGGTGTAAGCGTAGACGCGCGTCACTCCGCCTGTGGAAGGACGGCCCTTCACGCTGCTGCTGCAAGGGGTCTGACGCAAACTGCGCATCAGATATTGAGGCTCGGTATGTCTGGTTTCCACTTGCTGCATCTCGATAAGCGACTTATTTTTAAATAATTTACAGTAAAACCTTTAATAACCCTTAATTTCTCAGACGTAGAAAGCTGATCATGTACAAGTGTATACAATAAAATGATCGAAAAAACGGTTGCAATCTGAATCCTGAGAAAAATCATTGACATATTAGATGTTCATTCAATAATTTCTTAATATATATATGTTTTAATCTCACAATTAAATCGTTTAACCTAATCAATTGTTGTCAAAAATATATAAAGTATAGCTATATATATCGTCAATATTTCTGTTCAGGTGCTGACCCAACATTTAAAGATAAAAATGGTAAAACTGCTTATGACTACGCTGTAGAAGGCGGTCACTCAGAATGTGCCAAAGGCCTCGTCAGCTTCAACCAAATCGAGGAACCCAAATCCAACGAACAAGAAGAGTCGGCGGCGGACAACTTCCTTTTAGATGTCTACCATCACTCTTTCTCAGAGGAGCTCATAGACCACGATCTTATGTTGGCGTTAGTCAAACATATCCACCTTAACATGGCGAAAGGGAGTATACTGATCTTCCTACCGGGCTACGACGACATCGTAACTCTGCGAGACATGATCCAGACCTGCACAGAAATGAGTGCTTTAAAATATCAAATATTCACTTTGCACAGTAACATGCAGACTTTGGACCAGAAAAAAGTCTTCAACCCGCTCCCGAATGCGCGGAAAATTATTATTTCAACAAATATTGCAGAAACTTCAATAACGATAGACGACGTCGTGTACGTCGTGGACTCGTGTAAAGTCAAAGAAAAGTATTATGAGTCCAATGGAGGGGTCTGTTCCCTGCAATGCGTGTGGACCTCGAGGGCGTGTTGCCAGCAAAGGGCCGGTAGAGCCGGACGGACCAAGCCGGGCCATTGCTTCCACATGTGCTCCAAACGACGCTTCCAAACTCTACCCCTCAACTCGGTTCCAGAAATTCTTAGGGTTCCTCTACAGGAGTTGTGCCTCCACACTAAACTGTTAGCACCTGGAAATACTCCTATCGCGGATTTCCTATCGAAGGCTTTGGAGCCGCCTTCATTTTTAGCCGTGAGGAATGCCGTGACCCTACTCAAGACTGTCGGTGCTCTCACTCCTATGGAAGATTTGACAGAAATCGGCCAGCATTTATTAGATTTGACGGTCGAACCAAAGTTAGGCAAAATGTTGCTCTACGCGTGCGTCATGAAATGTTTAGACCCGATATTGACCATCGTTTGCAGCTTGTCGAATAAAGAGCCGTTCCAGATATCGATGAACCCAGAAAATAGAAAGAAGGGAAGCTTAGCGAGAAAAGAATTCGCCGCAGACAGCTATTCGGATCATATGGCGTTATTGAGGGCATTCCAAGCGTGGCAGTCTGCGAGGGCTAACGGCACTGAAAAGGCGTTTTGTGCCAAAAATCTCATATGCGGGGCTACTATGGAAATGATTGTCGGCTATCGGTCGCAGTTACTGGCACAGTTAAGGGCTCTAGGCCTTGTTAAAGCGCGAGGTTCGGGTGACATTAAGGACGTCAACTTGAACTCTGAAAAGTGGCACGTAGTGAAAGCGGTGCTGGTTAGCGGACTGTACCCGTCCATCGCGAGAGTAGATAGAGATTCCTGTACGCTGAGAACTTCAAAAGAAGTCAAAGTCGCATTTCATCCCAGTTCTACTTTACACAGGGGTGGCGGAGTGAGTGGATCTCAAAAATCAGTACAAAGTTTACCAACGGACTGGGTGGTGTTCGAAGAAATTTCTCGTGTGGGGAGATTTTGTTTTATCCGATGCAACACATTAGTGACTCCCCTTACGGTCGCTTTGTTTAGTGGGCCTCTTAGACTGCCCTCGGGCGCGTTAACGCAAAGAGCCAATCCGCCAGGTTTGTCGAGCGATTCAGATAGTGAGGCAGACGAGAACAACTCGTCCCCAGATACAGCAGTCCTGACTTTAGATGATTGGATGGCGTTCACAGCCGACGCATCAGACGCCATAAGCGTTTATTACTTGCGTCAGAAACTATGTGCGCTAGTCATTCGCCGAATGTCCAACCCAGGGAAACCGGTGACGCCACTCGATGAGCAAATCTTAAACGCGGTCGTCCACGTCTTGGGAGCTGAAGAGAAAAACGTGGGATTACACCAACCCGCGGGCATAGGCCAGCGACCGAAACCGCTGACTGTCGAATCGCCGATGTGGCGGCGGGAGGACGAACAGTTTAACCGGCACGAGCAAAAATATTACCCGCAGTACCAGAACGACTTCGCGAATAGTTTCTATCAGGGCTACGGTTATAGGAATGGCCAAAGACCCGGCTGGAGGAATGATGGAATGCCACAGGGATTCTCATCACAGTCGTTTAGTGGGCCAAAGAGTCCCATGTCTCCTAACGGAAAGACCCTGCTAGCTAATATTGAGAAATATTCAGAAAGCGGTGAAAGCAATTCGAGGTACTTTATAGTAAAGGCGGACGATTTGCACAGTGTGGAAATGGCACAAGCGAGTGGCAGCTACCCCTTTACGCAAAACACCATAAAGAAATTGCAAAAGGCAAAACAGGTTAGTTTCTGTAAAACTTTTTACTTTTATATCACAAAACAATATACACACATAGAAAACACAACACATTAAACACTAATTGATTTAATTTACAAAACGACTAACTAATTCTTACAGTATAGGAAGCAGAATAGCAGCCCTTTGTCAGTTCACTCAACGGGCAATTAAAAACGCCTGTTAATCTATGCAGTTTATTAATTATTGTCATACATTGTGTCAACTGAAACGATTTAAAAAGTTTGTCGACTAAACGGACGAAACGGTTTCGTGGGCATACCTAGTCTTATGCTATTCTACAAATATTATTTGTATAACGCGGTCATGTATAATGAAGGAGGCACACTGCTAAAAGTAGCAGTGTGCTCGTGAATATGTAATTAATCAGTAGTAGCAGTAGTTATAAACAAATCGACAAACTATTTAATTTGATTATATACTGTTACGATTGTACTCCGAGAATAAAATATTTTTTTTCTGTAATAGGAGGGTAGTCGCGTGGTAATGATATTCTCGTGTGCGGGTGCTTCAAAGATAACAGGTGCGGCGGCCCTTGGAGAGGCAGCCACGCCTTTAGACTGGATCAGCAATAACCACATACCCTTTCATATGCTCAGGTAATAGTCATTTTATAATTTCGATATTTTTATGGATTTCGAATTTGAATTACAAGATCGATTATTTAACAACACCAGCAGTCTTTCTGCTTGATCCGTCTTTAGGCAATACATATACATACAGATTTATTGATTATACATATAAGATTTTTTGATTGGACCCCATTGGGGAGAGTGACGTGTCGATCACGTGATTGGTAAATCAGTTGAGGTTTCGTACGAAGCGCAAATTTTCCCCCAACTCCTTGTTTGATTTTCGAGACGATAAATCGTATCAAAAATAAAATATTGCAGGCACATTACAAATGGTTTAGCTGGCGGTGCCCGAGTGACTGGCGCTCGCGATGGCACGGAACTGTGCTCGTCAAGCGGACGCGGACTACTTGCCGCTTTGCAAAGCCGTAGGAGACACAATCCACCGAGGCCCATACAGAAACAACCTAACGACCAATGAATTAAGTTCTAAACGTCCCGTCTAGTAGTAAATTAGTAAATGTCTAATAACGCCATCTTTCATCAGGCGTAACCCACTAAGGCCAAACAAAGTTGTATGTAAATGGTCACGTGGTAAAGCGTGAGCTGATGTTTTTCCCGATCCTCAGTAATGTAAAACACAAAAGTTGATAGTGTAATACCGCTACCAATCGGTGTCTAATGAAACATTACTCTAATGGCTAGTACAATTAATTTAGTTTCGTTTGACAACGGAATATAATTTTTATTAAAGGTACAATTATATAATTATTGCCAAAAGTTTATTTTTGTTTTTTTATATATGTATGTCTTGGCTGAATCGTCAAATTGATTGACTTAGCGCGAATTACCGTCCGTGTGTCTAAATACATTTTTGACATGCGGAAATCAAGACTTAACGCTCGACCTTTACCTTAAATCTTCCCTATAAGTGTTTCATTACTAGTACCAAGAAAATAATATGTTGAATACCCGTCGGCGTAGTTATTATTAATATTTAATATCATTGCCTTGACAGGTTTTTTTCGTGTAAATTTGATTCAAACCAACAAACACAGTCCTATACATTCATCAAACAACCTGTTACGTGGGGTCTTTTAAGTACCTGAGGGAAGTGACGGTTTTTAGACACTATTTTTTTCCCAAAAAACGCGGGATTTTTTTACACTGTCTGTTCTTAGGAGTGTCTATTTCAAAACAGATTGCGTTGCATTGAAAACTTTATGGAGAAAATAATGGTTTAATTTTGCTTCGTATTTAAGTATACAAGTCTTAGATTATCTAAACGAATTAAAAATATAACATTTTTAAAGAATTTATATAATAATAATAATAGAATGTTAACATTAAATTGTTATTTTTTAAATAGCGGCTGCATATTGTAAGCCTATTGTGTACTTATGTGTTACTATGTTATTTGTTATGCATAAAAATGCTCCAATGTTTAATAAATAAGTTAACTTAATGCAAGTATTTAATAAAATTACCATTTGTTTAGGGCTTTTTATTGTGTTCAGTAGGAGTGAGAATTCAAAATGACAGACGATACGCTATTCGTTTCATTGTGATTGGTCAGCAGCTTGTCATATTATTGACTCGCGATACGGTCTGTCTTTCCGTTTGACCAATCATAATCGACCGCGACACGTATCATTTCGTCTTTCATTTTACATTCTAAGGCGCGAAACACACAGAAAAGGCGTAAGGTGAAGGCGCGGCGCAGGCATCTTGCAGCTTCAAAACGCGTCAATACAAAATGTACGTAAGCTGTACGTTGTTAATTATACTCAAGCGGCGTGGCACAGGCACGTCGTTTCGTCGCCTGTTCCGCGTCACTAGCAGTCGCGACAGAGATTTCCGCATCTTCGTCATCTGAAGAGGAAGACATGCTATCACGATAAAGTCACCTTGCGTAATGACTCTTTGTGCCGTCTCTTCGCCTCTGTTATGTAATTTAAGGGCTCATGCCCACGAGCCGGTTTGAACACGGCCCGGTTTTCTGCCGGCGCCGGGTAGAAACCGTCCGAGCTTGCACACAAGACGGTTTGTACACGACCCGGTTTCATCGAGGTGCCACCTTTATACGCTCTTTTCATTCAATGAATTGTGGACGTATAAAATGTTGAGTGTTAAAAAGAGGAAATGTATTATTGCGTGGTACATGTATAAAAAGCCAAGAAAAAATACATAGACGACATTGAGTACCTCCCATGTTAACAGAAAGAGAAGATCATGGTGCATTAAATACGCTCATTCAGAAGCAACTATGACGAGAAATTTGAGAAGTACTTTCGTACAAAAAAGAAACATTATAAAAATGTTACATATTTTGGAACCCAAACTTAAACATGAAGATACAAATATGCGCAGTAGCATATCTCCAATTAATAATTCCTGGTCGACTTCAATAATTATATAATATAATATTGCGTTGTGCGTACTGCGTTGCTAGTCGGCACGCGCCGCGTGTAGGCCCGGTCTCGTGTGCATGCGCTCATACACTGCCATACTCCACTGCGCGCCGGGCGTAGACACGGCGAGCACCGTGCCCGGCTGCGCGGAGAGCCGGCGCTAGCGCCGGCGTCATAGTGTCCCATACACGACTGTCGACCGGACATAGACCCGGTTCTTCGCCGGAGCTAGGCCCGGCGAAAAACCGGCTCGTGGGCATGAGCCGTAAGTCGTACACGTGCCTTATCTGTTCCACGCCGGCTCTGCGCCTGCGCCGCGCCTTCACCTTATACCTTTACTGTATGTTTCGCGACGAACAGCCTTTATTATCACTAACCGCAACATAAGACGGACAATCTGTTTTTATTTTTTTTTCTTTTTTACATTTTAATTATTCCTTGCACTACAGTGAAAGACTCAAAATACTTATTTAATAATTGAATGTCATTAAATATATTTTATTATTGCTGTATGAAAGTGTTAAAGTTTCAGGAAGTGCAGTGACTTTTTTAACATGTACTTTATAAGTAGGTTCGTTTTTTTAGTTTAAGATATTTGCATTTATTTAGTATTTTCCTAAATTTGGAAAAATGTTTAATTGATTTAATGATTTTCTTGCGGTATTGAGTTTTAATTGAATTCTCTAATTATCTCATTCATACGTTCTGTGCCACGCACACGCACACACTGTTGTTTATTCTCATGAATGTAACAGTGTAAAGCACTTTAAATTAAATATATGTATATATGTGTGTAAATGATTTTTATTTTTGTGAAATCTAGAACTAGTCCAGTTGAGTTAAAAAAAGAACCGTGTCTGATATCGTTTATTTTAGAAATACACATTTACAAATACATAAAATTGTAATACAATTTTCGAGTCTTGATACTGCTAGGCAATCCAAGTCTGGTTACTGCTCACATACTGGCCTAACCACATACGATTTAAGCTGCAAAGACTTTCTTCATGTGTTTCCTCAATGGCCCCTTCACGTCCATATCTTGCCAGCTGGGAACTCTAAGATACGTCCCATGCCCCCACTACGGTCATTGCTGTACTACCGCTCGTTGTATCTTCTCCTGCTGTTCTTTGCTCTGAAGCTGTTGTAGGGTCAGCAGAGACACACCAAGTTGATCCTCGCGAGTGAAGGGTTGGGCCATTTGTCGGAGCCAACGCTTGCAGATCTGTAAGCACAAGTCGTTAACATTATCTTAAGTTGGGAAGTCGTGTGAATATCAGATGAGTAAAATTGTGGTGCCAAAAAACATAATTTTCGTAGATAGTAAGATTGTAGAGCCTGTCGATATCAATAAAAAATAAAATATTTTTTTTTTTCAAACATTAGTAGTTCTTTAGTTGTGTTGTAAGTCGTTATAGTCAGGAATAGTAAACCTTAAAAACATTCTAATCCAGTAGCTGTATATCACTATATGCATCAATCTCATATTGCATCATATCATTTTTAACAAGAAGAGAAAATAGAATAGAGCAAATCCGGGGTTTGAACGTACGGTAGTTGAGACATTCACGGGTAAGTTCTAGGTAACTATATTTTCCTGTTAGTAAGTGAAGAGTCGTATTTGGATACTTTTCAATCCGTTACATATATATATGTATATATATAATAGTAAGTTTTTTGTGAATAAATTATTAGTATTTACCTGCACGGCTTCCTCAGTTGAGAGATTAGTAAGAGAGTCTTTAAGATGTTCCTGTATCCATCTTGGCAATTTAGTTCGCTTGTCCGCGCGACTGAAACGCTTATCCGCGAATATCATGACACCGTAGTCAGTTTTACCACTGAAAATTTAAAAATATTTTTAAATTACCACAAATTCGGGTCTAAAAGCATACAACAAAATATGTAAGTGTTATTATTTTTTTGACGTTTTGTAAAGTACAAGGCAAACTAATATCTTTGTATATAATTTGGTCTAGTATTTGAAGAAGTTCACACGATATTAGAAAAAAACTTATATTCCAATATTGATAAGAAAAAGTTGTTTGATAATTAATAATTTCCTGTATGTAATATAATAGGCATAAACTCTAAACATACCGTAACACTCGTCCGACACACTGAGCGGCGTGACGCATCGCGTCAAACGTTAGGAAGTCGTTTTCGCGTATCTATTGAAGGGATACATTAATAAATATATATAAAGCTTTTATTAAATATATACATCATTTTAATTCTACAGAGAAAAAATAAATAAAATAATAATTATAAGTAAAAATTAAATAAAGGATATATGTAATTATGAAATAACATTATTTACATAACTTGACATATCGAGTGCTTTTTAACAATCACGGTAAGCAAAACTGTCACACATTAAGGTGCGTACAGACTATATAACATAACATGTTATACAACATTGCTATACAACATGTTTCAGATAATGTGGACACTGAATGTTATAATAACATATTATTGATATGTATGCTAGGCCGAACCCAGCATCTACGTTTTTTTGTTATACTTTTGTTATTTAAAATGGTTATATACCATTGTTATATTGCATTGTTATTCTAATGTGTACAGTATTGTTTTATGTTATAATGTTGAATAACAAGGTCACATAATGTGGACGTGTTATAAAACACAAGTTATATAATATGTTACATAGTCTGTACGCACCCTTATGATAAAATATTGTAATTTTACGCTATCTATTGCCGCGAACTTACTAAATAAAATGGCATGTAATTATATTATAAGTGATAAAAAGAAACTCGTGAGAAATAATCAAATAAGGTCAGGTGGGGAAAGGGGAACATACTCTATTTTTCACAAATTATTTTGAGTCATAGCTACCACATTTATTGGGTTTTAATTGTTTTGATAAACATTGAATGTTCCTACGCTTCTTAGCTTTCCATGATTGGACGTCTTTTTATGCTAGCTATAATTATTTCAACAACAAAATGCTAAATCCTACTACTTGTTGTGTCGTTCCCCTTTCCCGGTTTTTGGGGTAAGGGGATCAGTCTTAATAAATGTATAATAAATAAAACTTTTCTAGATTATACCTGCACTATTCCATTCTTTCAAATTTGGTTTTCAAATTTGAACTTTAGTCTTAGTGTAATAAGTGTTAATATAGAAGAAAATTGACAAAAATTGAATTTGGGGTAAGGGAAACATATGACTATGGGGCAGGGGTCGTCCACTAAAAACCAAGTGCTCTGTTTTATTATTTAATCATATAATAACTCACAAATCAGTCTCAAGTCAACTCAATTAGTCTCAACCTACCTTATGCGAAAGCTTTAGTTAGACATCAAAGTTACGAATAAAATTAAAACATTTTTAACTTTATTTTTTGTAAAACTATGCACGAGTATTCAGTAACGAGATTTTATTGGATATTAAACATCTTAAAAGACATTTTAAAAATAAATTGGCCTCTTCGACTAATGGCAGGCTGAGACAATTTTCTAACAATGTCCTCCGTGTGTTTCAGTTCAGATATATCGTCAATCACGGGGAAAGTAAAAACAGTTTCACCTTCTGATTTAGTTGTCTTTCTGGTGTATTTTACTACAGGTGACCCGTAGTCATTTATGCTTAACACTACGCCAACATAGTGTTTCACAGACTTTTTGGTGCAGAATTTTACCAAGAGCCAGTCATCCTTACAATATGGCTCATGGTTATTACAATTTTCTTTGTCAGCAGCATGGAGTTCTGAATTTGGGTATTCGTCTTCTTCGTTATAACTCTCTTTCAGTAAATTCTCCCAGAAGTCATTATCATCACTATCTTCGTCATATTTTATTTCAGCTTCATTTTCACTTGAAGACGATTTATAATGGTTGATCTGGGTATTCCATATTGCTTAGAGGCCGCATACCCAGACAATGTGCCACTTTTGACAGCTCTTACAGCTTCTAATAATTTTTCCAACGGGTAGGAGGCATTGTCAGTTTTTCGTATATAATTTCTAGGCATTTTGCATGTTTCTGTAACGATTAATAATACTCGTACATGTCAGGACCGCAGCTGCATAAACGCGCGAGTTCATGTGTGTATGTGTCTCAAAAGGTTTATAACCTCTGTCATCGGGAAAGGGAAACATATGTTCCTCTTTCCCCGGCCATGGTAGTTTCCCTTCCCCCACTTATGAATTTGTAGGTTATGTTTCGAATCATAATAAATTTAAATATAATTAGTAGAGTTTATAAAAGATTATATGTTTATACTCAAATTATAGGGTTTAAACTATACTCACCAACACTGACAGCCTTATCACAAAAGTTTTTGACACTATAATGAACGCTGTAAAAATTCTCGGCGAACTCGTGGTTTTGAAGTAACTAACAGTTTTTTTTGTTACTGTTTCACACGTGCACAGAGCAGACGTAGCGCTATCTGTGTTTTTACTTTGGAACTTACTCTAAACGACTGTTTTACCGACTGAGTAACAAAGAGCTTCTGTCTATGGTTTTTAATTTACGAACTACTGTTTCTCTTCCCCCGTAGTCCCCCTTCCCCCACATGACCTTAAGTAGATATAGGAATAACAATCCAAATTAATAGAATTATCAAAAAAAAATCAAAAATTCTTGTAAAGAATATAACTTTATGATTTAAACTATTTTTTTAATTAATGTATGTGCAGTTTTGTGTAATCTAAAACATTTATTCATATAATAACGGAACTTTTGGAGAATTTAACAGATTAGGAGATTTAAGTTTAAACTGATTAGGTCTACGATCCTAAAATCCCAAATTTCCGATCTTTGAAAACAAATATTTACCTGAAATTGATCCCTCAAATACTCGAGTCGGGCTTTAAGTATCCGACTCTGCGTGAAGACGTACGGAATCCCAAACATAAGTACGGCTCTGCCCAAATGGTGGTCGAAGTCCACTCCTTCCGACACTTTGCCGCGAGCCACAGACAACAGCACTGCCCCGCGGCCGCTCTCACACGCCTCAAATATTTATTCAATAATCATTTCTATATATTTGTTTCATAAACAATTTTTAACCATTTTAATAATACCACATAGTAAAAAGGTTAATATTAGTTAATATCTTTATTAAAAGAAAAAAGCTTTTACCGGATTAAAGTTATGTATTATTATAAATTTACAATTATTTAACATAATTTTAAATTTATCCGACGGCGATTTATCCGACTTTTAGTCGATACCAACTACGGGGAAATAAATACAGATAATGCAATTTCTCTACAGCTGTGATACTTTTTGACATTCAACACCTTTTGTCTTCAGTCACCGTGACCACGCACGCTGTAAAGCACGCGAAACGTCGGATAAATTTAAAATTATGTCAAATAATTGTAAACTTATAATAATACATAACTTTAATCCGGTAAAAGCTTTTTTCTTTAAATGTGTAAACGTTATGTTAATCAAAGACAATAATATCTTTATTTATATTTGTTTTTACCGACTACCGTATAATAAAATAAATTTCACACGCTTGCACTTCTTTTTTTTAATTAGGTTATTATATATACATATTATAGTTATTCTGTTCTTTAATAATTAGGGTCGCCTGCCAGATCGCTTAGTAAGGTTTAAGTTCATAGTTCATTAATAAAGTGAGGATAAGTAAAAGAGCCTTATAAACGAGATGTTATAAGACATATAACATCTATTTAGTATCACCAAATTTATTCTAGTGACAGTAGTTTTAATATGGATAAATTGTTATGTTTTATTTTGCCTTCGTTAAAATTTTTCGAATGATTTTTTAATATAGCCAAGACGAGCCCATGGGCGCTAACCGGTTTTTGATGAAGAAATTATTAAACCTGCATTTATGATAGGAATAAAATCATTGAATTTATTTTTTAAATATTCGATAATGTCAAACATCATGTTCTGAACATTTTAAATATTTTGCGTAATACCTTTATATAATTGATGAGAGCGAAACTGGTTTCTGCAGAGTCTTGGGTCTCGATGAAGAGTAGTTTATGCCGTTGGAGACTTGCCACAACACCTGTAACAATTCTTATACTCAGCTTTACAAAAAGTCTAATTGCACCGATTAAACTGAAATACTCTTTAATCTCTTTTCATCATAGTGTAAATAAAGTTGCAGTGCTATTAGTTTTAGTTTTTATAAATTGTAATCTAAATCTTCTAACAATATCGGAAAAACATACATTTTTATTCGATTTTGATGAAAGCCGGAATATCGGAATTAAATATTTATAAAAGTAAATAAGAAATTTTTTTAAGCCCCATACAACGTTATTCAATTGCTTAAATTAATAGAAATTTTGAAATTCCACTAATACAACAAATAGAGAATTCAGTTTTGAGAAACAAGTGACGTGAGTTATTTACCTTGATCGTACCAAGCGCCAACGACACTTTCTAAATATAAATACGAAGTGAAGAAACACACTACGCCATCGGGTACGCACGCTGATATCTGAAAATTATGGAAAACTGATAAATATTCGACCCTTTTCTTATTTTTGAAGTTATACTTCTTAAGGCGCGTTATGAAAAATTTATGAGAGTGAAATTTTACGATGCGCGCGCACCGTGACACAAAATTCAGTATAGGCGCCTATTTATATTTAGTTAAAAGGTTATGAAACATAGCTAGTTAATAAATTGAATTAATAATATAATATAATAATAATAATTATTAATATTAATTAATAATTGAATAAAATATTAAATATTGTTAAATTATTAACGCTTAATATTGATTATTAATTATTTAATATTAAAAAAAAATAAAGAAAGCCAAAGAAGTATAACTTCTTACGCGCGTACATAAGTACCATTTGTTTTAATTTAGTTCAACCGCTTCTTGATACATTATTCCCGAACAACCATAGACTAAAAAAATCAAACGCTAAAAACAGAAAAGATTTGTTTAAAAACCGAAAGAATTGAAGCTTTAAAAAAATTAATTAAAAAAAATTTATAATATAAGCATTGCGTTGCATGATTGAAATTTATTAAACATTTAACTCAAATTATATGGAAAGACTGTTAAGCCCAGTGATTGGGTTAAAAAGAAAAAATATTAGAAAATTAACATTTAAAATATTACGATTGCGCTAACAAATGCCGTCTGACTTAGTATTTTTCTAAGTCTCATCTCTCTTAAATAAATCTCTAAATCAATACGTTAAATATCGTTCCGTCAAAACCTGCAGTCATCGTATTCACGTTTACGAATTAAACAAACTAGAGTACAGCTCGTTCAACGGTAAGAATATCAAAGTCAAAGCATTTATTTCAATTAGACCATCTAAAATGGCACTTTTGAACGTCAAAAAAAAATTTTATATATATATATAGAAGATTCTAGTTGCCCCTTCCAAAAGGTAGTTTCGTGTGGAGAAGAATGGGCAAGAAACTCCACACTTACTCTTTTAAAATAGGTTTACAATATTTGTTACATTTGTTAAATAATTATATGTGAAGACAATGTACTCTTAGAATAAACTATTATACTAAAAAAAGTTAGTATACATGTTCCTCACATATTTACAAATATCGAAACCGTAGAATATTAACATTAAAGTGTAATAAAAATATTAAAAAACACAACAAAACAGTGTGTGAGATCTTATCTATCTTATCTTACTTCAACAAGAAGTTGTCCATAGTTTCTGATGACAGCGACGTCTTCTCGAGTCTCGTATTTAGACGATATTGCAACTTGATCGCTGCCTTTTGATACTATCTGAAAATTTATTAATTTATATCAATTATAAACATCTATTTAAAGAAAAAGCAACGTAAGATTGCAATATTTAATTTTTTAAAATAAAAACACAAAATCATTGATAATATATTAGACACGAAATCAATTCTATAAATAAATGGTTTCTTATTTCCATTGTAAACAAAAAAAAAAACGACGGGTTGCACTCCGGGAATGCCGGCAGAAATGAAAACTTGAATATATAATATAGCGTTGTGCATTTTTGATATTTTGGAATGGTTACGGAATAATTTTTCACGAATTGCTTTAATTATCACTATAAAAGTACTATCATTTATATAGTAGAATACAATATTTATTTATTGCGCTATCGTACACAAACATGACAATTTATATTATATTAAATACGCCGCGCCAGCTGTCTTCTCTCCATCCGTCTTACGAACTTTCGATCAGATCACGTGTCCTGACGCGAGTTTAACATTTTTTACTCATTCCAAAAAAGTGTACAACGCCGCTAAAGTTTTCACTTCAAAAATATTAAGAAGTTAAATAATAATGTTATTTTTTTAATAATATAAAAATGTGGGTACTGTCTTTTATTTATCTCATATACATATAGCCAAGATTGTTTTTTGTAAATTAATAAATAAATGAGAAAAAAGAAGCGTTAATGTATTACAATAGTCAGTCTGTAAACCGTCACGTGAAGCAAGACAAAAATGATAATTTTTTTTTAATTTACTTTGGAACCAAGGTGCCAAACTCCTTAGTGTTTCTTTGGTGTTTCTGTTCACTTAATTTATTTATAGTGTATTACCATGGGCAATAAGCAGGGTCGTGCGAGGGTCATGGTGAAGGAACTCACTACAACAGGATGGAAATCCAAGATCTTCGGGTACATGTCCAAAGGGGACAATGTGCCTGAAATATCACAAAGTTTTTCTACGTTTAAAAAAGAAAATTAAAATATCAGTTTTTTTAGACATGAGGCGATTAAATAAAATTGCTTTCATTTTTTACTATCTTTATTTAAATGTTAATTTAGTATAATTTATATATTTTACACATGTATATAAAAAATTGACTCACCTGAAGTAATGATGACACTCTGAAATCTCGCGAACACCGGCTTCATAGCTATTGAAGAATCCATACACCTGAAAAAATAAAAATTATATTACTAAATTTAGATTTCATACCAAGGCTCCAAATATCTTCTTAATATCGCAGATAACCATAGACATAAAGTCTCAAGTTCTACGAAAAACAAAAGATGATTGTGTCTGTGGCTATTTCGGAACGAAACAACAACTTAAAATGAATAGACCATGTTGAAGTTATTTGAAAATAGCTCCCTGAATAAAAAAATATTTGTAGATTGTGTGTACCAAGTGGGAAATGAAAAAAAAAGCGCGGGAAACTTCGTTGATGTTTCCCTACGTTTTACTTAATAAATAAAATAAAGCTAAAACGATTGCCATAAAAAAAACTCCCTGCTCTAGTCTATGCTCGACATTCGCAATGACGACCACCATCGCGACCTTAATGTAGAGGATCGTAATGTTAAATTGTGTCAGACAATTATAAAAAATACTTACGAAAAATGCAATATCGGATTAGACACAGTGGGTGTTCTATCATCAAAGGGCTCTATGATTATGACAAAGCCTTTGGTATACGTAGACACTAAAGTTGCCAAATTAGTCACTAGCGTCAGGGACGCGAGGTGTGAAGGGTCAGATACCTGTTAAATGTAATTTTTTAATTCCTTCAGAAAAAAACATGACAAATACAAATTTCTATAAAAATGGTGATGAGATGTTTTTTATAGACATAAATTTTAAAAAGTTTCTACGTTTTGAGTGCTTTTGAGCAATGGTATTAAAACTATTTTAATTATTTTTCGTAATTAATTTATACTTAGATATTTATGTATGGAAATTTTGAAAGAATCTTTACACACGATAGAACTATTAATGACAATTATAAAATAATGAAGTACGTTTAATTATTTTAAAATATAGAAATTTTTTTTGCTTCATTCTATTATTCTTACTTTATTCTTTTAATACTAAACGATTTTTAAAAAGCTATACATTTTCAAGTAATAAAAGATAATAATCACCTGTAGCGTGCGCAAGAGTGACTGTAGTCGCGTAGCACAAAACCTTAACGGTTTTCGCTCAATACACACGCGCGCTGACACGTCCTTCAAGAAACCTGCGTAGATATATTGTTTATAAATATTGATAAATTTGAAGAAAAAACTTAGAATTGTAGTCAATAATTTTAAAATACTGAGCACATTACATACAAAACGTATATGTATGTAAATGATACATTAAAAAAAAACCCAAGTTTAAAATGGTAAATTGTAATTAGTAATCATGTTTTTAAAATAACAATTAAACTAATTAAGCGAGTACTTAAATCCATCCATGTCAAAAATATCAAAACACCAATCGTATTTTAGGAGTCATCCTTGAAAAAACATCTAATATTTCTAATTTTATATGAGTTTAGCACCGATTTGTTAAATTTATTAGAGAAATAGCGCTTATAGTCCGGTCAAATTAGACATAAAAATAGTCAAAAGAAACATACCGTTTTCGAGGAAAATTAAAAAAACTCAATTTTTGACCTTTGACTCCAAATAACTTTTGTAGCACACATAGGATCGATGTGGATTTTTAAAACTTTACTTGTAATGGTAAACCGCAGCTCTACACTAATTATTGGCACTCCGGGAATTTTTGTTTTTTCAAATGTCTATATTGACCGGACTATTACGAAATTTTTTTAAAAGTAAATAATAAGTTCATTAATGTTACCAGCGGGAGATTCCTGTACAACATGTTGTATGCGGAGACGTGTCTTGAGGTATTCGATAAACCGCTTCAGAAAACCCAAGAAATGCTCAGCATTGCGAATGTTACCGGGGACCACCTCTATAGAAAAACATTTTATTTAAGGAAATAGTCAATATTTTTCTGTATAAAATTGCTAGAACGGATACATACAGTTCTTTATAACTACTATAGACAAAGAAAGAACTCAGACTATACAAAGCTGTCAGTAATGGGACAGTGGTATTAAATACTGAAGATGGCTTTAAATCAAAAGAAACCTAGTCATTGAAATAAAACTCAAAGATTTTGAAAATCATAAGTATATAAAACATCTTTTTATTGAAATTTAAAATATTTCGTTTGTTTCCTAATTCACCCTATTAACTAATCCCATAGATATATTTTCAAAAAGAAAACGATGAAGTTTGTTTTATATTTTTTTTAAAGATTTCATTCGAAAATGTTACAAAAAAAAAACATCACCTGGTATATGCACCAGTTCGTTTAATTTTTATTAGATGTCATACCATCCAAAACCTCGTCAGGTAATACGGGATTCGCGAGTATTGTGTCCGTATCTCTTGCTTGGGCCGCTTCCCGTAATCCTTCAACTAATGCCTCATACTCAGCGGTTAGACGAGTGCTATCCTCTGCCTTCATTCTATAACAATAAAAATCACCATTTAATATTTTATCCTCATCACTCTCGTGTTACTTCACGTGATTCTCGGATGGTATGTTTTTAGGATAAAATCATATATACTTACTGAGCTACAGACTTCTCTAGGGATTGTAGAGCTTGTGTACTTTTGTCTATGGTACGGCGAGTGATTTTGACGCTGAGCGCGTCTATACATACATTGTCTATATTGTGAGCCTCATCAAAGACAACTACTGCTTCCTTATTCAACTCTTTCGATACAACTTCTGCTATCTTTGGATCAAGTAAGTAGTGATATGAATACACAACTATCTCTGCATGAATTATCTGTGGACAATTGAGGTTGTTTAAGTAAAGCCAAAACACCAATTAGATTTTATGAAAAGCTCTTTATCTTTTGGTTTATAAGATTTATTGAGAGGTCTGTACGCACAACGGATCAATTAGGAGTCTAATTGCGGAGAAAGGAGTCCTACTACCATGAGAAGTCCTGAGGGTTTAGATAAAATACCTTAGTAGTGTATGTAGAATACACAACACAATGAATTATTGAAAAACAAAAAACACTTGAAAATACAAACCGCAAATCTAGAGAGAAAGTAAGGACACCAGTTTCTATCAGCTCCATATTGTTTTAGGTCATCTACATTATACACTCCATATGGCAGCATTGATTCTCTTCCCTCAGTATTAAAACCTTCATAAAACTGGCCTGAAAACAAAAAATATAAGCCAAATATATACCATCTAAATAGAAACATACATTTTTACATGTAGTTACATCATTGCAAATGTTATATTAATTAAGAGTAAAATATCAATCAAAGCACATTAGATGCCGCAGCCCATTAAATGATGTTACTTATTAAAGGCAACAATAATAATAATAATTTATTGCAAGAAAAATAAAAAATATATAAAATACTTACAAATAGGAACACTTATATCATGCTCATGCCTCTCTCTGATGTAGCTTGCAGTTAAAGAGTGACACTTGCCATCAACTAATTTGCCTTCTCTTTCTTGGGAAACCTATAAAAATATATCCTTAAATCACTTTTGAGTGATTAACTCTGACATTTTGTTTTATTACAACATGACACAAATAAAATAAAATGTATTAATAGTTATTTACCTCTGGATGTATACACATATTTTTTCTAGAACTTAAAACAACTCCAGTAAGATTAGGTTTCTCTCCCTGTGACTTTTCATAGTACTTAAATAGATTTTTTAATTCCTCTAAAACTTTTTCTATTTCAGGAATAGTTCGGGAACAGTATATAAGTTTTCTGTAAAGATACATACTGTATTTGGTTATGCTGTATTATTTATTGAGAGTAAATAAATGCTTATGAATATTCAGTATTATATTATAAGTCTACAAAACATTGTTAATCAGTGCAGTGCATTCAGTGCATAGGAAACCATGAATTAAATACAACTTAACATGGGTGAAGCAAGTGGGGTTATAATCAGAAAACAACAAATAGATAAATTATTAAACATACCCATCATATTTTGGATAACTCACCTTACATGATGGGGGTTTTGTATCATATAAGCAACAATAAGTGACAACAATGACACAGTTTTACCGGTCCCTGAAGGCATTTCCAACAGTCCATGGCCCTGTTACAAAACAGAGGTAAAAAAATGATGCATAGTGATTATATGTTCTCAGTTGCACATATTATTATGGTGGAATGAAATTTTTTCAAAGCTCTTTTAGGAGCAAACATTTACCAAGTCCTCTTGTTGTATAAATGTGTTGTTTAAAATAAATAAGTTACCTTAGCATCTAATGCACGCTTTAATTCCAGCATGTATGCATATTGCTCTGGATAAATATAATCGTATGGAAAGTATACAAGTAAGCCATCTACAGTTAACCTAGAAAAAAAAACGTATTATAATTCGCTGCTATTACGATAGTATTACTATTTATAAGCAATAATTCTTACTTCATGATTTTTCTTTAATATTATTGAACCTGTTTTAATTTAACAAGCCTTAGATTTAAATAGTTAGTATTTAGGTGGATTCGTACAAAAGTTTTGTACACAAACAAAGCCACAGACTACAGACTCAACTATAAACTAATGAACAGAATAAAGTAGTACAGTACTCCACGGTAGTACCAATCATAGACTATTAACATTAAATATTGTCAAACAGTTATATTTTGATTAGACAAGAGCATTGAATTCTTGCAAGAACTACTTTTGAGTAATATTATAGGACTATATTACAAAAAAAAGAATAGTACACTTTTATGATCATATTTTTAAATCATTAAAAAAAAGGCTACTGACACACATTATTATTATTTGATTTATTTGGCATTCGACGCTGCCAACCTACCGACAACAGATGCAAGGACGAGATAATTTAAAAAAAATGCGGGGTTTTCTTTAAAGTTTCGTAACCGGCGGCTTTCCACAGCTCATGAGTTTGCTCTAATCTAAAAAGAATTTTTGTCATATAAGGGTAACAATAAACCTTATGGTAACAATGAGGGGGATTTTCATTATGAAAACTGTAAAAATAGAAGCAAATTTCGCCGACAAAAACTTATAAAACTTTTGTTTTTGTATAAAAGATTTTGCCTTACTGAAATGAAATAAGTATGAGCTGCAAGAATGTATTTAGAGTTCGCGTAATACAGTTAAACTTGGTAAAACATTACCTAAATGCATACCTACTATAGATAGATAGATAGTTCACGAGGCGACTCAAACATCCACGTCAACAACATTCAGGTCATTTTAGAGACCAATTCATACATTTTGTAAAACTTCTGTATCGTAATGCAGTCTTAGTTGCTTGTATGTATATGCTGCGTAAAAGAACCTCTGCGAAATGCACCAGTGTGCTTCATACAAACCCAGTTTATCCATAGATAAATACATAAAAATAAAATATGAACCCAAGAACCATCTGTTATAAAATCTAGAATAATATTATTGATCTCAAACGGTGGTGAGCAGTGGTGGCGGTTTTAGGTGGTGTAGCTTTTGATAACTTATAAAAAAACATACTGGTTAACCATTCATAATAAAAAGGTACTACAGGTTTTTTATGCTATATATTTAGTTTTATATAATGAATCGTTCATTTCTCACTATCACTATGTTGTTTGATAAGAGGCACTGTTTGCATATTATTAATTATACTGTTTGTTCATGATCTCTGTGCTAGTCGTTTTTGTTCTGGTCTATAATGAAGGTGATTGTGTTAGGAGCTGGGATAAACGGCACAACATGTGCGTTGAAAATAAAAGAAAAATACCCGGATTATGATGTAAGTTAATCTCTCCTTACAGAATACGGAAAATGTATACCTCCATGGTTTAAAAGTGCTATATATCGGTGATAGTAATACATTGTTTTTAAATAGACAAGTAGAATAGAAGTTCCGTTCAGAAATTCTTTTCCTGACACATGCCATTAATTTCGGGTCTAAGACGTGCAAGTGTAGATTGCGCACATAGAAGAAGGAAGCCGTTGGGGCACAGCCATTTGTCGAATACACGACCTCAGGGTTAAGAGTCTCGCCTTATCATTAGCCATAACTGATTATAAGAGCAGAAATATTGTTTAACTCGATTGGTAAGGAGATTGAATGTTGGCAATTTAGAAGTCGATATATGTATACAGAACTAAATACAGATTTTAGACAAACACCTACCAATAAACGCTGAACATTAATTCTCATCTTAACATCGTCAATACCGATTTCCAAGAATACTAATGTAATTAGTCGAAGACCCGTTTACATTATATTTTAAAAGAGATGACAATCTACGTTCTAATACAAAATATGCTTTTGAATATTCAAAAATCTATCTCACATAGGATTAAAAGTCAGTAGCAGCGAGATGGCAGATTACTTAGACTACTTTTCGTCGTTTTTACAAACGATTAGACAAAATTAATTACGTAACCGATTTCTTAAACAATAAGTACACTAATCTAAAAAAGTAGCGGCTACTGTTTATTAACGGCTATTGGAAATATATATTATTTTAGTTTTAGAGTAGACTTAACTAATTAATAAATTTCAAATTCTCCCTGCAATTATAGGTAACGTTGTTAGGTGCGCAATTTAGCCCAAACACTACTGGGGATGGCTCAGGAGGCCTTTGGTACCCTTACCTTTGTGGAAAAACACCAGAAGCATTGATTAGGTAAGCTAAGTTCTCATAATGATATTAAAATAGACAGACAGTACTAAAAATTATACCTACTTATGCATATGACAGCACTTCTATATTTTTGGCATACAAAAGTTCTCTCTTGAAATTTGAAGGTTACTTACAAGCTTGTCTTTTATAGAAAATGGGGTATCGAAACCTACGGTCAACTTCTTAATCTTTGGCGGCAAGGTGGTTATGGAATAAGTCTACAACCAGTTTACGCGATGTATAGAGATGGGACACACTCAGCGCCAGAGTGGACCAATCACGTTTTTGGTTACGTGGAGCTGGACAGCAAACAGTTGGAGTATTTTAATAAACTCTTTTCTGTTCAGTATGTGTATGTATCGATGTCTTTTGTTTTTGTGTTAAGAAACTTGATGAACCAATAATTATGTATTTTACTTATTTATTTTCTTGATGAACGAGCCTCAAAAATTTTCGCGAGTTGCGATTAAAACTTGTATGATTTAAATGAATGACTCAAATTAGACAAATTGTTTCCTTAACGGCAGTGTTGGCCTAGTGGCTTCAGCGTGCGACTCTCATACCTGAAGTCGTATGTTCGATCACCGGCTGTGCAACAATGGAAATTTCTTTCTATGTGCCCATTAACATTTGCTTGAACGGTGAAGGAAAACATCGTGAGGAAACCGACATGTCTTAGACCCAAAATGTCAGTGACGTGTGTTAAGCACTGGAGGCACCTACATGATATTATGCATGTTTTTTCTGTTTTCATGTATATAATGCACACACCACCTTTACAGAGCTGGCAACACATTTAACACATTTGTTGTTAATCCATCCACTCTTTTGAAACGACTCGAACAACAATTAGACGAATTGAAAGTTACAAGAAAGCAAGGTAGTGTGAAATCACTGACGGATCCCATGTTAAGGCATTATGACGTTATTATAAATTGCACGGGTTTAGGAGCTCGGGAAGTGGTCCCCGATGACAAAGTGCACCCAATAAGGGGACAAATACTTAAGGTATTGTGAAAAGTAGTGTTGTTAACGATTTATATCCGTTAAGGAAGTTTTATTCTTATGTGCTATATTAAGCCGTTTTATTTGTATAGGTAGACGCGCCCTGGGTGTTCTACACTATCCAAGACAAATGCTCGGGTCACTATATAATACCAAAGTAAGTTTCAACCATTCATAAAAACAGAGCAGCGGCAGTCGCGCTCAAATCAGTCATTTTACATAAACTACAAGCTCCCACCTTATCAGAATGTCAAATCGTAAAATTACTGCTTGAATGAATTAAATGACTGACTGTAACATAATCGCAAGGCAGAATTAGAGGTTCGGAGGCCTTAGTGACTAAGGCATAGCCAGAGTCCGAACGGAAATAAGGCTTAGTGGATTTTTCTATCCCCGCAATGAACACTTCTCAACATCGTGTCTGACATGGCTTATACTTAAAACTCGATCAAACTAAGACCAAGACCCATAAATACTTATAGAGCTACTGCATTTTAATGGATATTATTAAGGGGTTTTAAAATTTGTCGCTAATAGAAAAATACATATTAAAACTTAAGTTATTATTGTAAATTCCATGGTGATATAATTTTTAATCTTTTAGCGTACTCAAACAAACTGATCGAATCTTTTTCTTTATTTGTATAAGTGTATAGTATATATTAGGTCATATTTTTTCATACTACAGCGACACATTTTGTGTACTTGGCGGTACTGGTCAAGCGAACAACTACAGTACCGAGGTGAATAACGATGACACAGATTTTATTGAAAGAGGCTGCCACAATTTAATACCGTCATTAAAAGTAAGTACTTTGACAATTATAGTTTATGTCAAATATAACGTATTTTCGCGCGTTTTATGCAAAAGAAAACACATTGTTACGCTACTCCTCTCTTCGGAGACACTCCTCAAGAAGCCTCAGCTAGCATCGGTAGGTATACATAGCGTTCAAATATCGAATTCAGTTTTGAGGTTATTTATAGAAAATTTAAATTTTAAATTAGCCTCTAATAAGCTTGGAGTGCTAAGCAAGGCAAAAGCGTACTTCACTCCGGGTTAGCGCTTGCAACTATATAAAGCGCAAATTCGGTCCCACATGGAGTACTGTTCTCACCTCTGAGCGAGAGCCCATTACCAACTCCTTCCTCTTGACCTTATCAACGAAGAGCGATTCAAATTGTCGACAACCAGTCACTTTCTCAGCGGCTTGATCCTTTGGCGTTGCGTAGAGATGTGGTTTCTCTCTGTGTTCATCAAGATTTCAATCTGATTAACACCTGCATCATCATCAGACGTCGACGCAGAATAAGTAATACCCCCATATCACCTCGACGTCCGACGTTCCACAACTAAGTGTGTTTAATGCAGCTTTTGTCGCGCACCACAATTATGTAGAACCAGCTGCCCACTGAAGTATTTCCGAACCAATTCGACTAAGAGTCCTTTGAGAAAAGAGCGTACCAATTCTTAAAAGGCCAGCAACACACTTGCGAGCCTTCTGGCAATGTGAGTGTCTATTAGCGGCGGTATCACTTAACATCAGGTGAGCCACCTGCCCGTTAGCCCCGTTATATAAAAACATATATATAGCAGAATTATTTTCTATACCAAATCTTTGTAAAGCGCTTAAAATATATATTTTATTTATGTTTTTGTTGTATGTATAGACCGCGAACATACAAAAATACTTTGTTGGACTACGACCAGCCAGAGATGAAGTTCGCGCAGAAGCTGAGAGGATTAACGGAAAATTGTGTATTCACAACTATGGTCATGGTAAGACTATTTAAAAACACTAGGGTATATATTATATATTGGTAAATACATTGCAAACCGCGCATGTTTATTTAATTAAATGTGAGTACCCTTATTATATTGTAGTCAGTGATTTGAGCTCTAGGGAAGTTAAGTTTTGTTGGCATGACAAATAAAATTTTAGAAACGTTTTTATGTAGGTTATGATCAAATTAATAATTCTTTCATTCTAAATATACTTCATTTTTACGTAATATTTTTTTTTTGTTCTGACGCCACACAATGGCAAATTTTCAATGTGTTGTAAAATTTCTAAACGTATGATTTAGCAATTCAATCAGCTGAATTAAAGATAATCGGAAAATCATTTGTCGGCATCTTTGGATCTAATTACCTATTATTTTGCATAGAGTATATGAATTAGTTTATAACCTTCTTATTTATGTTTTTAGGTGGAAGCGGATTTACCTTATTCTGGGGATGCGGCAGTACAGTTTTAGAATTATTTGAAAAGCACGTGGCTATAAATAATACAAGCAAATTGTAATAAAAATATTTATCAAACATTAATAAATATACCGAATATCTTCGCACCATATTCTTTGGTTATAAAACTGGCGATAATCAGATCTGAATAACAAAATTGAGAAAATTTGTACACGATTTAGCCTTTATTGTAAGTCTATATTATGTTCATTTACAAAAAAAAACATTTAACAAACTTTATATTACCTCTATTACCAACATTTTTATTTCAAATACTCCTCTAATTATTACTAACTCTAACTTGGTTTACAGAATATAACTGCGTACTTTAAACAACATATTTCTACAATAAAATATTTATTAATGATAATTAATGCAATAGCATTACCAATATCAATTGTATCATAAAATATTGTTAAAGCACTATGGCACTTCAATGCTGACTTTAGGATTTACGCACGGTGTCGTAGATATCGGTCCTTCGTTGAACCCTGATAGGAATAGAGCTCCTTACGTCCTCAAGCATAGATAAATCTAAAACAAGTAATTTTACATATTATTGACGTGACGTCTTATAATTCGATGGAGCCGGCTGCACGCACGAAAAAATATGACTCATGCGGCGTTACCTCGCTCTGAGGCGTTCCATTTAAGGCTTGAAGTGCAAGCGAGAGCTCGAAACGAGCGGCAATGAGGCACAATCGGCCTCCGCGTTCGGCAGCGTTCGTTCGTTAAAAATTTGACATAATTGTATTTATGCGTACAAATAAATGTAACTTGATCAATTCAATTGTGATTTCCAATTACCTCCTCTATATCCATACAAAATATCTATCAAACAAATAAAATTAAAATTTTCTTTTGAAAAAAGCAAACATTCCATCAGTTCCTATGACGTTGTCACGTTCAACTATCGTTAGTAAACCGACTTTACAGACAACCGATTTTTAATTTTGCTTTAGATCCTTGCATTTAATAACCACAACCAGTGCAAAGTAAAACAAAACGACGGCGTTCCCTTTGATTGTGATTGGCCAACTGATCTCTAGTTCAACATCGTTGACACGCGACATGATACGTCAAATTATTTCCGTTATGCTGAAATTTTTTAAAGTGCGTTAAAATTGAGTTAGATAAATTTCAAATTACTCACCAACAGTGTGTACAAGAGTATCCTCTTTCTCATCAAGTTTAGCAACGACTGCTCCCCACGGATCTACAAGGGTAGTATGTCCCCAAGCCACGTAATCCGCATTTGCATCCCGTGCAGGGCTCACCAGAGCCACCCAGAGTTGCTGATCAGTCGCTCTGGCCCTCCCGAGCAACTCCCAGTGTTTAGGCCCCGTTGTCATGTTGAACGCACCCGGGTAGATTAGTAAGCCACAACCTTAATATAAATTATTGTTAACACTATCCCATGAGGTTGGGAAATAATAAGAGTTTAAAATTTAGACATGTATATTGTCCTGTTAAAAAAAAAGACAATACCTTCATTGGCCATTAGATGTGCTATCTCTTGAAAGCGAAGATCGTAACATATTCCCAAGCCGATTTTCACACCATTGCATTCAAACGTGGTTATCTCATTTCCTGGTTTTAATACTTCTGATTCTTTGAATGTTATTTTGTTAGGAATATCTATATCAAATAAATGCATCTAAAAAATTTAATTTGCATTAGAAACAAGAAAACATCTCACTTATGCTTTTTTTTGTAAATTGTTCCGATATGCTTGTTTTTTAAGGATTTTGATGAATGTTTAATATTATATTAGCTTTTCGTTTTACCTGCGTTCAAACCCGTGTATGAATGCGGGCGCGGTACTCGTCCATTATAATAGTTGTTATATCTCATAAGATGTGTCGAAAGTTAAATTCTAGATATGAATAACATATTTAAAATAAAGCATCATGAAAACTATTATTTCAAAATAAATTTAATTATAATAAGAAAGTCTCAACCTTAGATGAACATATGCTGCCGGTATAATTTTTTGAAAATTCACAGAGAAATAATTTTGTCAAATTTATTTTTACATAACTTCAGGTACTATTGTACTTATACTAAAGTAACTCTGTACTTATAAAAAAGAAACTCTTAAAATAAGTTTTGGTCCAGTTTATGAACCATTTATGTTATACAATGTTTTTTATTATGTCTTCCTCGTTACAATAGAAAAATATTTTTTTTATTCGAAATTATTAGTCCCTAATGTGATCGAATTCGCAAACTCCTTATATTCGTAAAACTAGTATGGACTTCTTATTCTCTTAATAATATCTTTATTATCTTTATATCTTTGCCACATAGAATTAGTATTAAGAAAAAATAGCTTTATTTGTATTTTATACTTCCACAATTCATATTAATTCTCAATCACAAGGAGTTTAAAGAATAGAATCACAGTAATATGTCACATAAGTTCATAAAATCTAGTCATAGATTCTTGGATATGTAATTTAAAAAAAACCCCACCTTCCTATATTTGGCTATTAGTTTTCCATTGATATCCCACACAGTGCAAGTATTATAAAGTTTGTCTCCACATCTCTCTGGGACTGTTCCACCTACAACACATACACCAGCCTCGGCTGCAGCTTGGGATAAGGCACGACTTGTCTCACCCAATGGTACTTCTTCTGCATACTCATTGAAGTACTCTGAAATTAAAAAAAAAACAATATAATTACACCAAAGCTTCATAAGAAAAAACAGACATTGTTAAATCTCAATTCATACAAAACATACATATTTAGTAAAATAAAATAATGAAAGCAATTTTTTTTAACTTACTGGTTCCATAAGGAGAGTTAAAACATTCAGGCAGTGCAACTAGCTGTGCTCCCTTCTCTTTAGCCTGGTGAATTTTTTTTACTGCTTGAGCCACATTTTTACCCTTATCTTTACCTACTGATAACTGAACTAAAGCTATTTTAAGTCCTGGAACATAAAATTTCCTAGTAAGTACTCATATATTATAATACATAATATAATTAGTTCGTAGAAATTTCGCGCGTCATTATTGATAAGGACTTATTATAACACTTTAACCGCTTAGTTTTTAGATAAATAAATTGTTGGCTCGAGAATATATTTTATTAGTTAATTAGAAATTTAAAATAAAGTCGAAATACTCTACCCATACTGTAAAATAATGGTTTCTTTACGAAACGTGGATGAATCGCATCGGTTGCAGTGACTGCCATAATAGCACTAAAATAACCTGTTATTTGTAATTATTGTATTTTTTTACCTCTATTCAACATATTCAAGGAGATGAAATAAATATTGTTAGTAAGAAGAAGAGTACTAAGCAATCTAACAGCATAAACATTAAACAGTATACACTATTGACGAATGGTTCTATTATCAACATTGAACTTACGGTAAACACTAAACACTAAACTTTAACTTTCAAACTTTTAACACCTATCATTATGTTGAAGGAAACGGACATTTCATCTATAACTGTCAATCTAATCCTAGATTGTCAATTGTCATTAGTCCAGTCGAGCTTTCATACTATGAAACATACTGTATATCATTATACATCAAGATTATGGTTTTCACCGATCAATCTCCTTCATGCCTTCTCCATCTACACGACACTGGCGAAGTACCGTGTGCCCAGTTGGCTTAAAAAAAAAGATTATGGTTTGGGTCTTGGGAGTTGGGAGACCAGATATTGAGTTGAGAGATGCTTTTACTTAGGGTCACTCCACAATCAATTCCGGTGGGAAAATTTCATACATATTGTTTGCTGACGACACTTGACTTCTATTTAAAGGGAATAGGAAAAACATATTATTGGACGATGTAAACGAATCTATCTCGTATAGTATACTGGTTAAATGTAAATAACTAACTACTTAATGAGAATTAAACAAAATGTATTATATTTACAACTACTAGAGTAAAGCGAGATATTGGTAAACTGAAAAGTGAACTAAACTTTGTTGACAAGACTGTATTTCTAGGCATAACAATAGATAGTATAGTATAATAGTAAACTCCAGTGGGGCCCACACATAAAGGCTCTTTCGAATATGCTCAACGGCATATGCAGTAAAGAAAATCCAACAGTTAACTGATCAGGACATCATATATCATAGCTACTTTCACAACGTTATGTCTTACGGTATTCTACTGTAAAGGTTCAATCCATATATTTTGTGCTGCAGAGCCGGGATTATTATTATTATTTATTGTGAATCCCCACGGGAATAGGTACAAAATAAGGGTGCGTGTTGAAGTTATACTTCTTTGGCATTATTAAAAATAGTTTTTGATTGCATGCAAATAATTAATTGCAATTAAATAATCAAAGACCGGAAAAGGAGTCATTATAGTCAATAAAGTTCAGTTTACATTTGTAAAATCAAATAAATAAATATTTATTATTATTCTCTTACATTAAGTGTAACATAAATTCTATTACTATTCGAATGTTGTTTTTAAATTATGTCCAATGCCGTAGCATCTTCCGTGGGCAACTTCATTCTGTTAATATCGCAATATTATAATAATATTTAAAAATGCCAGCATTAAACTGATATGGCGATATGGATGTGTTTAGGTCATTTTATTAAGTAGGGCCTGAATAAATTAGTCGACTTCGTATTTAAACAGCGATGCAAGCCCTGTTTAATATAAAAATGTATACTATGAGAGTATTTCTACCATAGTGGTGTGGTTGTAGTCTTTAATAGCATTTTTAGTTCATCTGTGGTGTCTCTATTTAGTCTGTGGTGAGGTAGGAACTCATAATGTAAATAAGGTCTAGATACCAGGCCATAAACTCCAAAAAAAAAAAAAAAAGTCATAATGTAAATAATTAAAAAGTAAAAAGACATTTTTTAATTAATTAACTTAGAAGTCTTAGAACTAAAAATTCTACATTTTTACTATAACTAATATTAATAAATGAATAAAAAATTTATAAAAATAAAACTTACCATTAAGTAACTAAAACCACTTAAATGGAAAACTTAAAAGTTTGCAGGCTTTGTCTTACTACTGATATTAAACTTAATGTTATTCAGTCAACTTCTTTGGAATACTACTATGAATTATTAACGGGAACAGATGTAAGTTATTTTTAGTGGTATAATTTGCCACATTTGGTATTGAGACCAACAAACTACTTAAAACACCATAAAAATGTCATGATAGAGCATCACCTGGATAAGTAGAAGACTACTGTAAACAGTAGTTAAAGTTTTGTTTTTCAGTAATGTTATTAAACTATAATGTACTTTGTGTCCAGTTAATACGTTAAAATATTAACACTTTACTTACATCACAGTATAGAGGAAAGATTATATTAAGAAGACAAACAATGTAAATAGGCGGCCTTACTACTAAAAGCTGTTTCTTCTAACCAACCCAGTATATATCCTCAGTGGAAATTTTTAGTTATATTTAATAGCATTTTTGGGGTTTCTTTTTAGCCTCTATATGAATATAAGATGCCAACATATGCTTGCTACTTGTGTGTCGCTTTGTTGAGGAAGTATTTTCTATTTAGACAAAAATGCTTAGAAGTTCAAAGTATGTTGCAAAGGATTGTCATTGAAAAAGGACAGGTATTGTTTTTTAACAAATTTACTTCAGTTTAAGTTTACATAATTATTCATAAATAACTAATTTTATAAAATATACATTTTTATTGTTTCCAGGTAACAAAAGCAGATATAACACAGATTCAGAAAAATCATATTAACAATATGGGGATTACTCATCATGTGATTAATATAGATATTGACATAAATTCAGCTACATGTGATACAAAAATTGCAGAGAAAATGAAAAATGAAATAAACCATGAAAAGGTTGCAACATTTATGTTTAGTGAAGATGACTTGAGCATTAAAAGGGAATTTGTCAAAACCCCAATAAAGAATGAAATTTTTATTAGAAATAACTTTAGTATTACTGATATAGAAGATATAAAGAAAGAAACTAGTATTCCCTCAGGAAGGGATTTACAAAAGCATGATAATTTGGAAATAAAAAATAATGGACAAACACAAATTAAATTAAATTTAAGTGATGATAGTTTAAGAGGTACAGAATCTTCAGATGATGATCAGAAGTTAGTTAATTTGGTAAATAAAAGTAAAGTATGTATCATTCTGTTAAACTATCTTTTTTATATACAGAATATAGGTAAAATATATTTTCACTGTAATCCCATTGAGTTTTAAAATCTGATGGCTACTTATATAATTATGGTATATAAATAAGTGTTACTGTGACTGAGTACAATGTGGTAAAAGTTATGTATTAAGCATTTTATGCAAATGCCAATAATTCCACTTTAAATAACACATTTCCTAACAATACATTAGAACTTATAAAGTTATTTTAACTTTAAGGTAAAGACAAAATCAATAATAGGATTGAGAAGAAAAGAAAGATCTCAAAGAATCAAGCAAACAAAGAAAAACATACCTACTATTCATGATAAGGATTTAGAGGAATTTCTTATATTTATTTATTTGACGGTAATTATTATATCTGCATAATATATATGAATATTTTATTGGTACTGACTACTTTTATAATTTGGTTGGTAGGGCTTGTTTCCTGGATTTGATTCACTGGGTATGAATATTTCCTTTGTATTGGGAATTATATTAGCCTGAGCTACTAGCGTTTAAAAAAAATTATGATCCAGAAATTTTTCTGTCCCATGCCCCTTTCAGGGAATTATCTTATGCACATTTGTAAATTATAGCCAACAGGTTGGACTGACCCTATTTACAGTACTTTTGCTAGATCTACTGGATTACAGAATTAAATCATTTTATAGTAGCTTTTTTTGTACTAATTCTACTAAAATATAATTTAAGGTATTATTATTAGTTATTACTAACACATTAAGTAATGAATGGACTGTATCATCTGATAACTACTTATTATTTTTAATACCTTTCGATCTCATTAGCAATGTGAATAATGAGAAAGGGATCTACAAAAGATCTCTTCAGTAACGGCGATTAGTAATAGCAAAGAAATAATTTTAAAAAATTCTTAAAGAAAGAAGAACAATTGGAAGAGTTAAGAAAGCGTCGCGAATCTGAAGAGTTCCGGCAATCTCAACACAAATGTGATAAATGTTGTAAGACATTCCTGAATGAACAATCTGCTTCAAACCATGCAGTTAAACATGACGAGGTAAGAATAAAAATAATTTAGAGTTCTAAATTCAATTCTTAGTATGAATTGTGAATAAAAATATGTTTAGTTTCTTAATAATAAGGCATCGAGAATTGAAAATTATCAAACTTTATTTTAATTTAGATTTATATAGTTAAAAATTATGCAAATAAATTGTTTATAGTCACGGGGTAGTTTGGAGTGTGACATTTGTAAGCTGCGTTTCAAGACCCGACGCAAGTTTAGCCAGCATTACTCAATGCATCCACGGCGCTATGTCTGCAGAAACTGTCCTAGAGTGCTTAGTTCACTGTAAGTATGCATAATACTTAACAAAGATCATTTTTTACTCACAAGTTTGACGCTTGATGCTTTTTGGTTATTTTGAATAAAGGGAAATTAAATTATGAAATATAATTAAAAATTAAATCGCAATGCAACTGAAAAGAAAAAAATATACGTTATAATTTATTCTTTACCGAGATTACTCTATGTCCACTGCAGACATGAATAAACCCATATCGCGATAACTACTAAACTAGTTAGGTAGTAGGACTGTTTCCTTAACTGCCTTACGATTCTGTAACTCACTTCTGAAGGAAGGAGCTTGTAGTTTATTGTTTATCACAATGCCAAATCGTAAAATGACTGCTTTACGACTGGTTTGAGTGCGACCGCCGCTGTGAAAACCGCTGTGAGAGTTCGAAAAGTGACTTACAGAATAGCAAGGCTGAACTTTCAAAAAAGATCGTCTCGATATGTCTAAGTTTCCTTACGAATAATTGCACGTGAAATGTGAAGACTAAATATCATGATATACCAATATTATATATTTCAGCTACCAAGCAAGATTACATGTTCGCTATCATCAAGGAGTGAAGTATAAATGCCCACACTGTGAGGAAGTGCATGTGTAAGTTTTGAGCCGTTCTATCCAAAATTATTTGCACAATTTTGTAAATATCGGTATACACACACACACACACATATATATCGCAGTTGCTTACCTAAATATCGTTTGGTCACAATAATTGGATCGCTAAATTTTGTCATTTACCTTACGATTCCAAAGATAATGCTTTCTAATTACCTAACGAAAAGTTTTTAATAAAATTTCAAAGATGAATAAAATACGATATAATACATTCATACATTGTAACCCCTTATGGGTCTTGGCCAAACATTTCTATTTCTTACGTAAGTACATTCGATAAGTAAATATTTAAGACAAATGTATCGTAGATTTTTAGGTT
Organism: Pieris melete; assembly: GCA_963693345.1. Taxonomy (NCBI): domain Eukaryota; kingdom Metazoa; phylum Arthropoda; class Insecta; order Lepidoptera; family Pieridae; genus Pieris; species Pieris melete. The sequence goes on along the minus strand of CAVNZK010000346.1, from coordinate 212,541 downwards.
CGAAATAAGTACTACTATAGGATTTGGACAACTACACTTGTAGTGTACTTCTTTAAAACAGTTTGAAATATTGTTTTCAGTAACAAATCAACGTACTTGAACCATTTACGCAGTAAGCACCCCGCGGACTTTACGTGCGAATTGTGCGGCGCCGCGTTCGTTACGCAACATGGCCTCAATCGGCATAAAAAGGCGAAACATCGAAATGTATGTAATGTCTTACTCTTAGGTGTTTCCGGTTTTGTTTGTAATTTTTTTCAATGTATGCTGTACATAAATATAATAACGATTTTTAAAAGAGTTTATTCGTGGGAGGTAAGTTTAACAAAATCGACAAGAACAGAGCATACCAATTCTTAAATGTCCGCAAACGTACTGCCCGTTTGCCCCTGTTCTATATAAAACCGCACATTCTTTCAAAAAGATAAACGTTTAATGTTTAATTCACCATAGTCAAACAGTGGAATTTGTATGGGTGGAATTGCATTGAATTTACCATTGTCCGAGGTATCGTAAAATAATGAGGTTTGCTCATACATTTATTTATTTACAGCTTATATATTGGCAAATTTCAACCAAAACATTATAAAACTATTAATACAATTAAGTTTTTTTCTATAAAATTAACCGAAAACCGTAAATATCGTAACAGTAAAAAGTGCATTCTAAAATCATAGTTGGGGGATACGCTCACAAGTCGCTCTCCGGCAAAGAGTCGAGAAAACTATCAGCCAACATTGATACATTTATTATTGAGTTTTAAGACACCCTAAACGTAGTAAATTTGAAGTTTAAAATTGAAGGAAAATTCGAGCGACGCGGACGCACGGCGCTGCGAACTGTGTAACATTCAGTTCGCGAATGTAAAGGCTTACGAACGACACAAGATCACATCCCAAAAGCACGCTGATATCACAAACCAGTAAGTTTTCCCTGTATTTACGTTGTAATGAGAAATCCTAGTATCTTTCTACGTCTTTATACCATCCTAAAGAAACTTTTCTTTCGCCGGTAATTAAGAACTTAGGTGTTAAGAACAATATCAGAGGAGATTAATAATTAGTTTTTGTAATAAAATGTTAGGGTTCATAAAAAAAAATGTGTGCGTGTACTACGTACACACGTAAGAAGTCAAACTTCTTTATGACCTTATTTTTCGAAAAATAATCTACTATATGCAACTTTACAGAAATTGGTTAAATAAAGTTAAATTAGATAAAGTTTAACAAAAGGCTTTTATTATCATAGACATGAATACAAATACAAATATTCCATTTCACCTTATTACTACTAAGATTATTACAGAATTTCATTGATTGTAATAGAATTATTACTATCATTGTTATCGTTATTATATATTTTTGTTATTAATGGCTTCGAATCGCTTCGGATCAACCGTGGTAGGGACAAGAAAATGATGGCGCATAACCGAAAAACGTGACGATTTTTTTCTCCCATACGTCGATAAAGAAGTTTCACTTCATAAACTTATTTAACGATATTTCGATTTGTTTAAAGGTTCAGTTGCCTTGAATGCGGAGAAGTATTCTCGACGAATGATGATAGGCGTGATCATGCGCGACTCAAGCATAAGCGCGATCTTAAGCTTGGTCCAGATGACTGCACTTGGCCTATACAATGTCCTCATGTAAGTACTATTTTTGGTTACGCTGAAACGTTGGGTGGCACGTATTGTTATTTGTTTTATTTTTAAATAATATTTTTATTATTCCTTTCGTACCTTTATATATTCAAAATTACCAATCTACTTTTTAACGCCAGTTTTTGTCAAGTTGCCAAGTTTTGGTTCTCGGTGATGAGATATATGACCGGGGGTTTTAAACCTGGTCAGTAATGATCTGAAAAGGGAGTTTTAGACTACCCCAGGAGGGTAATTTCCCCCGATAACTAAGTCATCTTCATTAACTACCACAACAGCCATTGGACGTTCGGATCCCATATTGCATTCTGCATTACTGCAGTGTATATTTTTGACATTTAATACCATACTTATACCTACCTACCATATTTACCTACTATTTTGAAAATTTGAAATTATTTTTTTGAGAATCTTTCGTAACCAGCTGTTAAATATGTATTAAAATACTTACTACTTTTTAGTATACTAGCCACATCTAGTGTTATGTATGTAAAACTGCTTTGTTGATCTATGCATTGAACCTAAAACCTTTTGACGTGATAACGTCTAATAAATAATAATTATAATGTTAGATATAATGCTCTATGCTTATAAAGGTCAAAAATTCCATAGGAAATTAAGCTACATAGCCGCGTACAAGATTATACGCCAGATTTGACTAAAATATTGATAATTTTTGTCCAGTGTCCAGAAAAGATACCGAATGCAATGGCTAATTGGTCTCACTATAGAGAGCGTCACCCTGACAAGAAATATCCTGTTAGGGACCATCACGTGTGTCAATACTGCGGGAAGGGATTTGCGGTAAGATCGACTATAATTGTTTGTTCGCATTGAATAGGCTCCAAATCTACTGGACCAAGTTGAACAATTCTTACACCATATATAACACAGGCTATAGAATATTTTCAGATGTAAAAATACCAATAAAAATCCCTTTTTCACCTACGCCCCGGAAATTATAGACAAAAGAGCATGTGCAAAGATATACTACAGTTTTAAATAAGACATCAATATCTACAAAAAAGGCCCGATATCAAATTTCAAACTATTACATATTTCATAAAATATCCAGCCGTGAAGCCGGGTTTGAACGCTGTTATAAAATAATTACAACACTTTTATATAAATGGATTGGTTGGAATCTGGGTAAAAGTAGTACTACTTTTTTTTCAATAGGTTTTCAATTTTTGACAAGATTTTAAACCATATCCGATTATTTATTAAACACTATATATCTTACACAAATTGTTATTTTTAATTCTGTTAATCCAATACGGCTTTAAACATTCAAATTAAATAATTATAATTATAATTTCGCAGTCGCACTAGACTCTGTCATGTACCAAGCCTGTAAACACTTAAACGTCGCTTTTTTCACGTTTAAATTATTATTCTTATACTACACAAATAAATATAATATTTCTCGTGAAAACTTTTAGGATTAGACAGGTGAAGACATATTATTTACTAGCATGCTGTGTCGTCGTCCATTCGATTAATCTGTGACCGTTTTGTGTCACAACACTGACGTATAAAAACAATGTAATATTGTGTTTCTATTCCATAAAGTATTTTAAAGTCATGTTTTATACATATTATACTCTCATTATTACTTTTTTTCATACTGACTATTGTTATAAGATTAGCAAAGATCTTCGACCTTGGTCAAAGTTGTCAAATCAGAGTGTATCACGTTATTTTGAAAATATTACACATTAATACAGATTTTTTTTCGAGGATTATTTTAGCTGAAACATTATTGATTTTTGTTATATTTCAGACAAAGGCTGGTTTGGAGTCGCATAAAGCGAGTCACAGTAATGAATACGCACACAAATGCAGTGTTTGCGGCAAGGTGAGTGTTCTGAAGGGTTGTTTGGGTTGATCCCTCCTGCTTCGTTTCAACACCTTACGAGCCGTATTAATTCAAAATTTTTTCACCCGCATCACCTTGATGGCTTGATGGGCTGGTCCGCTTCACAAGACACTTTCTTTTGCGAACCGGTGGGGCTCTTCCATGTGAGATACCTCCAATTGTTTAAAGTAAGATTATACTCCTCCCTCAAAAACCGGCAACGCACCCACTAAAAAATATAATTTATTGCCACTTTTTTATATATATATATTTATTATATAATATCATCGTTTTTTTTAATAGTGTTTATATATACATAATTCTGAGATACCCATATCTCAGAAACTACCGAACCGAACACGTTCTTGGAATCCTAAATAGATTGTACATAATTTCAACAAAAACATACATACAGGTCGAATATATAATCTTTATATATATAATTCTTCTGTGAGTGTGTATGTCACTGAACTTCTCTCAAACGACTGGACCGATTTTGATGAAATTTTTTGTGTGTGTTCAAGGGGATCTGGGAATGGTTTAGATTCACAAATCAGCCCGGCAGATGGCGCTGCAGTCGGTACTTTCATACTTTGTTTTACTATTCGCTTGAAATATCATCCAGGACAACGTCTGTTGGGTCCGCTAGTATAATATAAATATAAATAATATTTTTTTGGTAGTCCGTTAAGTACTTTTTTATTAACACGTTTTATTCAGGGTTTTCGTCACCGTGATGGGATGATGAAGCACCAGAAAAGCGTCCATTCAGATACGAGACCTCATATGTGCTCGCTCTGTGGAAGGACGTTCAAATTAAACAGCGCTCTTGTCAAACATCAACGGGTAAGGATTCAGTATTGCCACAGATAAATTAAAAAATACAAGATTTAACGATATTAACTATTCATTATTTTGTTAATGTTATCATCACAATTATAATACATTGTCTTCTAAGGCGGGTTGATAATGCAAAATGCCTTGATTTTTTTCAAAAGGTACACATTCAAAATTAATTTCTTTATACCAATTATATAAATCTGTCATCTTTCATGGTTTGGATTTTAGGTTCTTCCATTGTTTGTACTATTTTTCTATATTTTTATTATGTTTTTATTATTGCTTAAACATTATAATTAAACTAAAAGTACAGAACACACCAGAAAATCAATTACTGGTATAACAGGCAGAGCTTTAAACGAAAATTGAAATTGAAATTTTCTTTTTAAAACAGACTAAAGAGATCGGAACTCATACTACAGCTACGAACTAGACACATTTCTAATACCTATATATATTTGACAACCAAGTGACTTTTTTTAAATTTCTAACTACGAAAAGTTTTTATTAGATCATTAATATGTTGTTATTCGGATTTTCCTTTTCTCACGGCTTAAACCTCGGAACTTCGCGAATATTTCAAGATCAAAATTAGTCAAATCGCTCCAATCTCAAGTTTTATCAAAAAAACAAAAGCAATTCGTTTATAAGTATATATATAGGTATAAGCAATTCTTTATATATATATTTATGCCGTTTATTTTCAGACACATACAGGTGAGCGACCATTCAAGTGCGAAGAATGCGGAAAGTCTTTCGGCTTCAGCACTACACGTAATATTCACTACCAAACAGTTCACTTAAAACTGCCTAATCCTTATGATCGTTCACGTAAGAAAAAGCTTGCAGAAACTATAAAATAAATGCCCAATTGAAATGTATTTGAACGCTGCAATAAATTCTATTAACGATACAGTATTTACCTTTTATTACTAATGCCCGAATAAAACTGAAATAAATAAATTATGTGTTTATCTATTTAAAAATACTAATTTTTGTTTATACATAAATATACTTCTATACTTCCGTTCTTCCCTTACTGGGGGTAAGGGGAGAACGGAAATATCTATCTAGGAAATATATATAATATGTTATAGTCCTCAATAAATGGATATTATCCAACGCAAAAAAAACATTTGGACCTGTTATGAGTTCCTGAGATTAGGACGTTCATTGAAATAAACAAACTTTTTAGCTTTGTTATATTAGGTACTAAGATACAAGGATAAATCACATTTCGGTAGACATGTATGAAAATTTAAGTATCGACTTTCTACATACACTACTTTGAAGGTATCTTGACTAAGGCCCATGATTACGTGACAAAGTGTGAGGCTGTGAGCTAATGTCATTCCCTCAAATTCGTTTTGCGTTTTAATAGTGGGTCACGAAAAGTTATTTTTCTCAAACCCCGAGTATGTCGCGGTTAGTAAAAACGAAAAATGTTTAATTGCAACCAAACGGCATAACAGATTTAAATCAAATTTTGGAAATCTTTTAAGATCGTTGAACGCTTCTAATTTTTCACGGAAACAATATTCCGATCAGACTATTTATAACACGTGCGCGATAAGTTGGGACCTTCTAGGAATGCGGCTCCCCGTCCGTTTCCCCTGCACTTCCCCGATGGCGCCCGTATTGTACCGTTCGCATCGCAAGTTTTTTACTAGGATTTTTAGTCTCGTTCTGCCTTCTGGCTTACTTATGAAGGGTAAACCTTTACATAGCGGAGAAAGAAACCTCGTGCTAAAAGTGTTAGAGTTTTTTGAAAACGAAAAACGGAACAAACAGTTTTTTGTACCTGTTGACCAGGTAGTAAAAAGAACATGCATGGCAACGGGAATATCGAAAACCACGTTGATGAGAATAAAAAACGAAGCCAAGCGCTTACAAAATACTTTACCTTCCTTCACTTACAAAACGTTACCTTCCTTCACTTTCTGTGATACATAATTAAATAGTATTTTATTGTATTCAAATAGTGTAAAAAAAATAAAGATTAGATAAAAAGCAGCATCATCCCTGATAACATAAGGTTAAAAAAAACCAAGGACGAAGCCGCGGCGGCTGCTCGTTGTGTTCGCTTTTTTGTGGACGGTACAAACACGCCACTGTGACGTCACCGCGCTCAGGTCTCAACTTATCGCGCACGGGTTGTATATAACGAAATTTATGTTTCCGATCCAGAAGCGATAGATAACTGAAGCACAGACTACTTTAATTCTAAGCTTTCTATTCTCTGTCTTCAACTAGCGAAAACGCGGCGTCGTTCACTCTGTGGTCCTGTTCAGCGTGGTGTTTAAGCACACGCCGTTAACTGTACACTGTACACAGTAATCAGTATACACTACACTATATGAGCGTAGCATTAGAGATATATTCTGTTTAGTATATTGTACATAATATGTCTGTCTGCTGTCATTCTGTGAGTGTCCGACTGTCCGTGTTCCGTGATGGGTCGTCGCGTATGTGAGGTGATTGGTGACGTTCATTTTGTGATTTGAATTTATTTTAATAATGAATAAGCAATTTGGTCCTTGACCGCTCAGTTATATCGATAGGCGACGAAATTAATTTAGTTATATGGTACCTTTGTTTAATACCAAGACTTGGCTAAGTGTGGCTGGAAGCGTACCGTATAGACAAAATGTATCAACGGATACCTCGGAACAGTGAACACTGTACGCCACATTCATGAGGCGTGATGTGGCCATAACCAAATTGACATTGCCGCTAACGTTTTTAAATAATATTGGGTTTTACATTTTAAATATTATTGATACAATTTATATTTAAAGTCAAGACGAAATGATGCTTTAATTACCTGAAACATAAATTGAATAATAATTTTCGCACGAACATCTCAACATGGAATCGCTAAAATGTTGTAGAATTTGTCTTGAAGTGGATGGACTTATGCATAATTTGTCGTCAAATACCTTGGCTTTCTACTATTTGACATTAACCGGCATAAATGTGAGTTAAAATTCTTTAAATGTCTTTTTATTAATAATACTGTATATTCACTGTAATTTTTTCTGTTATTGTTTATTATTTATTCCACTTTTGATTAAATAAACATTTCTGATTTCTTTAATCATACAAAGCAGTCTCAATTGGAAAACGCCATACCATTTAGTTTAAATTGTCTTTTTTATTTTGCGTTTCTTGACCTATTTTATTATACAAACATATTTTATTATTTTCCTTAACTGTAGTTTTGCATCCTTACAGCCTCTGCCAAAACTGAAAATACCAATGTATGTATGTTATGAGTGTACTGCTCTGTTGAAGAAATACTTTGTATTTAGACAAAAATGCCTCCGTGGACAGGCAGTGCTCCAAGCACTTTTATCAAATAATGGGGAGGTATTATTAACCAATATCTATATTTTATCAATTATTGTAAAGCAGTGAAATTTAGCAAGTAGTATAATAATATGTTATAATAGGTAACAGAAGAAAACTTAAAGGACATAGGTAGAGAAAGTTTTGGCCTAACCTCAAGTCTAAAAATTGTTGAGAATGTCAGTTTTAATTATGACCCACAAGCTGACTTAAGAAAAACTTATGATCTACAAAATCATATAAAGGAAGAGGATATTGTGAAGTTAGAGCATGATTACTTTTGTGAAGTGCAAGATGATTCTAGTGATCCCATTGATGTAAATAATTCAGAAGATGATGAATTAATTGAAATCCTCGAAGATGATCAAGATGCAGACCATTTGGATGATAAAATGGAGGAGCAGGTATTTGATTTTATAATGTGTTAAATTAAATTTAAGTCAATACTTATAAATATTGTCAAGTATTTGATGGCTGGAGCAGTAGAATGATTTTAATTGATTTAAAATTATTTATTATTTAATTAGCCGTACCTAAATAAAAGGTTTTTTTTATTATGAAGACTAAACTTCTGCTCGAAATAAATCAATTTTTAATATATTATAATAAAGTTAATATTTAATTTCCTTTTTTATATTGTTAATCTGTTAAATTATACATGGTACCATTGATAGATGGGAAAAGTACCCTCACCTACCCCTTTGATAGTGTGACATTATAATTTACTTTTGTGATTAATATTTGGTTGACTATTACAATCAAGACAATTATGTAGAACAAGGTTTGCCGGGATAGCTAGTTATGAAATATTTACCAAAGACTAAACTTTTTATTTAATTGAATTTCCAGCAATCATTTGAACAAATTATGCTTCAAGAATCAGGACCAAATATATCAGTAGAAGTTGATAAAAGAATAACAAAGAAGGATACAGAAGATCTCAATAAATATTTTACCATCAAATATTATACAGTAAGCTTACTTTGTAATAAATGCAATTTTTGAAGTTATACTTCTTTTAGCCCGTTAGGGAAAAATGATGAGAGTAAATTTTGACGATGCGCGCGCACACCGTCTCAAAGAACTGACACCTTGAAGTTAGCTAGCTAGTGTCGTTTTTTCTAGAAACGTAGAACGCCAAAGTATAACTTCTACCGCGTGAACATAACTACACACAATTTTTTTTTTTAGAAACAAGAGGTAATGGATAAAATGGAATTGCGTAAAGAATCTATAAAATACAAATCGGCTGAATATAAATGTGAGCTATGCTATTCTTGGTTTATTGATATACGTGGACAAGAAAAGCATGCAGGGCAACATGATCAGGTGAGACTATTGCTTCTTAATAGCTAGTTAAATAACTATTTTTTTTCTCAAACTCTACTTCCTAATTTCACTGTTAAACCCTTTGCCATTCCCTGAACCGTGCTAGGCTCAAACCCTGCCCTTCCTAGGATGTGTAATTTTGAAAAAACTTCTCTCTTTTGAAATCACATGTTTATAGTTTGTTAGAATTCTGTAAGTTAGCAATAGTTATTAAGTATTAAGCACGCCATGTTTTCCTGTTAAAGCATATGCAAAAAAAAATCATTAGAAATATAAAATATATTTATATATATTAATGAAAATATAGAGAATATTAGATTACATACATACTATCATACCTGAGGTCGTAGGTTCGATCCCCGGCTGTGCAACAATGGACTTTCTTTCTATGTGCGCATTTAACATTTGCTCGAACGGTGAAGTAAAACATAGTCATGCCGACATGTCTTAGACACAAAAAGTCGACGGCGTGTGTCAGGTACAGGAGGTATACAGGAGGCTGATCACCTGCTTACCTATTTTATTTTAAAAATATGATCATGAAACAGATTCAGAAATCTGAGGGTAAGACCTAAAGAGGTTGTAGCGCCACTGATTTATTTTATATTAGTGAAAATATTGCACGGAATAGCTAAATTTTAAAAACGACAATGTTTTTCAGAACCGTGGCGAGTTTTATTGCAAAGATTGTCACATGTATTTCAAAACTCAGGAACAATTACAAACACATAATAAATCGCATCCAAGATGGTTTTTATGCAAGTTGTGTCCGCAGTCTTATTCCAACTTGTGAGTACAAAATACAACTAAGTTAGTGTTTAAGATGGTTCAATACAACAATCATTTTATGATTATCAAAGCTATCTTGTTTTATAAGGATACAATTTAGGTGTGTTTATTGTAAAGTCAAAGTCAAAAATCATTTATTCATATAGGTAACACAATGTACACTTATGAACGTCAAAAAAGAAATATACATTAAATGCTTCTAATTTTACATTTACTGCCAGTTCTCAAATCAAGGGTGTAGAACGGTAGAGAAGAACTGGCAATAAACTCTCCGCCACTATTTTTAATCGCCAATTTTCTTTTTACACAAAGTTTGTAAGGAGCTGCAACTATTACACCATGTTCCATATGATATCTTAAGTAATAAATAATAATAAAATGTGAAAAACAAACAATATATTAAAAGATTACAGTAATTATAATAAGTCGTGAACTATTTTTCCAGGTATCGGGCGAAACTTCACCTGTTATACCATCAAGGTCAGCAATACACGTGCGAACAATGTAAAGCAGTTTTCACGTAAGTGCTTTTGAATGACTTTAAACCAAAACTTCTCAAAATTCCGCTAATTAAAATCACTTTTATCCATAGAAACCGTATTATTTACCTGAGACACATCCGAAACCGTCACCCGATTGACTTCACGTGCTGTTTCTGCGGAATCTCGCTCGCTTCCCAGATAGCACTCAACGCCCATAAGGCGCGCGATCACGAAGGTCTTCAAGTAAGTAGATAGGCTAGCGTTAACCAACAAAAAAGAAAGTTGAAAAACTATTTTTATATGCATTTGTCGAGCTGCTTAACAAGACTGCTATGGTTATATTAATACAAACCGCACTGGTTGTGTAATGTATCATTTCATGATTTATTATATTATTCTGTAAGGGAGCGTACAAGTATTATGTAACGAATTTGGGGGGGGGGGGGTTTCCCCTCTTGTAAAACGTGGCGGGGTTGAATACGCGTTATTGTTAATATTATTTTCGATTTTCCAGTACTTTACACCATAACTTTTAGGTATAAAGAGTCATTGGGTGGTCACGAAACGTTTTACTATTGGGTACAGAAAAACTTTACGGTGCTTTACATGGAGAGGAGAGGTCAAGAATCTCCAAAAATTGCGTGACGTAATACTTGAACTTTCCCTAAGATAATAAATAAAATAAAGTATTACATATACTATAAGATACATCGTTTTCTTAAAATAGCATAGATAATTAATTCCATAGTAACTTCAAATTATATCTGTAAAAAAGTTTCTAATATTTTTGATAATCATGACAAATATAGTTACTCTAAAATCATAATATATGTAGGAAGATGATGAGATTATGAATAAAACGGCGGTGCACTGCGACACGTGTGATATAACGTTTACAAATGGGAAGGCGTACAATGTCCACTTGACTACAACTATGAAGCACACTGGCAAGCATAGGTGAGTACTTAATGTAAATAAATAAGGGGATGTCTCCACGAGCGAGTAAATCGCAACGATACAATCGTCCTGCCACGCATTTCTATACAATCTCATAGAACGTGTCTCCACACGGCGATCTTAACGCGGCGATGCGACGGGTGGTTGAGTGCGCGTGAAACGTCATAATATCGCCGCGAGCCTGTCGCTACTGGTGGCGTGCACGTCGCGCACTCGCCACGGAACGTCGCAGAGAGCGCGCGACGTGAGTGACAATACATCCATAGTAAATAATTATTTGATTGATTGATTTAGACACTACTTATTTCGGTCTCGTCTGGCACCACTGAACTCTAATTGAACACTGAACAAAATAAGAGCACAACGTGTCGTCAAAGAAACGCGGCGATTCCGTTACGAATAAACTCAAACTCAAAATATCTTTATTCAAGTGGGTAACCAAGTACACTTTTGAATCGTCAAGTTAAATTAATCGTAAATTTACATTTACTCATTGTGTCATATCACATCTCTAGCAGGGCGGCTGAGCTCAGCCGTTTATGCGGTTAGAAAGATAAGATATTTAACCAATGTAGAAACTGCGCGTTTGGTCTATTTTAGCTACTTTCACAGCATAATGTCTTACGGCATTTTACTGTGGGGTCGGGCTGCTGACATAGAATCCATTTTTATTTTGCAAAAGAGAGCGGTCAGAGCCATTTATAATCTACGTCGTTGCGAATCTCTCAGGGAACTATTTAAAAAGATTAATATTATGACAGTACCTTGCCAATTCATTTATGAAAATATTATGTATGTAAGAAAGAATCTACATCTTTTTAGTAAAATAAATGAAAGACATAATTTTAGTACTAGAAATAAAGATAAAATAGCTCAACCATCTTTCAGATTAGCCAAAGTTCAAAATTCATTTATGGGGTACTGTGTGAAATGTTACAATAAAATACCTTGTGACATTTTAAAACTAAATGAACGAAAATTTAAATGTTTTATTAAAAGTACACTTTGTAAACAAGCATATTACAAATTAGATGATTATATTCAAGATAAGAATGCTTGGAAACATGCTGGTCCTGCTCCATAGGACAATCCTATGATTGGCTCTATAGCCTGGACAAAATCAAATTGGTTGCTGATTTTTTGCTTATTATTATTATTATTTTTTAATCTATATAATGCTACAAATGTAATTATTATTATTATTTTTTTTTTGTATCTCACACACTGTTTTGTTGTGTTTTTTTTTAATATTTTTATTACTCTTTAATGTTAATATTCTACGGTTTCGATATTTGTAAATATGTGAGGAACATGTATACTAACTTTTTTAGTATAGTAGTTTATTCTAAGAGTACATTGTCTTCACATATAATTATTTAACAAATGTAACAAATATTGTAAACCTATTTTAAAAGAGTAAGTGTGGAGTTTCTTGCCCATTCTTCTCCACACGAAACTACCTTTTGGAAGGGGCAACTAGAATCATCTTTATATATATTTTTTTTTTTGACGTTCAAAAGTGCCATTTTAGATGGTCTAATTGAAATAAACGATTTGACTTTTGACTTTACTACCAGTTCGCAAGTCAAGGGTGTAGAGCGGGTAAGAAGAACTGGCAAGAAAATTTCCGCCACTCTTTTTAATCGCCAAGTATTGTCATACAAATTGTTTGAACTGGAGCAAATCAATCCCAAGGATTAGGATCATTTAAGTATAATAGCGACGATACGCTGGCGGAATAATCGCTCGTTCGTGGAGATTACCCGACGATATGAGCGCGGACTCGTCGCGATTCCCTCGCTTGTGGAGACGGCCCCTAAATGTTGATATCCGTGAAGGAAGACTTATTTAAATGTTACATATGTAAGGAAACATACAGTTAAGTCAGCCTCTTTTGATTTGACCGATACTTATACCTTTTAATAGCATTATTTACAAATTTTCGGAATATTACAATTTAAGTCATATTCGGAATGAGGAGGTTCCGCACCGCCCCTATGGTAAAGGCAAACTCCTTTCTTCCCCCTTGATTGATGCTTTCTGTAGGAACGTGGATTCTTTGGTTTAAAACATTTATATGTAAAAATTTTACGATATAAAGAATATGTAATATGTTTTTTATTACCTATAAGGTGGTCTTTGTATTTTAAAATAGTCAACGTGTAGAGAGCAAGTCTTTAGGTGGTTAGAAAATCATGTCTAGAAGTAACATTGTCGCTTGTTTGGCTTAAGGTCTACGATATTTTCTTACTTTTTTAAGTATAAAATACAACGGCAACATTGCCTGTAAATGAAGGTCATTAGAGTTTATATTCCCAATTTTGCGTTCAAGATAATAAAAAATCGTTCAAGTTGTATATTTTTAAATATTTTTACGTTTTTTACAACGCAGCATTTTTAAATTTATGAATTCTACAGATACAGCTGCGACACTTGTGATGAGAGATTTTCGACTAAAAAGGAGAGATTCTTGCATTCATTGAAAGTTCACAAACGACGTCCGCGACGCATTGAAAAACCGATTATTATGATAAAAGCATCCACGGATAAATCCCAGAATAAGTCGAACAAGCCTCGGGCTAAAATAACTTTACCGAAGACGCGTCCGGTCAATACACTCCAGAAAATTATTTGGCCAGTGAAATGTCATTACGTAAGTTTTACTAATATCTAATTATTTTTTTACTTGCAAGCACTAAGAGTCAAAACAATATGAAAAAGAAATAAAAGCATTTTCGAGACCTTTTTTAAAATGCAGATATTTCTATTTCTGTAACTTTCAATAAAGATCCCGATCTCGACACTTTTGTACGAAATTTCAATGTAGTTCTCAATATCTGTAGCGCTGCTATCACAACATTGGGAAAGTGCAGGAAAAATTCACTGAATATGTTCAATATTACACTCACTGACTCCACTGGCTGGAGAGCCTGGAACCTGGTCTAAGATCCCGATATACAACGACCTTCACCGAGATGCTTATTTAATGAAACGTATTTTATATTTAACTAGCTGGCCTGGCGAACATCGTACCGCCTAACAGTCTATTCTTTATTTTTTTTTAAATACTTATTCTGCTATTTGGGACACCGGTCTAGCTAGTAAGATAAAAAAAGAAAGTTGATAAGACAACAAAAGCATTATGTCAAAAATAAAAATTTACCTTCCCGGAAGCCCTCCACTAACACTTGAACTCTATGATATGGTATTAAAGTTCAAATTGACTTTTAAGTATTATTACGAATATTTTGTATGGGAATATAGAAAAGTTGTTTTTAGACTTTTTAACTATTTTTTTTTTAATTTTTCTCTCCGTAAGAACCATCATCGTACCTACTTCAAGGAATATTATTTTAAAAAATCAGACAAATCGGTCAAGCCGTTTTCATGTTATGTCGTGACAACGAAAAACGGGTTTCATTTTTATACAGTAGAACTTCTATAAGTCGAACATCAAGGGAGACGCCAAAAAATTCGAGTTATAGAGTTTTCAACTTTCAACGAGTTTGAGGTTTATTCTTATAAATTAAGCTAAATTTCAAAGGGAATCAAAATTGAACACCTGACACAAAGCAAGCAAACACGTGTTTCCATGAGTCATAAATTTACTATTGTATACTCCTAAAATGTTTTGTAAGAAACAATAGTGTACTCACATTGTCGGCAAGTTCTTAAAGTCGGTAACTTATTTTTGTTCGAACAATAGAGATAATAAATTCCAAATGATCAAGTTGTAAAGGTTGTAAAATAAAACGTTCCTATGTTCGAGATACAGAGGTCAAATTTAATTTTTCGAGTTATAAAGTGAAAATATGTACCAAAATGGCTTGGAGGGACTCGGTGATTATTTCGATTAACAGAGGGTCAAGATTTCGAGTAATGGAGGTTTTGGTGTTTTAAGGGAAGGGAACAAAACATTTTTTCGAGATTTGGAGGTTTTTGACTTATCGAGGTTTTACTGTATATGTACATATAGTATAGTATGTGTATATAGATTTAATATGTCAATAAATATAATCCATATGGGTTGCCTATCAAATTTCAGTCCAGAGTATTTTAATTAATATTAAAAAAAAGATATTTTTTAAACATTTCACCGGTATGATTATTAGATAAATTACCAATCGAAAGTATGAAGCCCATAGAATATACAAACGTTAGGTTGTTTTTAATCAATTAATTATTTATGTGTATATTTTTTATATGACACTAATGTATATATACAGCTTTAGTAGAAAAGAAAGTTATAGTGATACATATATAATACTACCCTGATTAAAAATATTGATTGAAAAAAATTAAAAAAAATTACTACATGCAAATTTTAAAAAAATATTTTTTTTTAAATATTAATTATATATACTCTGGACTGAAATATGCTAGGCAACCCATATGGAATATATTTATTGACATATTAAATTAAATATAAAGTACTTTTCATTAAATAAGCATCTCGGTGAAGGTCGTTGTATATCGGAATCTTATACCAACCCAAAAAGTGTCTTAGCTTCCGACATGAGAATCTTCCGGCACTCCCGTCCTGTGTTACCTCCCAATTGCAATGGCTTTCAGCTGCAGCTGGTCCTTCTTTACTATGTGGATCCAGCGGTACCTAGGCGTACTTACTGGTCTCCGACCAACAGGCCGGCTCAAGAAGCCAACGTAGTAGGCCCTTTAATTAGCTTAAAGCCTTTTTTATTCGGCCTCCATTCCACGTCCGTCTTGTCGGCCCCAGGATTTTATACAATATCTTGAGTTCCGCTACCAGTATACTCTGCTCCTCTTTCATGGTAGCGTCCACGCCTTTATACTATGTATAATACTTAGTTCTGTTGTTAGTTTCTATAATAGACGTTGGAATCCAACAATACATAATCAAAGTCATTTATTAATATAGGTAACACAATGTACACTTATGAACGTCAAAAAAAAAATGTATATACGAAATGCTTCTAATTTTACATTTACTGCCAGCTCTTAAATCAAGGGCGTAGAACAGAAGAAAAGAACCGGCAATAAATTCTCTGTCGCTCTTTTTAATCGCCATTACATCTAAGTCACTCTAATTAGCTCCTTTTTTAAAGATACTTAATAAAAAAAAATCTAGCGTTTTATTATAAATATATATATTTCTCAGTGTCCCGATGCATTAGTGTACAGCGAGCAGGAAAATTGGTTACACCACCGTCGTCAGCATCCCGAGAAGACATATATGACCATTAGGAGAAGATATATTTGCGAGCATTGTGGGAAGGGATATAAAGTAAGAGACATTTATATATCCTTAATTAGTCATTTGGAAGACTAACAACGCAGATAACCTGGAAGTAGTGCCTGCGGCAGTGCGCTTTGTGACTTTTTTTTTAATTTATTTATTATTTTAAACCTTGTAAATACGTAATACCTAATACCTTGTAAAAACGAAAATTACAGAAAACACCAAAAAATTACTAATCTTGGTGCCAGAACGAAGCCTAACTTATTGTCGGATAGCAGTTTGCTTAACTCTTATTTTGTAATTGTTAAAACATTCAACAATTATAATTTAAATGGTGGTTAGGTTATTGCTCATACCGATAGCCTGGTAATAATAAACCCGAATTCTACTCACAATTTTTGGTTTTAAAGACTTTATTTTCTCAAAAAGACAAAAAAAAATGTCCCTTACATGAGAATAATACTCTAGATTCTAGAGTTTAGTAGAATTGTGAGATGTTATGTTATTTAAAGCTTTATTAATCCATACAACAATTGGTTCGTTTACATTCCTTTATATAAGAATTAGTTGTGTTAGTATAAGTTTTCTTAAAATTTAAGTTTTTTTTTTTTGAGTGGTCTAGTTTTTGTGTGGGTAAAAGCCTCATCCATATTTTTCCATTTCTGGTTGTCTTAAGCCACATTCATCCAATAAAACAATTTAAACCGGATTGAAGTTATGTATTTACAATTATTTTTCATAATTTTAAATTTAACCGACTTTTCGCGTGCTTTACAGCGTGCGTCGTCACAGTGTCCTCTATTTCTGCCAAAACCCATCTTTTAGTCGATACCAACACCGGGGAAATAAAAACAGATAATAAAATTGTTTTATTCAATGTGTAAAAGTTATGTCAATAAAAGACAATACAACATTCATCCAGTTCTATAATGTCATCTGTCCATCTTTTCTCTTGTCGTCCTATACATCTCTTTCGAGTAGGTAAAGTCCATTTCGTTATTTCAAGTCCATCTTTAATCCCGCGCTCTAGCAATATGACCTGCCCATTTCCATTAAGGGCTTAGAGCGTGTACAAGTGATCTAGTTGTTGGTGTTTTATTGAAGTGAAACTTCTTTATCGGCGTTAGAATGAATTTTTTATCGACGTATGGGAGAAATTTTGTAGCAAATCGTCACGTTTTTCGGTTACGCGCCATCTTTCTCTTGTCCCTACCACGGTTGATCCGAAGAGATTCGAAGCCATTAATAACAAAAATACATAATAACGATAACAATGATAGTAATAATTCTATAACAATTAATTAAATTCTGTAATAATCTTAGTAGTAATAAGGTAAAATGAAATAATTGTATTTGTATTCATGTCTATTATAATAAAAGCCTTTTGTTAAACTTTATTTAACCAATTTCGTTAAGTTGCATATAGTAGATCATATTTCGAAAAATAAGGTCATAAAGAAGTTTCACTTCTTACGTGTGTACACCTAGTACACGCACACATTTTTATTTATTACCTGTTTTGTTTCAGAGCCGACACATACTTAATTACCACATGAACCTACACAACGGTGTTACCCCATTCAAATGTGAGGTATGCAGTAAAGCGTTTTACTCGCGGACGCTTCTTAGAAATCATTTTGTGGTTGTACACTCCGATCAAAGACCATTCGTTTGCGACACATGTGGAGTGGCTCTTAAGACAAAAGGCACGCTGCATAAACATAACCGGGTAAGTTATAGGTACTTAATGTACGGGAATATTTCAGAATCGTAGATTACAAATAATATGAAACGGAAGAGATAAATTAATAATAAATAATTAATACTAATGATAATTAACACTGTGACTTAACAATACAACTGTGATTAAAAAAAACTTTTAGAAATGAAATGGTACCTACAAAAACCGTTTAACGTTATTTAAAAAATATATAAATTGTTATATATATATAATAATAATATAATCTCAAAATACACGCGCCTCAGCTTATTAAGCTGCTAGTGTGTTTATATACATAATAATAGTATATACATATTTCAATTTTAATTTTAAAAAATAATAATTATGTATTATCATTTTACTTATACTTTTTTAGATACATTCTGGCGAAAAACCATTCAAATGTGACGTTTGCGACAAAGCGTTCGCATTCAAAACATCACGCAGACTTCATTATGAAGGTGTTCACTTAAACATAAAGAGAAAGAAGAAGAAGAAGTCGAAGAGAAAAGAGAGGGAAAAAGAAGTCAAACAGAATAGAGAGACAATCCTGAACACTTCTTCTAAATCTTCTATTGTCGTCAAATAAATATTTTTCAATAATACAACACATTTCCTATATATTTTTAATTAAGAGATAAATAAGTTTGAGTATTGTAGTGTAAAAAGTTAATTTGTAAATATATACTAATATATCATTATTTCATACAATTATCTAGTTTCAATTTTTCTATAAATACAACTTTATTTTCATTCACAAATCATTCTTATTTCAATACAGAGTTTTAGTACTACATCAATTGAAATTAGTGCAGAAATTAGGATTCCTTCGATAGGGCGTAGTCCATAAGTCTAATCATCGATTTTAGAGAGTATTTTTATAGAACAGGGGGCAAACAAGCAGTAGGCTCACCCCTTAAAGTGATACCGCCCATAGACAATGTCAGAGCTCGCGAATGCGTTGCTGATAAAAAATGGTATGCTCTTTTCTGGTGTTCAGTTAGTAATAGCAAGTCAAATACGCCGCTAATTGTAAATTTTTCGAAAAACCATATAAAATTCTTTGTTCACAGTGTTTGTAATCAAATTTCTCCACAAGAGGGTTGACCGATTTCAATGAATTTCTTTTTAATGTTGATGTTTTAGTTATATTCGATTGAGTTATAAACACACACACACACACACACATATATAACTGGTCTGGTCTTGAACCTAGATATACAATATTTTTGAAGTAAATAAAGACTATCTAAGTATGTATGGTATCAGAGTTAAAGGGCATTGAAATTTTGACTTAAGTATGCATTACTTTAGACACAATTATAGTTACCAAGCTATAATTGAATAACCAAACCAGTGGAATATATACTTTAGTTAAGAAGTTTCCTAACGGTGTAACTCAATCGAATATAACTGAAATCGGAAACATCAAAATGTATCTGTTCGCTTCACGTGGAATTTCCCAAGTATGTACAAAATAACAATACACGAAATGATACGTCACGTTACGTTTGCCCAATCACAATCAAACACACAATTTAGTTTTTTTTTTTTTTACATTTTGAACATGGAACAATATTGTCATCCACAGAGCATCAACTGTCACTTTGACAGTACTGGCATATTTAGTTTAGCTTTGCTTAATTTTCATTCTAGGTAGGTTTATTACACTATCATAGGATCTTTAGTTTGAGTAGTTATTGCGTGAGACAATCTTGGGCGGTTGTTCTCCATGCACTTTCCTAATGTGGCTCTTGCAGCTGTTGGATTGAGTGAACGCGTGACCACAGATCTCGCACCGGTAGGGTTTTTCGCCAGTGTGCGTCTAGAAAATATATTTAATATTTACGTTATTCTCGAATATTATAGATATAAATTTAATGCCGCACTATATCTGAACATACTAAATACACTTCTTGAATAACGATTATTTTGAATTTTTTTCTTAAATTTGAAAAATATCTACATTTTAGACAAGTCGCGAATGTTACAGTCTGCTTTCAATGTGTACTATTAAACATTAAATTAAGACAATAATATACGGACTTTTTTGCTACATATGTTAACACGTGGCACAAAAGCCCCTAGCCAGCACTACCCGGAGTGGTCAAGCAACTTTTAAATATAACTCACCATAAAGTGACACCTCAAGGTATTCTTCTTCTTAAATGCCCGGTTGCAAACAGTACACACATACGGACGTAGATCGGAATGCACGGACCCATGATGCGTCGCAAGATTTCCCGCACTGTTGAATCCCTTACCGCATCGGAGGCATTTGAAGGGCTTTTCCTTTAAGTGGGTGTACATGTGGGCTTCTAGGCCTTTTTTGTACTGAAATGTTCATACACAATACAACAAATGTTTCGGCACTCGAAACTCGTTAAAGTAGCTAAAATAAATGGCCGAATTTAACTCACTCAAATTCACACTTTCAAATAAAGATTATTTTGAGTTTCGAATTGCAGGCCAATATAGGCATAGATAATATAAACTGTAAATCCCATAGAATTTCCAATGTCCAATGGGTTAAAGGACCTATTATTAAATATGTAAAAAATATGTCTGTGTCTAATAATTATATGGGCAAATCATTCAGCCCTGTCGGGCAGGAACAAGTAGCACAAGTATGAGGTCACTGGCGTTTGATAGTCAGAGCTGAGTGTGAACACTGGCAATATTTCCAGCAGCGATATTAACAAGGGCTGAGTGTAAATTTGGTATAAGCATAGGGCAGAACAACAATTTAATTTAACAAGATAATAATTTAATTGATTAATTTTAATAAGATGATTGATTGCATTTCAATTGTAAAGTACGCCACAAAACTCCACTTTTTTCAAAATTTACATTTCATAAAGTAGCGTTCAAGTATTATGTAACGAATATTGAGGGGGGGGGGGGCTTTTTATAAAACGTTACGATGCGGGGCGGGGATTGAATTATTTGTTAATGTTATTTTCGACTTTCCATTACTTTACACCACATAATGGTAACTTTTAGGTATAAAGAGTCACTAGGTGGTCAGGAAACGTTTTACTATACTTGGGTATAGAAAAACGTTACGGCGCGTTACATGGGGGGGGGGTGTCAATTATCTCCAATAATTGCGTGACGTAATACTTGAACGCTCCCTAAGTAAAAATATAAATTTATAAGACGAACACATTACCCGCATTCGCATTCCACAGACGTCACAGATAAAAGGTCTCTCCCGCGGGTACTCCTCGTAGGGATGGTTCATGCGAAAGTGGGCCCACAACGAGCGCGCACTAGTTATCACTTCCGAACACTAAAAAATATTTGAATATATTCTATATGTACTTGTACCTTTTCAACCAACTTCAAAAAATTATCGTTTGAGCTATATTTAAGTAGCATTGTCGGTATTACTACTAGTAATAGTCATATGGAGATTAAATTAGTTAAATTCCAAGTTGGGTAAGAGTACCAGTTTCAACAATATCGGTTTAGTAGGTTTTGAAATATGGGTATTTTTAAGGGGTGTTTAATATATACTCAAATGATGTTAACAGATATTTAAAGTTGGCTTAAGTTTTCTAGACTACATTTATCTTTATAATGTTTTAGTCAACAGCTTTTTACTGCGATTAAGTAGGTTATTATTTTAAACCCTATTTAAATATATAATGTTTTGATACTGATTGCTCGACCTTCAAATATAAGTTTCTTATTAATTTCATTAATATAAAATTCTTATAAATTTAAAAATATCAGTGGTTTGTCATAAAGCAAAATAGTATTTCCATATAACAATATATCTTTAGAAATATTTTTTTTCGCCATTTTACCGAACCATATAATATATTCTTAAGTAATACATGAATATAATAAAATCATATACATACAAGAGGACATTTGTCAGGCCATTCGGCAGGTGCGGGTTTAGACACATGTGTTCGTTTGTGGTAAATAGAACTGTGTTCACGACGATCCTTCTTATTCGCGAACGTCTCCCCACATTCGCGACATCCAATCCTATAAAAGATTTTAAGTTACTTTTTATTATTATAAATTTGTGAATAATTTTAAGTATTAATAATTATATAATATTATTTATCCCTTCACGGATAATTTTCCTTAGAGGCTCTAGGTTCCGGTCATATTATGTGGCTATATTAGATTTTTTTGTATAATTAAAATAGACAATGAATTTTCACTGCCTCTCTTTTTACTGAAAACAGCCCAACAAGTTGTAAAGATTCAGTAGAATTCTATGGGTCCATTCCATTAAAAAAACATGTGTAAGAATAAATTGCAATGTAAAAATCTTAATACCATACGTATCTTGAAAATCCTATGAAGATTTTCGAATTCGAATAGATATTAAGAAATATGTTTCGTTATATGGCTGTATGAAACTAGAAACTGGATTGGATTGAAAATTAAATTATGTAATCTTATGTTTTTATTTTAATATACTATATCATCTTTCTTACAGTTTATACCTTCCCTGAACTTCCACAAATATTTAAATATAAAATAATTTTAATTTTTGATTGATTTACATTAAATTTCACTTAAGTCGACTCTACGGTCCATGGATTCTCGAGTTTTACCGAGACAAACGAACAGAAATTGTATATATATATATAGATGTACGCACGTATTTTTCGTCGCATCCTTATGTTTTCTGGCCGTGAGGTGATGCCTTTTAAACGCCTCTTCATTCGCAAACTTCATATCACATTCGCCACAGTGCGGGGCTTTCGGATTGTCCTCTATCTCTGTTATCTCCTATAAATTTTATTTATCATATCAAGATTTACACCTCGCCAAATTGGAGGTTTTGGTTTTCGTCAATTGTTTAGGAACAGCGCAGATACTCTGTAACCCCTAATAGCGTTAGCGATTGCGACCACGAGTTCAATGTTGATTTTTTTACCTATCCTAAGATAGCGACACATTTAAGAATATAGTGAGAACTTCATCGAAATTTAATACGAAAACTTTGAAATCGGTATTGCTGTCACAATTGGAAGTTACGGAGTACCGACGCAGACGGCAATAATTCATACAATTATCTAAATCTGTTTCCATTTCTCAATAAGTATTCAATCTTTTCCACATTTTAAACAAATAAATAGTGTGTATTTGGGTTCTTTCCAAATTTTATTTAATGTGTAATAATTATTGAAAACGTTCTACTTAGACTAAGCTAATTTCAAATAAAATCCCTAATTAAATGTGACCTTAAGTTAGGAACAATCCCAATTACATTTAAATATATGAAACAAGGAATTAATTTATTAATCCATTATTGAGTAGATAAATTTCTTTTTGTTTTTTGATAGTGTGAGAATAATTAACAAACATACATCTCGGTCTCTGTGCATCAACGCCTTATGCCGAATGAGTCCCATCCGTGAGACAAAAGGCAGTCCGCAAAAACGGCACAGAATATCCGACGCATGACGTTTGCGTACGTGACCAAGAATTGCGTTTAAATTACTGAAAAACAATAATAGGGACTAAATTTATTTGTTTATTAAGTAAATAATTCATTATATTGATATTAAAGACATGTTATAAGCACAACTAAAGGTTAAACTTAAAAAAAAAGAAATACATTAAGACGAAATTTTAATTGAATAATCTTTGCATTTTCAAATATCGTAATCTAAATTGTCTGTGATCTATAATTGTAAATACGTACATACACGTACAAAATTCATCAAATTACATGATAGTAAAACATACTAACACACATAATTCTGGAAATATTTAGTTTTATTATTTAATTCATATTATAGAAACTGTTGGTAATACACCAACATAGTTAGCGCCTTTAAAAGACGTTTGACGTGCATGTGTGACAACAAAATATATGTTATAATAGGTTGAGTGTAGTGGACTGTGGAAAACGATAGACACGGACGGTGATTGCCGTATATTGGACACTTTTAAATTATAAATTGTTCCTTATGTTATATGAAATTTTTGAATTTTTTTTTATAACGTTATGATCGGTACTTTATAGCTTTGAAAAATGCCCTCAAATTAGGTGTCGAATTGTAGGGTAATAAATAATGTAGTAATTTTTACCATCAGTTGGATAAATCAAAAATCCTCCGGGCCCTTATTTAAGTTAATAAGAAGATTTTTGGTTATTGTATCTATTAGGGTAATAACTTAATTGCGTAGAAAATAAAATATAGTAACATGCTATGCTAATTTTGTTTTATTTTACAAAAACAACACAAAGCAGGGTGTTATTTGTTAAATTACTTCGATTTATTATTCCTTGTTATTGTTTTTTGTATTCTTTTAGATTGTTTACTTTTTTATGCATGTGTTTTGTATATTTTTTAATTGTATCAGAAATAAAGATTCTCTAACAATAGTACTGGATCTTTTTTGAGTTACTAAAAACATAATATACATACTTAGTAACTTCATCACAGTGCGGACACTTGTACTTCACACCCTTGTGTTGTAACATATGCTGCTTAGCGCGATTGCTAAAAAGAGAAATTGTTTCATAAATGCTATTGCAATGCAATTACAATATGCAAAAAATTGCATTGACATTAGTCAATTACGATGAATACGTAGAATAATATCAGACCTACGGGGCTTGACAATATCAAAATCAATCGAAACCACTTTTCGACGGAAGTGCCCCACAATATTAATGCTGTTCACTATCACCGAATTGATTGGCGGTAATACGACAGAGGATACGGAATTTAAGGACGGGGGGCGAGGGGGGGGTGTTTATTATATTTTTTACAAAGCGATTTAAAAATTGGAGTATCACTATCCCAGCTAATTAATTAAAAAATACAACTTGGATTTTTTTTTGTTCTATACTGCTAACTGTTATGTCACGTATTAATGAAAACGCTATCTTTTTATACATTACCATAGTTTTTTGTTAATTGCACCTAGCACCAAAAGGGCAATAATCTTCTATATACATTTTATAAATACATGTATATAAAGTATTTTATTTACCTCAACAGAAGTAACAAAGTATTTTTGATAAAGTAGCCAGACTTAAGCTGTAATTTATCCAGACATGTATAACATTTGCTATTTATTCAAATTTCAGTTCAAAACAAAATCATAGTAACGAAGCTAGCGGGCGGGTCGTTAGTTTAAAATATGGCCGCATGGCTCGTTCGTTTATACGAAATATATTTTTTATATTACTCACAATGTAGAGGCAATAAAAGGGCACTGTTTGCAAAGATATTTCTTGCTATGAACGGAATACATATGCCGTTTGAGAGCCGCCCGACTGAATCGCAGTTTGCAAATCTCGCACTCTGCCTCACCTGCCGACTGAAAGATGAAACCTTGTATGTAAAAAATGTCGCATGAGAATGACACCGGATTTTAATCATAAATCTAAGCTATAATATTTGTATTTCTCAAAATTACTTCCCTAACCGGTTATGAAATTATTTGGTTCTTAATATTTTTGAAGTATAACTTCTTTAGGCGCGTTATGAAAAATTGATGAGAGTGAAATTCTACGATGCGCGCGCACAAAAATTAACAGAATGAAGTTGCCCACGGAAGATGCTTTGGCATTGGACATAATTTAAAAACAACATTCGAATAATAATAGAATTTATGTTACACTTAATGTAAGAGAATAATAATTTAAATATTTTTTATTTAATTTTTCAAATGTAAACTGAACTTTATTGACTATAATGACTCCTTTTCCAGTCTTTGATTATTTAATTGTTATTAATTATTTGCATGCAATCAAAAACTTTTTTTAATAATGCCAAAGAAGTATATCTTCTTACGCGCGTACGTAAGTACACGCACCCTCTTTTTAAAATTAAATAATCATTTTTGTCAAACTTCTATAAACTTACAAGATCGTGTCGTTCTTTGTGCATTTGCCAGAGTTTATCATTACTGAAGCATTTGTAACACATTTCACACTTGAATTCAGCTTTGCGGAAACGTTCTGAATCTTGACGCTTTTTTATTTCCTCAATTTGCTCTTCTTTCTGAATGAAAACTCTTGGATATTTAGAAGAATTTCATATATATTATATAATAGAGAAGTATTCTTAAAAGATTTATTATCACTGATAAAATTCCTGTGCTTCTAACGATTTATATGTATGTGATATCAATAACCAAGGTTAATTTGAGTCAGTAATGACTTTTATACAATAAACCAAAAAAAACAGTATAGCTATATTTTTAGGTCAGGGCCTCAGATTTCTGTATAAGCGTTATGATCATTTGTTTTTTCTAATAGGGAAGTAGATGGACAAACGTTTGTGCCAGTCATACTCTCTGAAATTTTGTGGGTCTTTGATATGGTTTGATTTCCTCCCGGTGTTTTCCTTCATTGTACGAGCGACTGGTCAATATGCACATAGAAAGTCCGTTGGAGCATAACCTTTAACTTAAGGGATGAGAGTAGCCACTAGGTGAGCTCGAGTGTGCCACTCTTAAGCTGCTCGTGGGTTTTATATACGATTAATTTATTCTACACAAAGTGAAAGCTTACTTACTGTTGTCTCCGCAACTGTAAAATTATCATCAAACTTTAAATCAATGTCTTTAGGCAAATTGATATCCTGTGGAGTTATAAAACCTTTTCCCTTTCTAATTCTTATTTTATGCTGTTTTGATATTGAGACTATTGGCTTTTCTTTTTTTAAAGTTTTTCTAGGTCTCCTCGTAGGAGTTTTCTGCTTTTCAGTTGATTTTGATTCCTTAAAAGTATAAATTATATGCAATACTGTAGTTGTGGTGATTAATTAGCAGGTTGCATGTTTGTTATATATAATTCTTGTTTCTTTTGACTAATAACAGCACATATCGATGGCCCCAACGAATAAACGTGCAAGAGCTCTTACCTAAAAAATTTTTTTTCGTTTCCTTCGTTTTAATGGCCTATCATACACCTATATAATTTTTTTTAAATTTTTTAGACTTAAAATAAGGCTTTTATAGCACAATATTCGTTTATTGTAGGGAAAAAATATATCTTCATATCATCATGAATAACAAAACATGCGCCTATTACATATTATTTGTTTCTTAGAGTACACCAGAATAAACGTGTTAAATCAATCTGTCGCTCGTGCCTATCCTCTCCTTTCGGCAATTACTCTTACACGATTATTCGTGTAAAAATGGAAGCAACTTTTACTAGTAATGCATCATTGCACACTGAATATAATAATTACAGTTATTCCATTATCTTTTACTAATTTCTCTCCTTTCGTCTACTTTTGTAAAGGTTCAAGCACTAATATTCTTCGCTCATGAATTTCAAGTTATTGTTAGTAACCGCTTAATATACGGATACTTTTTCGATCGTGTCTATTGCAATAGCGCGTTAGTATAGACAAGGGATGAAGCGGGGGCGGGGTATGTGAGCCACGCCGACTGTTTTATATATTAATAAGGTTTACGATCTAAGAAGTATTTCCGATTTAGATGGTGTTTTACATAGTATTTAAACACAAAATATATCACAGGATGTTGTAACTACAGGATCGGAGGAAAGAGCCGTAACTCCCATTGAACAGCTTACGAAAAATAGAAAAATAGATACTAATTTATGGAAAGATAAGAAAAACAAAATTCTTAAAAATTCTAGTAAAAGTTATGAAAGTGCTAGAACTAACAAACAAAACGCAGAAAAATCTATTGGACCTCCATGCAACTGCAAATTGAAATGTTACGAAAAGATACATCAAAATATGAGAAGTAAATTTTTTCTGAGTTTTTGGGCTATCGGGGACCATGAAAGACAGTGAGATTTTATTAACCGACATGTTAAGGTCAAAAAGATTACAGTTGAACGTAAAAATAATCGTACTCAAACATTAACATATCAACTACTCGATTCCATGATTAAAGTTTGTAAAATTATGTTTTTAAATACATTATCCATCACAGAGCAAGTACACAGCTATTGATAAATTGGGAGATGACAACTATTTAAAAGACTACAGAGGAACTCATAAGAAGAGGCCAAGAAGAATGTCAGAAGAGACTGAGAAAGGTATAATCGACCATATAAATTTATTTGAAAGAGTTGAATCACACTATACTCGAAAGATAGCCAAAAGCAATATCTATGTGAAACTTTGAATATCTCTAAAATGCACCGACTATATTTGGAATGGATAGATAAAAACAACCAGTACAATTAAACATGAAAAGCAACTAAACGCCAATATGAAATAATCTTTAATACAAAGTTTAACCTATCCTTCCACAAACCTAAAAAAGATTTATGTGAGATATGTTCAATTTACCAAACTTCTGATGATGTTAGGAACGAACAATTACAAGCTGATTATGAAAAGCACTTGAAAGAAAAGCAATTAGTCAGGCAATTAAAGGAACAAGAAAAAGAAACTTTTTGTTCAGATGACAGTGTTGTAGCATGTTTTTATCTGGAAAAAGTGTTGAATATCCCTCAAAGTGAAGTAGGCACATTTCATTATAAACGGAAGTATCCTGTATACAATTTCACGATCTATAATATCATCGAGAAGAAAGGTACCTACTGCTATGTCTGGCACTGTCAGATTGCGAAAAGGGGTGCGATAGAAATAGCAAGTTGTCTTTGGTCATTTATCCAGGTACACGTCGAATTAGGAATAAAAATATATCCTTTTATTCTGATTCATGTGCAGGGAAAAATCGTAATCGTTTCGTATTCGCCATGTTTTCTTTAGCGGCGAAGAAATTTAACATAAAAATTACTCATAGGTTTTTGGAGAAAGGTCATAGCCAATCGGAGGGTGATTCTATGCATGCTGCTATTGAGCGTTCCAAGAAAAAGCAGACTATTTACACACCTGACCTAATGTATTCCTTGATAGAGAATGCCAAAGTTACCGGAGACAAGTACCAGATAAGACAAATGACACAAGCTGATTTCATAGATTTTAAAGAGTTAATAAAGGGGAAGAATTGGTTGAAAGATAAAAATGGGGATAGAATTTATTGGAGCAAATAAAAGAAGTAGTTTTTTATTATAATCATCCTGATACAATATACTTTAGATACAGTTTTGAAGACGAATTACAAGAGATTCAAACTATCACGAGGACTAATTCAAGAAGACGACGAGGAGAACCTATAGAAAATGCTGAAAACCTAAAACTCGCA
Organism: Pieris melete; assembly: GCA_963693345.1. Lineage (NCBI taxonomy): Eukaryota > Metazoa > Arthropoda > Insecta > Lepidoptera > Pieridae > Pieris > Pieris melete. The sequence continues at coordinate 183,207 of CAVNZK010000346.1, read as the reverse complement.
TACACTGGAATTCTTTTTATACCACTTATATATAGGGATTTAATAAGACTACGACTCAGGAGCCATATCAAACCAATACCAGTGTTTTTACAGAAATTTGGTGCCATTAGGATCCACCTTGGTTACCAACGATAGTGACGAGGAGATTAGTACTTAGTATTGTCTTTGATTAACATAACCATTACACATTTAAAGAAAAAAGCTTTTACCGGATTAAAGTTATGTATTATTATAAATTTAAAATTATTTGACATCATTTTAAATTTATACGTTTCGCGTGCTTTACAGCGTGCGTGGTCAATAATTGTTAATTTATAATAATACATAACTTTAATCCGGTAAAAGCTTTTTTCTTTATAAGAGACTAGCTGATCCGGCAAACGCCGTTTTGCCATGTCATTATATCATTTATGGTTATTGTGCCTCACTCGACATAGAAAGGTATAGTGTATCGCGGACTTTTTTGTAGATATTTATAAGATCTACAATTACTTAGAACATTTTAAGGTTCTATCTTTAATAGTTTAGGCAGTGTACGCAAAATAAGTAATTTTTTTGGTTGATTTTTTACACCTTGTGTCCGAAAAACCCTAATATCTTACGGAACCCTATTTATGTTCAAAATTAAATATAGCCTATATTACTCGTGGATAATGTAGCTTTCGAATGGTGAAAGAATTTTTAAAATCGGTCCAGTAGTTTATGAGCCTATTCGTTACAATCAATCAAACAAACAAACAAAGTTTTCCTCTTTATAATATTAGTGTAGATTAGTACTTACTTATTTCTTGTTCTCAGTTTAATTTTTCTTGTTTTTTTTTAAATAATATACCTAATAGGTACTTAATTTGTTCTGAATTGGATAAATAAAATCATAAGCTAATTTACATTATTATACCATTCACTAATAAAGATGTATTACATAAATAATGAATTGATCTTGATTACGCTAATAAACGGGCCTCTATCTTTACGAACATGAAAAAGCAACAAAATATACAAGAATAAGCCTGTAGACGGCCAGAGCACGGCTCAGAAAAAAAAATATTGCCGTAGAATAACCGTGTAACATTTCACTATACTTGATTATGCTTCATTTATGACACGAATAAACGTGCAGTGATACAATACTGTTAAAAAGTCACATATTATTCACTACAATAATAAAATAACATGTTTTTTCTTGAATATTGAGAAAACTGTTAATATTTTTTTTATAAAAAATATATGAGCTAAAAGATATTTTTTTTACCTTTAATTTGATAATTCATTATATATATCTATTTATTATGTAATTAAAGTAAAGTGATTCCAAACTGTTTTGTTGTTTCCTGAAAAGTTGTTGTTTTTCGATTGCACGTTTATTCGTTGGGGCCATCGATATGAATATATAATTATTTTTATCAGAGTACAAAAATATGTACCTACATACCACTTTAACAACACCAAGCTTGCTTAAGGCAATTAAATCATCTTCAGAATCATCATCTTTTGTACCAATAAAATCATCGTCGCTTGGCCACTCTTTATCTGGTCCAGTATCAAATGGATCCATATCGAAGAACAAATTATCCAAAGGAACATTAGGAAATGTTTTTATTTCCACCTCATCGTTTTGAATGTTATTCTTAGTAGGATCAATATCTATGTCGCAAACATTTTTGGAAAGTGTCAGAGTGGTATTTAAGAGTATGGCTTCTCTATCAATTTTTAATATATCTCTTTCAGTTATCTACAAAAATATTCAGTACATTTATTAGTAGTTTTAATAAGTGTAACGAGTTTAAGACATTTTTCTTTTAATATAAAACATATTTTTATACATAATAAATACCACTTAAGTGTACTTAAGATTTACCTCTTCTTGGTAATGAAGAATACTTTTCAAAACCATAAAGGCTCTCATACATTTTTGCCTAAAGTAATAATATTTCTTCAATAACAAAGCACACTCTTGGCACGCATACATTGGCAACTTTAGCTGTTCTACCTGAAAAATATTTTTTATATCGTAATTAAACATTCTAGGTTCTTAGGATCATGAAAGAAAGAACTGTTTAAAATTCATCTGTTATAAGTGAAATAAGATATTTTTTTGCATGTTTATGCTTATCTGCTATTCAGGACGAAATTGTGTATTACTTACACAGATTCCAGTTATTATTTTATAAAAATTATCCAAAGACCCGGAGTGCAGCTTTAACAAATTAACACCCATTTGTAAACAAACCCTACAAACTTTTGCAGCAGTCATTTTAAGTTAAATTATTATAATTGCATTGAAACTTGTTATAAACAAACGATAACTGCAGTATTATTATTAGCTTAGCATAAATAAAAAAATAAAAACAAACAAAATAAAATTGAAAGAAGCGATGCTTTGCCGCACATGAGTTGTCTTTGTCAGCTGTCGGCTGTCACTACAAAGATTATAATAATTATTGTCGTCTACTATACAGACTGAATATTGAGCACTGACTACAGTCATTAATTTATTATGTTTATGTTTTGCTGCCAGTGCAATAGTTGGGGTGCAGATCCCAAAATACTTTCTATATTATATAAATCTATTGTAAGAAGTCATTTTGATTACAGTTCTTTGGCTTATTTAAATAGCACTCATACACATAAATTGGATATATTGCAGAACAGGGCTTTGAGGATTATATCAGGAGCAATGTGTTCGACTCCCATAAGGGCCATGGAAGTCGAAACTAATATTATGCCATTGATATTGAGACGACTTATGCTTACAGAAAGATACTGTCTGAAACTATTATCATCAAATAATTTACAAATTATAAACAGGATAATACCTCACCCAATCAATATAGATGGTCCTCTCACTTCACCAAATGATCTTCTGACAGGTACAATGTACATCTCCAACTTTGTGCCAGATCTTTACAGAAATACAATCTCATTATTCAAACATTCTCACTGGTCCTGTTACACTCATTCATACAGTTGTATCGCACATCCTATTACGATTTTATCAAATTCAATTGAAAATAATTCAGACCTATTGGCTTTCAAAGAAGAAAATAACAAGTACTATACTATATATACTGACGGCAGTAAAGGCAATGATTTTGTGAGAAGTGCGGTATATGATTCCCAAAAAGATGTTGCTCAAAGCTTTGTTCTAGATAAAAACTGCTCCATATTTACAGCAGAGGCATATGCAGTTTTTGCAGCTTTAAAATCGATTACTTCTATAAACAATTGCAAATATTTTCTAATTTTGACAGGCTCTTTGAGTCTTTTAAATAGTCTTAAGCATGCTACTCTTAATAATTTTAAAACCAATTATATTCTCTATTTAATTAAAGATACTGTCTTGCGGTTGTATAAGAAAAATGTAACTATTGCCTTTATGTGGGTACCCTCACATAAAGGTATTACTGGTAATGAAATAGTGGACAAAGCTGCATATGAAGGGATTAACACTCTTAATGTCAGAAATGTGGTACATGTTCCTATGACCGATTATTATTATAATATAAATAATTCAATAAAAGATATATGGGCAAATTTATGGAAAGAAGATCAAAAACTTAAAGGAAAATGGTATGGAAGTATACAAGAAAATTTACTGAGAAGACCCTGGTATGAAGATTATGAGTTGGATACAGTTAGTCGTGAGTTCGTTACCACAATCAACAGATTGCGTTTTGGTCACAAAACTACACCCGCACATCTCGCTAAACTTAATATTATAGATAACAATGTTTACTCTTTCTGCACTAACGAGATCGCAGATATGAATCATGTTTTTTTTAAATGCCAAAACCAAATTTTCATTTTTAATAGACTACTGTTAGCAAGTGAAATAATGGAAGTTAGTGATCCCTCCCGCCGCCAGTTGTGTGATTTGCTCAAAAACAAAAAATGCACTATGCATTATATAAATACGTTAAAAATACCGTAGGGAAGATTTAAGAAAACAAATGGAATGTTGGAAAAAGAATAACATGTGAAATTAAATGAAGGAAAATAAGTGAAATTTAGTGACCGAAAATAAGATTTGGCTTAAAGGTCTCGTTACCAGGCCATAAAATTAAAAAAAAAATTAAAAAAAAAAAAATGCAATAGTTTATCTGATAAAGCTATCAAATACACGACATTTGTCATAATTTAATGTCAACTTTGGAATTTAGAAATATATTATGTACACACCGCAGTCCGCACAGAGGAATAAACGGAATTATTTCTTATTTTATTTAAATATTATATTAATCGTTTGAAATTATATTCGAGATTTTGTAAGGTATATTGTATACATTATTAGATAATGAGGATATTTTTTGGACCATGGCAACCATTAAATATTGCAGAATTTGCCTACAAATAAATGTTAAAGTTTTTGTTATGGAATCTAACTCTCTAGAGCATTGCTATGAAATATTAACTGGAAAAAGTGTAAGTATTAATGACAAGTCTACAAATTTTAGATCAAGCTGCTATAGTGGGTCTTAGTTTGAAAATTGTTCTAACATACAAATTTTATTTCTGAATTATTATATTAATATTAATATATCGGAATTATATTTAACCTTACCTTTAACCTAGGTCAAGAAGCCTGAATTATCAAAATATGCTTGCTTTGAGTGTGCAGCTTTACTGAAAAAGTTTTATATATTTAAACAAAGGGGACTGCAGAGTCAATTCATATTGGAAAATATTCTTAGAAATTGCGGTGAGGTATGTGTTACTTTTAAAAGATTATAAATACAAAAAAAACCCCAAAAAATACTTAAAACATTCAATAATTTTATTTTCTTAATAATATATTCATATAGCCCCTTGATAACTTAAATGTATTTTTTTTTTACTTTTATATTAAATGTACCTCTTCAGTTGGTTTTTTTTTTATTATTTACTGTTATATTAATTTATTAAACTGAAATGTACTTTAGATTACAGATGATGATATTATTCAGATAGATAGAAAATCTCTATTGTTAGGTTCAAATCTAAGTAAAAGTGATCTTCAATTAAAGTATAGTGATGGAAACTCAACCTATACAGATGATAAAATTGAAAATAATGTATTAATAGATGAGCAGGACTTTGATTGGCCCAGTGATGAAGAATTGCAAAAATTTAAGACTGAAATAGAGATTCCTGTTAAAGATGAAAAAAAGCATCAAGATCCAATAGCATTAAAGGATAAGACACAAAAAAAGAATAAAGTATGTTAAGCTTGCTTATGTAACAAATATCATAGTATAATCATTATATATTTTTTTGTTGTTTGCAATAAGTCAGTATCATTAGATTCCATTTTCTGCTTCATTAGGTCAACATATAAAAATGTTACTTTTCTACTTATAAGAATGGATGAAGTTTTCTTTTATATTTTTAACCTTTAATAATGTATATTTAATTTGTTTAAGATACAAAAACTGAAGGTTAAAAAGAAAATAAACAAAAGAAAAGAGAAGAAAAGTAATCTGGTTAAGAAAAGAACACCTGCTGCAGTAGATTGTATTGATAGTGAAAGTTTCGCTAAACATTTTGCAACTATCCATTTAACGGTAACTCTTTCACTTCATCTTTTATATTGATTTTGGTTCCAAGGAATAAAGTGTTAATTTTAATAATCAATTTTAGGCCAATAATTTATTAAAATATTATGTTTAACTTATGTGGAAATAACATTATATGTAAATAAATTATTTCTTATTATTGATTACTGTACATAAGACAAAGTAATAACATGTTTTTTTGTATTAAATACTTTTTCCTCTTACAAAATGTGTATTTTTAGACAGAAGAGCAATTTGAAGAGGTGAGAAGGCGTAAAGAGTCTAAGAACTATAGAAACTCATTTTACAAGTGTGACATTTGTTATAAAGGATTCATACATACAAAAGCCTGGGAAACACACAACAAACAACATCAAGAGGTATACTGTTTTATTCATAACTTCTATTCTCAAAATATTTTTGTAACACTGTGGTTAAAAATTAATGGAATTTTATAGTATAAGTAAAAAGTAATTTTAATAAGTTTCCAAAAACAAAAAATATTTTCAGCAATCGAAGAAAAATGTTATCTTTATTGTTCTAGGGTAAAGTGCAGTGTGATATATGCAAAATGCGTTTCCGGACAAAGCACAGTTTGCAGGTACACATTCAGTTCCACAGCACAAAGTACCGCTGCAGAAATTGCCCCTACGTAACACTTGGCAAGTGAGTAACACTTATATAATTTAGTGGAAAGTGCTGTTGAAAAGTACTACCAATTTTTACATATTATATAATGAAGCCTGGAGAAGAATGGAGCTGTGTTGGCCTAGTGGCTTCAGCATGCGACCCTCATATCTGAGCTCGTAGGTTCGATCCCCGGCTATGCACCAATGGACTTTCTTTCTATGTGGGCATTTAACATTTGCTCGAGCGGTGAAGGAAAACGTCGTGAGGAAACCGATATGTCTTAGACCCAAAAAGTCGACGGCGTGTGTTAGGCACTGGAGGATGATCACCTACTTGCCTATTAGATTTACAAATTATCACAAAACAGATTCATAAATCTAAGGCCAAGACCTAAAGAGGTTGTAATGCCACTGTTTTTTTATTTTATATAATGAAGTCCCATTGGCTGTGTCTATCTATATAAATGCGATGACCTCATAAACTATTGAACGGATTTTTCTACGGTTTTGACTAATTCCTGAAGAAGGATTTGCTGTATAATTCACATGTAATATATGTTTAATTTTATCAAAATTTATTAAAGTATAATAATCACTGTTGTTATTAAATTTTGCTAAGATGCTACTACGGAAAAATACAAAATACAGTTTCAAAAATAAATTATAATATGAACACCACTATGTTCTATTACTTAAATATATATTTTATTTTTCCAGAAATCACGCCAAATTGCACATCCTTTGGCACAGAGGTCATACATACATTTGCGACCATTGTGGAGAAAAGTTTAGGTAAGTTATGTGGTAATACATATTATAAACGTGAAAATAAATATTTTTTTTATAGATTAATTTGTTTTGATATGAAATGCGTGGTTCTGAAGCAAGCAAGCTAGAGCAGTGGTAGCCAAGTAGCTTTAACGTGCGACTCTCGTCGCACTAACGACAAAGGGACTTTGGTCGATTTTCGGCGGATTCAGTGCACTATTAAACTTTCTCTGTACGCGATTCTCGCTTAAATATATATGTTTATATATATTATTGTAAATTGCATGTTTTTTTTTAATCTAATTTGTTTTTGTTTTACTTTTAATGTTTAAGTTATTTTTTCTTCTTCATTGTAATGTTTCCCTTTAAATGTTGTGCACACTTGTTATTGATGCACATGCATGTATCTTGTTTTCTATGTTATGTGTTCTCTGTAAGTGTTTGTATGTGTCTCGTTAGTGTGCCTTTTAAAATAAAATAAAATAAATGGTGAAGGCAAAGATCGTGAGGAAACCAGCATTCCAGAACCAAAAAGTCGACGGCGTTTATCAGGCACAAAAGACTGATCACCTACTTGCCTATAAGAAAAAACAAACGATTACGAAACCGATACAAAATATGAAACGATTGTAATCTACTTTGTCTTCGCTTCGTGTATTTGATAAGGTGTGATTTCTCTTAAATAACGCCATAGGCTAGATCAGTGTTTCCTAATGTGGGGCCCACGCCCCACAGGGGGCAATTTCATTGTTAATATTAAAAATTATATATGTTCCATTCATAGCACAAAAAAGGTTGGATAACCATGTACGTTTATATTAAAGGTAACCTATAATATCCAAACGTAACGTCTTCCGACTACCACAAATATGGTCGGGCAGAATTCGCTTGTAAAATTAATAAAAATATTAAGACTTATAAAATAATATTAATTTTACAGTAACCGTAACGCATACCTAACTCACGTGCGTTTAAAACATCGTTCGGACTGGGTGTGTGGTTTCTGCGCTTCCACTTTTGTGTCCCAACTTGGTCTGATGCAACATAAAAGTTATCACCATGCGAGTCATGATGTAAGTATTCCTGAAAAGGTATTACGACCAAATAGTTTTACGTTTGTTTATCAGGGTTACCATTAAAACATGGCAATGAAGCACTCTCGGTATAATGTTCATGGTTTATGGTTACAGAACAGTGACCTCTTACAGGATATTAAATTTGTCGTCCCTTACTCATTCCCTAGGTTTAAAATCAACAATATATTCCAAATTCCATCTGCCAAAACCAACCTAGGAGTTCAGGCACCTCTCGTTCGAATTCTTCGCGATTTCAACAAATTGAACACAGCGTATCCAGAGCTGGATATATTCGGTAGTGGGCTGATCGGTTTTAGAGAAAGCATTGTGGGTGCCTTTCTCGAACCTAATTTCGCTGTTTTTCTGATTTTTCTTTTTTTTTTCTGCATAGTGCCATAGTTGTTGAAAATTTTATTTTATGTTTATGTTAAAAAATTGATTTTATTTTAATGTGTGCTTGTATTGTCGTGTGTGTTTTAGTTGTATTTTTTTTTTAATTTCTATTTCATTTTTTTGTTGAGAAACTTATGCTTGCATTAATTGTCACACATTTTAGATGTAAGATTTTGTAAAATAATTAGTAAACTTAGGACTGTGTGTGATGTCGTAAGCTTGATAACTAAATAAATAAATGGTTTTAAACGTTGCTCATGTGTGCCTACAATATCGTTAATGAGGAATAATAGTAGGCTAGCCAAGATCGAAATGATTTTAAAAGTTCATTAACATGGTAAGTATTACTGTGATCTGGCAAAGTTTCAGTGTAGGTCTGAAGGTCTTTTTTATTTCTAAAAACAAAAGAAAATTCATCAAATATTTCCCAGCCAGTAACAGCTTTTATTGGAAAATTCAATTGACATTTTTTGTGTTTTTCTATACTTATTATGTTTGTTTCCCACCGATGTAACCTTCCCTGGACTTTCACAAATATTTCAAGGTCGTTATTGGCCAAATTGGTCCAGCCATTATTTTTTTTAAGGAAAAGCAATTCAGTTTATAAATAGAATAACGAAAATAAGATATTTTAATAAATTAGTCGTGTTTAAACATAACACACGCATAAATGTAAATATTCAACAATGGTGACTGAACAACATAACAAACTTAATAGGAAAAAACAGAAATAGATGAGAATCCAGATGCGCCCCACTGTGCCGAATGTAATATGAAGTTCGCGAATACGGAGGCGTTCAAAAAGCATTTCCTCACTGCGAGGAAACACGAAGAAACTGCACAGACCATGTATGTATTATATCTAGAAATATATTTAATTTTTAATTCAATAATTTATGGTAATTACCATAAATTCATTGTCATCGCACTAGATAGGCTTTTACTAGTCTAAATACGATTCCCGTTTTAATAAGATAATAATAAATTGAAAGGTCTAGTGTAGAGAAGTAGTTCTTGATCTAGGGACTATTTTGATATTGAAAGATTATTTTAATTCTCGTTTTTAGATTGTTAGATATTATCATCTCGTTAATTAAGTTATCTTGTTATTTGTTTGTATAGATTCTTTTCGTTTTGGGTGAGTACGATAAAGTATATAACCAAACCCTTTAAAATATTATTTATTAGCAATTTGTTCGGTTACATATTTGGTACATATTCATGCAGATAACATAAACAGGCGGCCTTATCCCTAACAAGCTATCTCTTCCAGTCAACCCTAGGAATAAGTAAAAATGAATACTTATGGTAAAATGCAAAAAAATACTAAATTAAAAAAATATAGATAATGTGGAGTTACACAATTACAAAACCAAAAAAAAACATATCTTGAAAGTCATTAATTACAGTGCTAGGTTGTAAAATACATAAAAATAATATATTTACAAAATAAAATAAAAATATTATAATTACAAAAGTCACAATTAAACAGATGGAAAGGATTTTTTAAAAGGCAACCGAGCCTACGGGACGCCCAAAAAGGGCAGTCATCGCAGCCCATGGGCACCCATTCTAGTGAGTGCGTTGCCGGCCCTTTAAAGGATATGGTTAATAGGTGTTTATCTAGAAGACTTTTAAAGGACGTTAGACGTTATTTGACTTAATTTTTATATTAAGTTTTACACGGATTAACATCATATATTGACGGTCTCGGTAACTCCCCAGTATAGGTTGTCGGGAATGTGGCGAGACATTTGCTAGTAAGGAAGAGCGTCGCCAACACGCCCATATTCATCAATCGCGGTACGCCGGCGGCTATCGGCCGAGTGCGCCACCCGCGCCTGCCCGTTACCCTCGATTGAAGACTGACGACCATGAACCTGATAACGGGCCTACGATTTGGCCTAATAAGTGTCCTCTGGTAAATATGTTTGAAATTAACTAAACCTAACTTTTTCTAAGGGTTTTTCACATTCTGTGTTATTCCTTCAAGTTTAGCTCTATTTTCTTATGCCGGTAGGTAGATTGCCTCATCTGTACTAATATTATAAAGAGGAAACATTTGTATGTAAGTATGTTTGTAACGAATTGGCTCAAAAAGTAAATTCATCAGTGACAATGTAGCATTCAAATGTTGATACATTATCACTGATAAATATAGGCCATTTTAATTGCAAGAAAAAAATAAAGGATCCCTACTAAAACTACAATAATGTTACCCAAGGTGTAAAAAAAATGCATATTAAATATCTTTCATCGCATGCGTTGCGAAAACTGGCGATAGAACAAAAAAATGTTCCACAATTTTAAAGAAAGAACATATCAATATCTAAAAAAAATGTTTAAAAAATAAATGACCACCCCTGCGAAAAAATCTAATTTTAAATTTAAAAAAAAATATTTTTTTAAAATAGTGTTCCGAGATGATAGCAAGTGCCCGCAGTTTGTCGGCGCATTTCCGCACAGCGCATCCACACGACGAATACGTCAAGGAGAAACCACATGTGTGTCACGTTTGCGGGTCGCGGCTACAGGTATTTTACCTTTATTTGAATCTCGTAGGCGAGAATCGAACCCAAGACTGCTCGTTCCGCAAACTACTTTGGGGCAGATCAAGATGGGTCTCGCTTTATCACATGTTTTAAAATTAATATTAAAAAATAGCTTTGCAGATTTCGTATGAAAACCTAAAGCTTATTCCAGATCCGCCCTTGAGTATGCTTCAACTAAGACACAGAAACAGTTATTACGGCCTTATTTTATAAAGCCATCTTCAACTCAATAATAGTGGAAACCAAGTTTAAGAAGACCTGGAGCAAGACACGCCGCATCATATTTTAAGTCCGTTAAAAAATATATGAACGTAATAGACTTGACTGTTTTTATAGAAGACTAGCTGGCCTGGCGAACATCGTACCGCCTAACAGTCGATTCTTTATTTGTTTTAAATACTTATTCTGCTATTCGGGACACCGGTCTAGCTAGTAAGATAAAAAAAAAAAATTGATAAGACAACAAATACATTATGTCAAAAAATAAAAAAATACTTTCCCGGAACCCCTCCACTAACACTTGAACTTTATGCTATGGTAAAAAATTGACTTTTAAGTATTATTACGAATATTTTGTATGGGAATATAGAAAAGTGTTGTTTTTAGACTTTATTTTTAATTTTTCTCCGTAAGAACCATCCTCGTACTTCAAGGTATATTATAAAAAAAAATCAGTGAATCGGTCAAGCGGTTTTCATGTTATGTCGTGACAACGGAAAACGGGTTTCATTTATATATATATATAGATATGTTTTTCAGTACTATGCTCGACTAATCGATTTTGTAAAATATTTTTTTGTAAATAGGTATTCTTTTTAATTGATTCTATTCAGGTGGTAGGTGAAATACCATTTCATCATAATCATCTATGGTTATACAGCCCCTTGTGGGCCTTTGCCTCCTCAATTACACTTCGGCGTCGCAATCTATCTAGTGCTTCCTGCGTCCAATTGCGAACCCCTATTGTTTCGAGGTTCTTGACAACTCCATCCCACCAACGCAGCCTCGGTCTACCGGGTTTTCTTTTGTCACCGGGTTGTGAGTTAAATAAAGTGAACTATCATTTAAATCAATAAAAATCAGTATGTCTCCTAATTTTTTATTGTAATAATCCAGATAATCGATGTAACAATACAGTTAAACATGAATCCCCTTATTCATCAAAATAATCTGTCTTTTCATTACAGCGTAAATATAGTTTGACAGAAAAAGACGAAAGATTACTTTAATTAAAAGAGTGTAATTGGACAAATTTGGTTTTACGAATAAAGCGTCTTATCAATTCACAGACTAAATACAGCCTCGAAGCACACATGTTGAGTCATTTGAAAGAAAAGCCGTTCAAATGCAGTCAATGCGGGCGCGGATTCAACAGTGCGGGATGTCGCGCGAGTCACGAGAACACCGTGCATTCGGACTTGAGACCGCACCAATGTTCTCTTTGCCATAGAGCTTTTAAGAAGAAGGCTACATTGAAGGCACATTTTATGGTAACACTCGTGACTCATAAAAAAATATGAATACTCTTATTTTTAATTCCGTAGAATTCTGAGAGCTATAATTTTTTGACACGTCAGAGATGGCAAACCTGTTTGGCTGGGCACATTTTTCAATTTCAATACGAGTCTATACATACACTTTATTGTCAGTTAATGTATCCATTTTATTAAGTGTGGTGCTCCACATTAAAAGTGGTTTTACGGCGACTGATAATTATGTCCCTTGTCATCTCAAACAGTAAAAAACGCACATGTAAAGATAACATTTTTTTCTAAAGATTTCCTAAACCTGGAATTAGTAGGCAGTGATGCCAGCTAAAGAATATAATAAAGTTATTAAAGTTCGATATATTGTTCGTGATATTGAAATATTTGTTATTTTTGTATTAGGTCACTTCAGTAAGTAAATATTTAGATGTACCTTTTTGTAGGTAAAACATAAAAAATACGTAGATTTTTTTTAATTACCTTCAAATAAGTCAAAATTGTCCCTTTTTCAATATATAATTATAATTTTTCAATATGTATATAGATGCCTTCAAACATTAGTGTTTCATAGCCGTATTACGAGGTCCGATCTCGTTGGTCAGTTTAATAAAAATCGTATTAAGCTCTGACACAAATATATGTAGGTGATACGAAGATTCACCGGGTCATCTACTATTAAATATGTTTTCTAGACGCACACTGGCGAAAAACCCTACCGGTGCGAGATCTGTGGTCACGCGTTCACTCAATCTAACAGCTGCAAGAGCCACATTAGGAAAGTGCATGGAGAGCAACCGCCCCGAATACTTACTAGGACAAGGCATACATATTAAACTCTTGAATTCTCGTCAATTGTAATAACAACTTTATTCCTATGTGTTAAGGTATATTTTGCAATGAATAAAAATGTAACTGTTTACTCTGGTTTTATAATCGGTCTCGGACTCAGACACTGGATACATGCTAAAACGTCTATGGTGACGATAAGGTATGGTACAATTTATATAAGCCTAAAACTGCCGAAACGCTTAATTACTCAGAATAAAATACTTTTATTTGTAAAATAGTTAATATTTGTGGTAAGCGCATCTTAAATTATGAATAATTTATTGTAATATAATAAAATTATCTATATAGTTGTAGTTGTTTTATTGTGACCCCTTCATTTATATTTTGCATAAAATACAACCTTATAGCAAAATAATTTAATAAAGAATTGTTATACTTTTATGTTTTTTCTTGGTTCTGTAATTTTTATTGACCTGCGAACATAATATGAATTCCGAAAATCTGAAAAAAAACATGAGAAAGTAAAAAAAAAAACACATTAAATAAATTCAAATGGTCTGATTTCGTAATATAAGTGGCCTGGGTGTCTGCTTCGTTTATGATTTTTCTATAAGCAATATAAACATCAGTCAAAGTAAAGTAGTAAAGTGCTCTTTTTTTACATATTCAGGCAACGCAGCGCTCCCAGGGTGGCAGACGTGGTCCTTAATATTCCTTTTAGTATAATTCGCTAATATTAAAGTCTGCCTCATGGCGGGCATTCACGGGCGATCACTTTCGCGCCAAGCCAAATTCATGCCATTCACGAACGCGCCAGCGAGCCGTTTCATTAACCATTTGATCATTTTGAGTGTAGGCGTCGATAGCACCGGACGTGTTCATAATGAACTTCGATTCAGATGTGATATGAGTTTTATTTGTCTACCATAGCGGTTTGTATAGTTTTAAAAAAAAGAAAGTGGTGTAAGGATTGGTTGCTGAAAAGATCGCAACTCACTCACATAAATTTAATGAAGGAGTTGACGTTTTTTCTAAACTTATACATAAATTGAATAATTAAGTCACGGTTTGAACTCATTGCAAAAACGATTTATATTAACAATGCGTCACGTGCTTCTCGTCCAACGGCTAAACAGTAAACGCAAACTAAAATCAAAATGGCGTGTTTGGCTCGCGAGTAACACCATTCACGTGCGAGTAAACCATATGGCACGATGGCTCAGACCGACCGGACCGTTGGTTTTCCGCATTCACAAGCGAGCCGCCTGCGTATGCGTGCCGCGCCAATTAACTCGGCGCGATGGACTTTCGCGCAGTTGGAATTAATAATCGCGCCGAGCCAATCCATTTGGACCGACAGTGTTTTCACATTCATGGACGAGTTTAGGAACGACAGCGTGCCAAATGTATCGATGGATCGCCCGTGAATGGCCGCCATCACGACTCACGAGCAAATCATATTAATATTTTGCTTGCCAGCTCCCCAGCTATTCGATTATTATAATTATTAAGAACAATATTATATTGTATACAATATTATTAATATATATTATAACCATAGATTTATATCGTTAGATAGGCCCTTACCGCAGTGAGACCGCGCCGTGTTGTTCCACAGTCGAAGTGAGTGAGCTAACTAACCTGGGATCAGTGCACCCCTAATCACAGTGTTAGCCGGACGTGTTGTAAAGGACGTTTGCGAGCAGTTTAGTGTCACAAAATGCCATCGTGTGCCTTTCTAAAGTGCAACAACAATTCTAGAAACACAAATAAAGCCAGAGGTGTAACATTTCACTCGTAAGTATTGCGATTTGATTTAAAAACTTTTATTTTTCCTTCCGCACTGTCTAAAATAACAAATTTAAATGGCGAGTGCACGAAAGAGAAAGTAGTGTTTGCATTTAATGTAGGAGAAAAAGAGATAACACATTTTTCTCAGTACATAGGTAATAACAACAGATAAGTACAATGGCAGAAACACGATTTTTAAACTACTCGTTAGTGTGCGTGTGTCCGCATTTTGTTAACGCACACATTCAAAAACAATGCCACAGTTTTTGGTGTCGGGGCCTATCTAACGATATAAATCTATGATTATAACATTTTAAAAGGATTTATTTGACTTCGACTAGCACGCTATCTATACTAATATTATAAAAAGAAAAGTTTGTGAGGTTGTAGGAGGTAATCTCTCTACTTAACCTGTTTTTAAATAAGAAAATACAATTTTACCAATGCATGAGGAAGGTTTATATTATTTTAAACGTATTAAGGTCACTGGGAAGTCGGCCGGTCACTATTATTATAAAAGGCTGTATTACCAAAATATCACAGATTAGTAATCATTAGTAATAAATCTATTTTAAACTGTAAAACTTCTTCGGTATGTGAAATGTCGAAGTTACATACATATTTTAAATCTATGTTATATGACAATTTATCTTGTGTAATCTATATTGTGCATTAATTTTGTAATTTGTAAAATGTAAACGAAATAATAATGTCAGGCAACGTAGTTTAAAAATAATATATAAATTATTTAATTATGTTAAAACATAAATGAAATATTATAGGTATAAAGTGTAATATTGTATTGATTCGAATAATACAAAGTTTCACTGTAGTAAACAAGATCATCACTTGTTGTAAGCTCACAATAAAATAAAGTTTTGGTCTTAAAAATAAGCTTTTATTTAAAGCCTTATAAAGTTTAGTTTATGTTTTTCATTCTCTTTTTTTGATTTGTCTAATGGTGTTAAAAATGTCAACCGTAAAAGCTTGTCGAGTTTGCTTAGAAATGCATGTGAAGCTTTTTAAAATGTCTTCAAATACTTTGGAACGCTACTACGAATTACTGACTGGAACAATCGACGTAAGTGTCTATTTTAGTTAATATATATATTTTTGTGGATTTTTTTTTATATACTAATTGAAATTAATTTTTGATTCAAGAGACCTCTTTCTATTTCAAAATTATTTGTTCCCAGATATGAGTTTAATTCTTGAAGGTTTTTTTGCTTCATAAAATTGCTTATCTTCATACATGATATCTTTTTTAGGTAAATACGCTTGGGCTACCTGATTATGTGTGCTATGTGTGTGCTGGACAAATGGTGAAGTTTTACTTATTCAGGCAAAAGAGTTTACGCGGTCAAACAGTATTACAAGGGATACTAAAAAGTAGAGGAAAGGTACAAATTTGGGACATATGCATATAAACTTATAAGTTTTTATACATATTTTAATATTTTACAGCTTGGAGTGGTAAAGGAAGTGGTAAATAACTAAGTACATATTATTATTATATTTTCAGATCACGGAAAAAGATGTAAGACAGGTAGATAAAAACAGCCTTATTCTTGCGTCTAATCTAAGTATTCAAAAAGCTATGTATGTTAGCATAAGTGCAGATTCTACTATAAATGAAGATGTTTATATGAAGATTGAAGATAATCAGTTAGATAAATTAGAACAATATGATGAAGATTCATATAATGACAATGATTTTGATTGGCCTAGTGATGAAGAAAATCACAAGAACAAAATTAAAAAGGAAATGGTTGATGTTTCTGTAACTGTTAAAAGGGAGAAAGAAGAAAAGACTGATGATGTATGTGTATAATAATATTTTAATTGACCTTACCTATCAACATTGTCCCAAAAGTTGTTGGGCCCAAAGGGTAAGATTTAGAGACTCAAGAATTAGGGTTACGACATCCATTAGGTAAATCTATAATGTAAAAATCAAAAACTTTTTATCATATTATGGCAGTCATACTATGTGCTAAATCTCGACTCTGAATCTTAACCTTAGAGTATAGTAATAGAGTAAGTATGTAGTTTTTTGGTAAGCTATATAAAATTAAAAAAACCATTCACTTGACACCAGTTACATTTTAAATTTTTTTAGATACCTCTAGCTAGATTGAAGAAAGCAAAGAAAAGTAAAAGAAAGAAAGTGGAGACTCCCAAAAAGCGTCGCGGGCGACCAATGCACGCGCTAAGACGTAACACCAATCTGCCAGAGGATGCTGTCACCCCAGAAGACTTCCACAGATATGTCAATGTGGTTAACTTGACGGTAATAATTTTGTTATGTATTCCTTATCAATGATTTTACGGATTTGCTTTAATCTTGTATTCATTAATAAGTATTCCTTAAATTATTTATCACGACTTATTATTTTTATTGATAGATAGCTGAACAAATGGAGGAAATAAGTAAACGTCGAGAGTCAAAGAACTATCAAAATGCCACATTCAGATGTGAGTTATGCTTTAAAGGGTTCCTGGACTCACGAACATGGCAAAATCATAATAAAAATCATGTCGAGGTAAGACCAATAATATTCACAATTTTCAGTCAAATGCGATGCCTAACTCTTTCTCCAGTTCAAGTATTTATTGTTATATTGTATAGACAGTTGTGTGATTTAAAAAAAAAATTAAGTGCATTAACAAAACTATGATTTTTACAGGGCCTTGTGGAGTGTGACATTTGCAAGTTGCGTTTCAAGGACAAGTATATAGTGGGAAAACACCTTAGACGACATGGTACCAAGTATCATTGCAAACAGTGTCCATATGTGTCTACTGCTGTGTAAGTCAATCGACAATATAAAATAACAGGGTTTTTTTTATAATTGACCAAGTATTTGTTTGTTATTTGTCTACTTTCGTCACTTATTTGTTTAGTCTATTGTTCGGGCTTACAATAAGACCAATTTGTTTCCTTCCCACTTCAATTCTAGTCGAGTGGTGCGCCCGCGCCATCTAGTGTAAAAATTTGAAGTTAGATGAATATGTTCTCGCTTCGTATGGTTGGACATTTAATTTTTAAACATTTTCGAAATAAATAGCCTATATTACTCAGTTTCATGGGCGGATAGTGAATTTATGGGAAAATACACTGACCGAAAAAACAGACGAGGAATTCCCCGTTCTCCGTTCCTCAGAGATTCCAGCCTTATGATGGGATTTTTTTTAATTTTAGATATTTTTAAAATTTGAAATATCGCCTATTGTTTTCAGTGGGGCAAAGGGCCCTAAAGTATCCACGGGTGGACTGTTGCCCAAAAAGCCCTTAGGTAGATCCGTCCCTGTTCAGTTCAGTAGTTTTTGAGTTTATCTGTACATTCCTATTAAGTATACAATTTTAATATTGCGGATATTGAGGACTTTATTTAAATCGTAACTTAAGTTTTTTTACAGAGTTGCTTTACATAATCTATATTATTACAGGCATCAAGCAAAACAGCACATCCTATGGCATCGCGGTGTTACATACAGCTGTGAATATTGCGAAGAAGTCTTTACGTGAGTTTTTTCCGTATTTATAAATTTATAGTTCAGCGATCACACTGGTTGTTTATGTATCCCTCAATAATATGTACTACTGACCATATTCTCAAACATTTACAGTCAATGGATGTCGTACATGACACATGTACGTCTAAAGCATCCATCAGACGTGGTGTGCGGTTTTTGTGGGTTCACCTTCATTTCGAAGTTGGGTCTTCATCAGCACAAGTCCCTTATGCACCGAGATCAAGATGTGAGTTTTGCTTTTGGCTATGGCCAAAATAAATTGAGTTGTGTCCGTTTTTATTAAAAAAAATTTGCTTCGCTCAACGCAATAGAAATTAAGTAACTCAAAAAATTACGATTTTTTTTTTGTATTCACTCATGTGTAATATTTATATTGTGTTCAGAGAGAAATGTCAAACTCTTAGATTAATAGTAAAAGCGATATATCAATTGTGTAAAAATTACCACCTGTGACATGGGGTGGACACATTTCTTCAGTTGTTTTATTGATTATTCTTACTGTGCCTAAAACACATCGTCGATTTAAACACAGTTAAACTTTTTAGTTACGAAATTTTCCGTCAGCATAGGAGCAAGAGTTAAGTGCCCATGTGAAAAGAATAATATATTGGTACACAGCTAGGTTTTAATGAACAATTTTAGGTGTGACTTCTACACTGATGGTATTATAATAAGAAATATAACGAAACATAACGTTAATTAAATTAACCATTTTACTCCTGTGTGCAGGAGAAAAGAGATATAGAAGATAATACTCAGGCCCCGTATTGTGCGCTGTGCGATGTGAAGTTCGCATCAAATGAAGCGTACAGCCGACACATGGTCACTGCGAGGAAACATGTGGAGACCAATGAAAATAAGTGAGTATATCTCTGGAATATTTATTTAAAACCTATATAAACAATTTTTTTTATATTCTGAGATAGAACTATCGAGATATAATCTCACAAATCTTATAAAAATTATGCTAGCCGATTTGGATTTCGATTCTCCATAGGCCTTACTACATATTTTAGCATGACTCTGAGATTCTAAAAACTAACACAGACATAATCAAATCTTAAAAAGTCAGAAAATATTTATTCAGAAATTAAATATGGAAATATTTAATCAGACATCTATGATGGAAATTATTTTTTGTAAAAGGTTTTTAATACTTTACAGGAATGGGTGTCGTCACTGTGGCGTGTCTTTCAAAACAGCAGACGAGTTACGTGCACATGTGCGTACGTCACACGATCGTCGGCCATGGACGCGTACCGACGGATCCAAGAAAAATGACTCTAGGAAATATCCGATGCAGTGTCCGCATGTATGTTTCTTTAGTTTGTAATTATCATTTGTGAACATATTTTAAAGTTTGTAAATTTCTAAAATTTCCGTCGGCAGTTGTCTAAATTTCAGCAAAGGAATACTAAAACTGTCCTTCAAACTATACCTTAATATAATTAACCTTTATTCAAGTTGCAAATAATAAAGATACTTTACCACAATTTTTTTATATCACAATACAGTTCATAAATAAAAACATATTCAACATGAATACATCTACATTTTGAATTATTTAAACTCTATCTACTTCAGTTTCTACTACGCATTGTAATTTAAATTTTAAATATAACTTTTGTAAACTTTTTGCTTGGTCATTGCGAAACCCTAAGAATTACGCTTCTTGTATATTTTCTTATATGCATAGAAAATTTAGGTATAATTTCTTTAATTTATAAATAACATTTTCTTATTACAGTGCCCGCAACAAATACCTAATGCGCGCTCATTTTTCTGGCATTTTAGAAAAATTCATCCTGATATTGAGTATCCTATAGAAAAGGGACATGTTTGTGAAATATGCGGTAAAGCATTTACGGTAAGGCAACTTAAATATACTACATACTTAAATATAATAATTTTATTAGTTATTCCTAGAGTCTAATTTTGTGACATATATACTTTATACATTACTAGCTGCCCCCGCGAACTTCGTTTCTCCTAAATGTGATTTGAATATTTTGCTGTGCTACCCCTAAGACTGTTCGGTTTTCCGGAATGAAAACTTTTTAGTTTTTCTGTGTATTTTTCTCTATATAAACTTCAGAGTTAGAGATTTTAATTAACAAATAAAAAATAGGGGTTGATCATAGAAGGGTGAAAATTAAGGGTTGTATGTATTGCTGTATCATAAAAAATACATTTTAGGGGTGGACACCCCTTATCACTTAGGGGTTTGAAAGATAGATATTAGCCGATTCTCAGACTTACTGAATATGCATAAAAAAATTTAAGAATCGGTTGTTCTCCGTTTCGGAGGAGTATGGGAACGAACATTGTGACACGAGAATTTTATATATTAGATAAAGCTAACATGTTTGTTTGTTTGTCTATCTGAAGGCTTATCTAATGAATGATGTGGGAAAAAAAGTGACAAAAAACAAAGTCAAACGTTAGAAAACTGTTGGAAATTATTTGTTTCCAGAAAAACGCCCTTCTATCGTACCACAAGTTAACGCACTCTGGCGAGCGTGCGTTTAAATGCGGACAATGTGGTAAGGCCTTTCACATACGACGGAATCTCTTGCTTCACGCGGCTGTACATTCCGAACAGAGGCCTCATGTTTGCACTGTGTGTGGGATGAGGTTTAAAGTCAAGACTGTATTAGATAGACATTATAGGGTGAGTCATTACTTTGTATTAATTTATGCTAATTTTCTGGTACTTACTGGAACAATATAAAAATAAGTTTAATTTACATTGCATTATATAATTTATAAATTAACAATTTATATGATTGAAAAATTACATTCAATTAGTAATATTCCTTAGTTTGCAAAGAACCGTACCTGATGATTTTCTGTATGTATTTATGACCTGTGGTATATATTACTTACCAAAATGGGTTATTGAATAAATTATTAATTTGGAGATCAGTCTAGTAGAAGATTGTATTAATAAATGAATTGAAGTATCGTAACAAACAAAAAAAAGGTACATACTTATAATTGTAATTTTTGGGGAAAACCTGTTTTTTTTCTTTTATATTCATGGAATTATTTGAATCTTAAATGTCGCCTAATATTAAGTTGGTTGAAGCCCTATTATATAGAGTTAAATAATATTACCTTTTAGGTGCACACCGGTGAAAAGCCCTATCAATGCGACGTATGTGGTAAATCGTTCACTCAGTCCAACAGCTGTCAACTACACGTGCGTACAGTTCACCTAAAGCAGCCTGCGCCGTATGTCAGTCGCGCGCGCAGAGAACGACAGAATAAGGCGCTTGCGCAGCCAAATCAGTTACTAATGCCGAATAATATTGTGAACTAATAAAAAGTAGCGGCATAATGTAGTCTATAGAGAAATGTGTCCTGTTAACAGTTAGTAGCGTTTTTATTGGTAATATTACGGTCGTATAGTTAAATTGCGCTTGCTTTAATTGGTCGCAAATCAATTTCATTTTTATACATACACCATCATAAATTACGCTTATTTTTATAAATATTTACTTTTATATATTTCGTCTAGACAGATGAGTACAATGTAACCATGGGAAAATACTTTTTTAAAACAGCAATTTTACAAAAAAAATAATATTAAATATATATGTGAACGTTTTTTAGTGAATACTATGAACAGCTGGTAATAATAAAAAATAGTAAGAGAGTTAATCTAAGGTAGGTAAATTTGCTATATATTTAATTAGAATCTAAAATGAGATCAATGCTATTAGTTAAAGTAGTATAATAAAAAGTGACATAATAATTGTATTATATTATTTTTATTCACTGTACAGTATTAAGATATATTAGATACATATTTTATATTAAAAGTTTTTTTATTAACAATTATTTTACATATTGTATCTGTTTTAATTAAATAATATTTCCTGCAGTCTTAAAGATTTAATCAATTCATTTGTCCTATTAAAACATTAATATATGTAAATAAAACTGTTTTTTTAATTTGCTGCACTCTTTATATTTCACAGTGAATCTTATATTTTCACTAATAAAAAAGTATGCAACAGACATGCTTGCTGTTTCAGTGTTGTATTGGTTTAAGCAATATACAACAACAATAAACCCTGTTTACAAATGACAACATATATTTCTTGTACTGGTTAATTGTCCTGTGATACTATGGACAGATCCAAAAATCATCACCCAATAAGTAATGTGTCCAGTATGTCAAACTCAGAATTATACTGACAGAGAGAACAACCACCAAAACCTAACAAAAGGTTTCATCTCCGAACAGCATTAAAATCAGTAACTTATCAGCAGACAAATCTGCAGTCAAAAGTTCTAATATGTTGTAGCTGCCCCATGTGCTGCAATTACAGCATCACACCGTGTTTTCATTGATTGTATTAATCCTTCACATAAATCTGTGCCCCTCATTGTCTCCCATACATTGTGGCAGTGAGTAACAAGCATTTCTCTTGTCCTCTCATTATTATTATCCCATCGCTGCAGCATTGTCGCCCATATATAATTAAAAGGATTTAAATCTGGAGAATTTATAGGCCACAAATTTACTTTTACTCTAGACTGATTTTGAAACCAACTTTTAACTGCATTAGAGGTATGTAGTTGACTACTTTCTTGAAATATCATAATTTCTGGAAGCTCTGGATATACTGTACATATGGTTGGTATTATAGAATCCCTCATTAGGTCTACATAGCTTTCTCCATTCACTGACATGCCAATTAGATCAGTAAGTTCCCCAGGTCCAGCAGTACTCATCCACCCACACATATTTGCTACAATACGAGTATATTTATTTTTGGAGTTTACATTGAGGGGTTCATATTTGATGTTCTCTGTTCGTAATGGATGTCGACGTCCAGGTGAACTTGATAGAAAACTCTTTTCATCAACAAATATTGCATTGAAAAAATTATAATCTCTAAATTCTCTAGCAAACTTCAACCTTGCTGCTTTATTAGTTTCTGTCATAATAACTTTAGAAGAGATTTTACCTTCCCGTTCTAGAGCTCTCCTTACTGTTCGAAGAGAACAATTAAACTTCTGAGCGAAAAATCGAGTTGGTGTTAATGGTTGTGCTTCATAAATAGCCAACATATTTCTTGTATCTTCTTCTCCTATCATGTATGGTTGTTGACGCTTTCTGGGTCGATCTTGTAGGTGACCTTCTTCTTCATAACGTCGAATCCATAGTCGTACTGTATTTCTCTGTAATACCAAATAAACATTATCACACTCGCTACTAGAAAGGCAAAGGAGTATTTTGACTGCAAGATTTATTTTATCTCATGAAACAATTTATTCAATTTTAAAGTACATTTAATACTACTCTGTTGCTTTGTACAACACAGTTTCATAATACAAGAATTTTGTATAACAACAATATGTGTAATAAATGTTTTTAGTGTACGGTATTTTCTATATAAGGTAGAGAGAATGAATGTTTACATCGTCAAGTTATATACGGTGAGGTAATTAAATAACGTACTGTTATTCCCAACTTTTCTGATATTTGCCTTATATTAAAGCCTTCTTCATGATACACTAGAATTTTACTTCGTTGCACAATATCCAAATTTCGTGAAGCCATGGCGAGTACAACACCACAGCACACTAAGAATTACTTCTTTGATTACGACACCAAGAAAGATTTGAAAGTCTTCGCATTAGTAACTAAGAATTAAATAATACTATAAAACATAGTACATAATATAAACTATTATTTGTTTTTATTCCTTTCGTCAATAAAGATGGCGCGTCTCAATTGTCATATATGGATATGTCACTGTGATGTCAGTCACATATGACGGAAGCAGGCTTGCACATGACAGCGACGTGACGTAACGTCAGCCATGAGCCATTAATATCCTTAGAAAAAAACTAAAGTACATACGTATTACGTAACGATTTCCTAATGGCTTAGTTCAAGTTAGTTCAGAACTTCAAAAAGAGCTTGATTTCTCTAAATCTTAGTAATTAGTATGTCGTATTAGTCAAATCAGCCCTGATGCTCTTTTAAAGAAAAATAATTTGTTTATATATCTGTAGTTGTTCGTATTGTTATTTAAAGACCTATACTTAAATATTTTTCTGTGAATGTCAATTTTCAAAGTCAAAATTTTCTGATATATCGGCGTTGTAAAAATAGTAAATAAATAAAGTCTTAAATAATCGTAATTAATATCTCATATAATGAATAAATTTCAATGGAATTTGTGATCATATGTTATTATTTATAAGTATTTAAAATATATGTTTAGTGGTACAGAATGCAAAGCGTAAAAGCCTGTAGAATTTGTTTAAAAATGGATACAAAATTTTCTGTTTTACACCCAAAAAGTTTAGGATTGTGTTATGAATTACTGACAGGAACAAGTGTAAGCTGTGATAAAATTTGTATTACTTTTTATCAAATTTTTAATGATGCCTGGTGCTAAAGTGCCTGGTATATTATTTCCCCATAAATTAAAATGATATATGTATGATTACAACATATTGTAAAACATCTCTACCAGAATGGCTTAAAGCATTGCTATGATTTGCAGTCGGTGTTGATTTACATGTTGTTCTGCTGTTAATACCGATAGAATTACACTAACTAAATATGATAAAGTGTAACTAGATAATTGTTCAAAATTTCCAGGTACAAAAAGGTTTACTAAAATATGCTTGTTTTGAGTGTGCTGCTCTATTAAAAAAGTATTTTTGCTTTCGGCAAAAGAGTCTTCGCAGCCAATTTGTTTTAGAAAATATATTAGAGCACTGTGGAAAGGTTAGAATTGTAAAAATAATACTGTTATTTGTTATTTTAAAGATATTTTTGGGATTAATGAAAATAAAATTAAATTTTAGATAACATCAACACATATAAATAAAATTGATAGGCAAAGCTTACTTTTAAATTCAAATCTAAGTAGAAATGAAATTCAACTAAAAGACATTGAATTATTAGAAGATATACCTTGCGCAGAAGAAAAGTTTAGTGTAGAGAATAATGATAATATAGACTTTCATTGGACATGTTCAAGTGACGAAGAGCCAAAAATTAAAAATGAGGAAAATGTAGTTATTGAAGTTCCAGTTAAAAAGGAAGTTGCAGTCAAGGGCAAAAAACGTAAGGTATGTTTCTTTGACAATGTTCAATATAGTCAATTGCTCTCTAGCCAATGATATTAAATATTGCAAAACCTGTCCATAGAGGTCTTCAAAGCATTTTTACCTCTTATATGTTGTGAAATTAATAGAATTTTTCAGGCCAAACAACAAAAGGCCCAGAGATGGATAAGAAAGAAAAAGAATGCGCGGAAGCAAAATGGTGTTAAAAAAGGAGACCATAAAAAATCTGTTCCTGCCACATTTAGTAAGACTGTTGCAGATGAGGAGTTATATAAGCATGTTGCCATTGTTAATTTAACAGTATGTACCTGAATTTCATATTTGGGATTTTATTTTTACAATTCAGGATTGTGATTAAATTAATTTAACAAGTCAATATTTTAGGCTTTCTTAAGATTTGAAAAAATGCACTAAGGCATTACAATAATTCTTATTAAGATTGTGTAATTCATAAGGACTGAATTATTAGTATTAATTGTTCCTTTAGGTGGATGAACAATATGAAGAGGTGCGTAGACGCCAGGAGTCCAGCAATTATTTGAACTCATTCTACAAATGTGAAATCTGTTTCAAAGGTTTTATTGATGCACGCGCTTGGCAGAATCATAATAAACAGCACAATGAGGTAAAATTATTTCAATCTTAGTTTCATTAAAGTTGTTAAGGGATGAGCTTGTTATGTTTAATCAATTAAATCAAGTTTGCAAAGTTATATATTCCTTTATTAAGTAGTAGTTTTTGTTTTATTCAAGGGTGAAGTTCAGTGCGACGTTTGCAAGTTAAGATTCCGCAGTAAGGTGATCCTCAGCAGGCATGTGAAGTACCACAGTACCAAGTATCACTGTTTGCAGTGTCCATACATCTCTCAGGGCATGTTAGTTGCTTCTAATATTTAAATAATAATAATTTATCCTCATTTATTCCTTAAAATAACACTATTTACAAGTATCTACATAATATACATTAATACTAAACTAACTATATATTTTTGCAAGGATTCTCAAGGATCTCCAACAATATTCAGATAATTTCTTATACATATCCTTATTTACTTAGCTTTCTATTTAAAAGGCTATGTAATAATATTTTAATTTATTTTTAAATTTCTATTAATTAGAGATTATTATTACCAAAAATACACATATCATCTTTAACTGACTTTTAAAAAATACTTATTAATATTTATGTATATGAGTACCTATATACTCATATAAGACGAGATTTTTCTGAAACAGAAATATATTATAAAAGCCTATCATTAGTGCATGTGTATTTTCAGTTCTCAAGCAAAACTCCACTTATTATGGCACAGAGGCGTCACATACGATTGCGATCATTGTGGCGAGAAGTTTAGGTAAGTACATTCATCAAAAATTGCTAACTATTAATAGTTAATAGTAACAATTATTGTTATTAGGGGCCGGCGCGCCTCAGTGATCCAGCTCTCCACTGCGCCCCGCATTCCACCCCGAGACACTGACACAGCAATTCGTGGTGGGATAGGGCCTTAATCTTTTGTGTTGCATTTTGAATTTTGGTGCAAGAACACTTTACTATTTCTTGTTTTTCCTTACTAGGGTTGCCTGGAAGAAATCGCTTGTTTATGCTAAAGCCGCGCGTGGAATCCCTGATTATTTATGTTTTATTTGTAATGTAACGAAGTTTTACAAAAATATTATTATAATAATTTTTCGTATCGGATGCATCAAAATCATTGTATGATTTCGGTTTATGCAATATAAGATTTTCTTGTTTCTTCAGACAACGCATGTCGTACATAACACACCTGCGAATGAAGCATCCGTCAGACTGGGTGTGCGGTGTTTGCGGAAACACCTTCGTCTCTCAAATGGGCTTGTTGCAGCACAAGAGTCTGCGACACACCCAAGTAAACGTGAGTTATCGTTAACTTTGGTATAACTTTTTAATATAGAATAATCATATTTATCGTTAAGATCAGACTGAATATCAGACAGACCTTTATTAACGAAACCCCCATTTTAGTAAAAATATTTGAACATTATTAAAACGTACCTATCAGTCAATATCAGCGAACTAAATGAAACCAAAAAAAACCAAAACTTATATTGTACTCTATCGTATCGTATATAAAAGGTTGTAGTTTCGAAGCCCCCCGTGTACCAATGAACTTTCACTCTTACGGTGACGGAAAACATCGTGAGGAAAGCATGCTATAGAAGCGTGTGTCAAGTAGGTACAGAAAGCTTGCCTATTACAAAAACAATCGATCAGGTACAGAAATCTGAGGTTAGTGAGGGCTGTAGTGCCACTGGTACAGTATATACGTAATTATTAAAATTATTTACATTAAAAAAATATTGGTTGTTTGTAAAGTAGGTTTACGATCGAGATGTTTACGTGATAACGTCTTATTGGTGATATAAGTTTTTGGGAAGTAAGGAATTAATGAAGATAACAATTTTTCAAATTTTAAATTACATCTATCGTTTTATTCACACTTTTGATGATAAATTTCGGGTGTAAAATGACAAGTTTACATATTCGACTATGATATACATTTTTCTTCATACATTCACGGAATGACTGGCAGCGCTCGAGATGAGACGGGAGATCGGTCCGTCTCTCTCTCGTTATACCTGCGATCGCGCTCGTGAGGTTTTGGTGTGACACAAGTTTCTGAACATGTCACCCGACTAAAACGATTTTAAAGACGTTATCACGTCAACAATTGCGTTAATAATATCCTTTGCCGTATTTATAAGCATGTTAACCTAAGTGGTACATAAAAAGTAATGATTATATTATTTATAATCGAATTAAATATAAACAGGAAAAGACTGAAATAGAAGAAAATCCCGAGGCGCCATTTTGCGAGTTATGTGACGTGAAGTTCGCGTCTCCAGAAGCATTTAAGCGACACTTGGTCCAGGCACGGAAACACGTGGCCATGGCCGAGAACAAGTACATACTATTATTTTTAATTTAACTCAAAGGAATTTATTTATAGGTGATTTTTGCATTTCCTTTTCATTAATCATCTTAATAGGTAAGTAAAGGATCAGTTTTAACGGCCTTTGAGGTTAATGCGTAACCCGAAAGTTCTTAGATCGCAGCGAAACAATAATAGTAAAATTCGCTTTCTTTTGCGAACTAGTGAACAGTGGAATCATCTCCCGGTGGAGGTCTTCCCTGAGAGATACCTCCAACTATTAGAGTTAGAGTGTACTTCCTCAAAGGCCGGCAACGCACTCACTAAAAATGGGTGTCCAAACGCTGCGATGACTGCCCTTTATGGGCGTTCCGTAGGCTCGTTTGCCCCCTATTATCTTATATATAAAATTCTCGTGTCACAATGTTAGTTACCATACTCTCCGAAACGGCTCAACCGATTTTTATCAAATTTTATATACATATTCAGTAGGTCTGAGAAACGGCTACTGTCTATTTTTCATACCCCTAATTGATAAGGGTTATCCACCCCAAACATTTTATTTTTTAGACGTGCCATTAAAAAATACATATAACCCTAAATTTTCACCCCTCTACGATGAACCCCTATTTCTATTATAGTAGATAGTTATTTTTATTGAACTAAAAAATGTTTCCTAGAAATAATGTAGGTACATGGCAAAACAACGTTTTTTCATGTAGTATAAAATAAAAAAAATAAAAAAGTTTCCATACAAAACTAAAGTGATTGACTTTCTGTCTTATCCGGATAGAAATCAAACTAAATTAGAAAATAAATTATAGCATAACTCAATTGATATGGTAGATACGGGTGTCGAGAATGCGGGGAATCCTTCAAGACGCCAAAGGAGCTCCGAGATCACACCCGGGCGAGACCGGAATGTCTGCGAAAGCCGAGTTACTCCACGTCACCCGCTAAGAACAATGGCGACCCGCGCTCGTGGCCCATGAACTGCCCACATGTAGGTATTATAATATGAAATGTATTTTTTAATACAGTTGCTCAAAAAGTGGCGTATTGCAGGGACGTATAGCGTTCGGGATGTGGGCTATTACACACTCGTGCTTTTTCTTTACCTTTTCCGAACTAGTGCGTTTTCTTTCCCAACTGTCAAATTAATGTCTATTAAAAAGAAAAAACAAACCACGAAGTTTTTACTAAAAAAAATCCTAGAAGTTTTTATGACTCATGCAAATATTTCAAAAAAGAAGCTAATAATTTGTTTCAATATCAGATTTAATGATTTGATTCAATGAGTTAGGTTAGGTTTCATTTCATTTATCTTATTAAATTTCATATCAATAAAAAAATTCTACTGAAGACTTGGCTGTATGGGCAGCCCCTTTTCCCTTTGCCTACCCAGAACGGGTGAAGAAAAAAAAATCTCTGCTTATATTATTTTACAGTTGGCTTATAACTTTTTTAAGAAATAAATGATTAGTTAGTTGAGTTTATTGTGTTTTTAATATTTTATTAAATTGTTAAATTTTTTCGCAACTGTATTAAAAATAGTCGTTCAGTACACGTGCGGAACCATCATTGCAACTTGTTCCGACTGTCAACCCTCACCTTCGGCTGCGCCTCGGCTCGGGTAGACATTTGTCGGAACTCTTTGCAATGACAGGCTTTCCGCACTCGTAATGAAATATACTATTTTAATACAGTTGCTCAAAAAGTGGCGTATTGCAGGGACGTATAGCGTTCGGGATGTGGGCTATTACACACTCGTGCTTTTTCTTTACCTTTTCCGAACTAGTGCGTTTTCTTTCCCAACTGTCAAGATAATGTCTATTAAAAAGAAAAAAACCACCACGAAGTTTTTACTAAAAAAAATCATAGAAGTTTTTATGACTCATGCAAATATTTCAAAAAAGAAGCTACTCATTTGTTTTAATAACAGATTTAACGATTTGATTCAATGAGTTTTAGGTTAGGTTTCATTTCATTTCATCTCATTAAATTTCATATCAATAAAAAAAATCTACTGAAGATTTGGCTATATGGGCATAGTTCCCTTTGCCTACCCAGAAAGGGTGAAGAAAAAAAAATCTCTGCTCATATTCTTTTACAGTTGGCGCCATTTTCCAAAAATGTTCTTTGCTAGTTTAGTTGTTTGTTATATTATATATTAAATAATAGTTTGTCTGTCAATCATACGAAATTAATAATAGTTTGTCTCAAACAGTAAATATGCAACCTAAAACTTCCCCAGTAAGTAAAAAAACTGTAATTTCGATGAATATGTGAATTATACCTTTTATAAGAAATAACTGATTAGTTAGTTGAGGTTATTGTGTTTTAATATTTTATTAAATTGCTTAATTTTTTCGCAACTGTATTAAAAATAGTCGTTCAGTACACGTGCGGAACCGTCATTGCAACTTGTTCCGACTGTCAACCCTCACCTTCGGCTGCGCCTCGGCTCGGGTAGACATTTGTCGGAACTCTTTGCAATGACAAGCTTTCCGCACTCGTAATGAAATATACTATATTGAAATCTATATTATTTAAAGTAAGTGACATGAGAGACTAAATATTTAGTGGGTTGGTTAATTGTATGACTAAGGATGTCATTTTTTGTGTTAAAGTGATATCAGTCTTCCGTGCCTGATCAGTCGTAATGTTTTGGGATAAAGACTCCTGTCTCAAAACTTTTAAGTGGTACTCGTAAGTGTTAATTGCCCACATTATTGGACGTCAAATCACTTGCTTTATATATTTTATAGCAATTAAAAAACTTGTATTGTAACATACAAAGTAGCAAAAGAACGAACAAAATATCAAGTAGCCACTTCTTCCTTGCGTCTTTATTCTTCTGTGTAACATTATTGGTTAGCTTATAAGCTAATTCAAAACACCAAAAAATTGCGCGCATTGAAAGAAAAATACATTGGGAAACATTGATCTACTTTACTTCGACTATACATTATATATAATTTATATAATTTGAATATTTTTGTTAGTGTGGAAAGGAGATAGCGAATGCGTACATCTACTCGTGGCATTTCCGCACAGCGCATCCCGAGAAAGATTATTACGCGGGATGTGATTCTATATGCGATGTTTGCGGGAAGGGATTTCCGGTGAGTTTAAATGTATTAACCTTATTAAGATTACGATCGATTAAGGTTTAATGAAATGTTGAATTGTCCTGTAAATGTTTTATTCATTAATTTTAAATGATATGTTTAACAAAAATCCGTTTGATCAAGTATTAAATGCTAGCTTGTGAATAAAAAAATAGGTTAGTTTTGCGGGCTACCATTAAGGCTGCTGATACGTTTATGCAAATATTTATCCAGATTTTAACATTTCATCAAAGTCATATTAATTATTAATAGATTTTGGGCTTTCAAAATGTAGAATTTTTAAATTTTTTAAAAGGTAAATATTTCGACGTTAGGATACGACCGGCGCATTTTATCGTAGCCAGTTTGTTTTAAAATAAATGATTGCTTTTTAAAATATTAATTTAATTGCAGTTTTCTTGATTGCCGTATGTTTTAGAAACGTCTTCTAAGCGCTCACATCGCCAAACACTCGGTCGGTGGACCGAACGAGCTAAATGGTGGAGGCAAGTGTGAGACGTGTGGTAAAGTGTGTGTGAGCCGCAGCTCTTTATACGCACACAGACGCACGCACTCTGAAGCTCGTCCGCACGTGTGTACGGTGTGCGGAATGGGATTCAAAGCTAAAAGTGTGCTACAGAGACATGGATTGGTAATTTGTTAAATAATAATTTCGCTTAAATTTGTCTCAGGTTTTTAGAAGTCGGATAAATGTGAATTGTTCTGTCTGTCATATTCGCAAAAACCGAATAGGCGTAAAAATAAAAATTTGTTCCGAGAAATCGCGGAGATATTTAAAAAGACTTTCTGTGTATCTTCTCTAAAAAAGAATTGCCAACATACGAAACTAGCTAGAAGGCTAGCGCACTTTAAGTAGTTGTCATTGGAGATTTTATGACGTTTGCATTTTAGATATTTAAGCAGGTTGATAGCCCCAATTTATTAACTAAATTGAAATTTCGTGAACCCTCTAGATAGATACCCACGGCGTCCTTTTGATCCCATTTGTACCTTTCAAAAGAACGCGTTTTGGCCAAAACTCAAACATCCCGATTGTATATCCATCATTCCTCCCCTGACACTTTGAAATAAATTTTCCTTTAGTTGTTATAATTTAAGTCATTGGTTTAATTTTTTAATCACATTAAATATTTTATTTGTCTTGTACCAATATATTACTGTGCCGAACGTTGGCAAGATTTTATACTTAATATATCTACGCAGATTAATGTTTCATATGTATGTAGTGGATGTCTGTTTAACACGCTAATTGTACTTGTAATAAATAAAAGATATTAGTAACGGAATTTATTCTAGTGACAATTTATGACTTCGGCGCTTTAATTAACATAGCTCTTCACTGAAGTGTCTTTACAGCCAAATACTTTGGAAGTTTAACCCAAAAACCCCTGATTCAACATTTAACAAATTAAGCAACCAACTATGGAAGATAAATTAAAGCTTACTTACATTTTTTGAATGAAAATTATAAAAAGATTGCACATTCTTATAATTTTTCGTACATATTACAATAAAGATAAAATTCATTTATCAGGTGCATACGGGCGAGAAGCCGTACACATGCGAGTTGTGTGGCAAATCTTTTAGCCAGTCCAACACCTGCCAACAACACATACGGACAGTACATCACAAACTGCCGCCATTGTACGTCAGCCGATCTAAACGCGAGCGTATGATGAGGCGTCATGCTCTTGCGCAGTAATAACTATGTGAGTATTATATTATCATCAGTATATATATTATCAGGTTACACCTGATAATAGATTATCCTACTTTAATTTGTATCGTTATCTAAGTTGGAGCTGGGAATAGTTACGTCAACTAAACGTCAATGCCAGATTTTGACAGCTCGATCGCAGCCATTTTCCAATTTGTACATTTATTGCCGCGTAATACGGCATTTTCCAAATTTACCACGATTGCTGAAAGGCACTCGAAAATTTAACTAATGTAATAATATTTGTACCCGTCAAAAAGTATTTCAAACTTAAAATTATATTGAAAGAGAATTTTATCTGATTGATTACATATATGATCCAGTGTCCTCGAAAACAATAAAGTATTGTTTATTTTATACCTATATTTTATTTTTCAGATGTAATCGATCGACTCTGAGCCGCAAACTTGAAATACTCAAATACTATATTCGATTAGCTATTAATAAATTATTATAAATATAATATACGTAGTGAATTAATGTATTTTATTTCAACATCATCCATATAAAACTATTGTCGTTATATACGCAATAGAACTATTTTTTTTTATTAAATTCAAATATAAAAGAAAGGATATAGGTAATACTAAAAAGGCTAAGTAAACTATCAAAGTTTGCGGGGGCAGCTAGTTTTCATTAAAACAAAAGTATATATTTATAATATTTATTCTTTATAGATTTAACAAAATAATAACTTGCGCACAAAACTATATTTCGACCTTTCGTCAGTTTAATTACTCATATTTATCTCCACAACACACTCAAACAAATCTAGTTCCAAGAGTTGTCCAATCATTTATCGTATTTGAAGTACAGGGCTCAAGTGGAGATTGTGACTTCAGTTACCTGATAAAAAATGTTCGACAATGATCTATTAATACGATTATATTTTGTCGTACTTCTCACCAAATATACATTAGTACCACATTTCGTAAAAATTAAATTTAAAAAGTATTCAGTGTATTGTTAGCAAATAAATTTGCCATACACAAAAAAAAACTATATTTTGCACAAAGCGCCATCTAGTGCGGGCATTTACTTTAGACATTCTGCTTTTAATGAAAAATAAATAATATAACTCAAAAACAGAAACAATTCTTAATCACGTATTACAAGAAAATATACAATTGTAATAATCTATTTAAGCTTCCTAGATTAAGTGATAAAATTCATTAGCGTATGTTTGCCCTCAAGTTTCTGGAAAACTCATTTCTAGCGGTGACATTTTAATAAATATTGACAGGTACTTTAATTTTTTTAATTTCTAAATTAACCGTCATTTATTACCTGATTACACAAAAATATCTATGTGCAATATAGTACAGTAGTGTCTGCTGCTAATTTCTTGACCCTTTTCTTAAGTCGAGTTCGCCTAATATAAGGTTGTTTGAGATGTACTGTATTGACGTGCACTTTGACACTGTTGGATTGGGCGAAGGCTTTTCCGCACACTTTACATTTGTACGGCCTCTCACCAGTGTGACACTGAAAAAAATTTACGTAAATAAAAATAATTAACTAAAATCACCAAATGTAACTTTTTTTAAATTTCTTTAATTTAGTTAACGAATTTTACAATTAAGACTAAATTAACCAAAAATTAAGGTTTTTATTTGTACATTTAGGTCGGTTATCGAAAGCTGGCGCGTTCACAGTACTCACACTAAAGCAATTTCACTATACAGAATGTTTAAAAATATGCCTTTTTTGCCAAGCTATATTTTTTAGTCTACTCTGGTTTTAGTAAGGTTGGGTGGGTTGTAAATAAAGAAAAATGTGTCAAATACATATAAATATTATGTGCATACGAGGGTGGATACAAAAGTTCTAAGCCCGACCAAGAACGTAAAAGAGTAGTTTGTGTAAATAATTTTTCGACATAAGCTCCATCTAGCTCAACACACTTCACTTTTACTTCACTAACAATTCTTTCAATACTCCTCTTAGAAACCCCAGTCGCATCTGATGTCAAATTAAAAATAACATTTTTTTATTAAACTGTTTTTATTAAGATGCTTAAAATAATTGAAAACATTGTGCACCATTTCACGAGATTGTCCTGGTAATGTTTAGACGGAATATATTTCATAAGACATTTTTTTCAAAATATTCTAACCTCCAACCAAATAAGTAAACAATCACAGACAAAATCAAAAAATATCAACATAAACTGTAGCAAAAGCAAAACAATAACTGTCTATTTTATACTCATAAGCTTGACCGAGCGCGAGAGAGACAGTATTTTCATGACGCATATTCAGT
This sequence comes from Pieris melete, assembly GCA_963693345.1. NCBI lineage: Eukaryota > Metazoa > Arthropoda > Insecta > Lepidoptera > Pieridae > Pieris > Pieris melete. The sequence continues at coordinate 147,532 of CAVNZK010000346.1, read as the reverse complement.
TTGACAAAACGCCTCGCGCTTATTCACCGACACTACACAAGCCAAGTTGGTGATCACTCTTTTGTTTACACGATGTCAACTTTTTGGGTAAAGGCAAGTTTCTCTACGATGTTTTCGATCGTTGGTCGTCGGCCAGTGTATACTGGATTGAGTTATCTGTGTTTGCATGTAAATGTCCATCCAGAACCTTCGACCTCCGTGGTGATTCACACACTGAACACTGCAAATAATCTCATATCTCTCATATGTAATTCAAGATAATAATCGTTTGCTTAAATGCGCTATCCCGATATTGACCTGACGGCTTCAAATAAAAAAAAAGGGTGCGTGTACTTATGTACGCGCGTAAGAAGTTATACTTCTTTGACTTTCTTTATTTTTTTTAAATATTAAATAAATAATAACAAATATTTAACGTTAATAATGTAATAATATTTAATATTTAGTATATTATTCAATTATTAATTAATATTAATAATTATTATCATTTATTATTTTATTATATTATTCATTCAATATTTAATAACTACGTATGTTTCATAACCTTTTAACTAAGTAACAATAGGTCTTTGTGAAAAAGCATTGCTAAATTTCTTTGAAAAAATAATAAAAACTCCTTTATTTGTTTAAAAGGTAAATGACAGATGTCATTATGGTCATTCAAAATTCTTGGCATACGAACTTCACGCATATTCTTTTTACTTGTAGATTGTCTTATTCCTATCTCGCTAGCGCACGCTATAATCACACTCCCAATTTTGTGTCACGGTGCGCGCGCATCGTAAAATTTCACTCTCATAAATTTTTCATAACGCGCCTAAAGAAGTATAACTTCAAAAAATGCTATGCAGGGCACAGCTAGTTAATTAAAACATTAAAAACTTACTCGGAAATGCCTATCCAGAGCCTTTTTCACCTTGAACCCTTTACCACAATCGCTGCAAATAAAGGGCCGCTCGTCAGAATGCCATCTCTCGTGCATCTGAAGATTGGTTTTGTTCGAGAAAACTTTGTCGCATTCGTTGCATTTGAAAGGTACTTCACCATTATGGATCCGCTTGTGAATGGTTAAAAATGAATTTTTCTGAAATGTTATGGTAAGTTATAAAACGAGTGATTGTTATAGCAGGAGGATACAAGGTCTTGTTCTCCACGAGAATTCGGCTACGGCGTCTTATCTTTATAGAAATTATATATAGCAAAAACAATTATACTAAAAAATAGCCAACGATAGGATACATAAAATATACATTTAAAAAAAAACGATAAAAATTATTAAAATAAGTAATACCTAATTTGGCTGTGTTGTGTGATGGTGTGAAAGTGTAAAACATTCTTACCCGGAATGATTTTCCACAAATATCACAGATATATTTCTTCTCTACGGGATAATCGTCATTGGGATGGTCCCGTCTGAAGTGCGACCAGTACTGACGCGCGTTTGCAATTTCTTCAGAACACTGTAATAATTATTTTATTTTTTGATACAACACAAGACAAAATATATACGTGCTCTCAATTATTGCTATGATTTTTCACGGACTGAAGAACTGTACTTTTAGACATTTTTAGACTGGATTAAATAGATTACTACCAATTTTCTACAGATTTTAACTGACTTAAATAGGTATTTGAATGTAAATTTTTTGTAATTAGATAATATTTGATGTTGAAAGACTAATTTCTCAAATCAAGCTTTCGAAACAGGTATATTGCAATGATAAATAAATAAATATCTAACATTTATCAAAACCGGGGCAGCAGTTATTGAGATATAGGTAGCATTAATTAAGTCGCACAAATGTGGTATAATGGTGGACAAGGTTAATACGTGAATAACATGTTTTTCCACTTCTATTTATTTTCAAATACGCCCACAGAGTGCTACCCAAGTTTTCATACAAATAAACATTATCATTGTTCATGTTATTTGGTTTACGGCCACTTTCTAATTTCTATACTCCATCCCAATCCAATTTTACTACTAGATATATATTTCAAACTGTTTGTACACCATCTTTGGGAGGATAGATCGGTATTTTTGGATTGATATTTTTGAATATGACAGATCGACGCTTTCTATAAAGTATCTTTAAATTTAATTGATACAATTTTGATATCTATCAATCTAAATTTGCTATCTTCCCAATTTTGAACGATTGGGGATTGTTGCGGTGCTGTTTTACTGTGAAATATATACCTAGCACGCGTTAGTCGATTAAAATCAAAATATAAGCTCAAATAAGTACGTACAAGCGAGCATTTCGTGGGCCAAGTTCGACTGTCCGACTTCTCTTTGTATCGCTTGAGTAACGCCTTACACGATTTGTGCCTGTGCGCAGTACGCGAATGAGCCCGCAATTCGTCAATGCTAGAGAACTTTTCACCGCATTCGCGACATCCATTTCTGAAACAATAATATATAAATTAAAACTATAACTTTAGTTTAAATTAATCTTAATTGCAAACTTACTTCTTTTCAGATTCCAATATATGCTTTTTCGCGGTCGCCATATGCCGATTGTAAGCCTCAAATGACGCAAACTTCATGTCGCATACTGAGCAGTATGGGAGATCCTCGTTGTCTTCGTTTAGGTCCTAATTAAAACAAATTGGATAAAAGTAAAATCAACCGTGAGTAGAGGTTTATAAAAAAACAATATACAAAATATCAAGGAAACCAAAATAAAAAGAAGAAAGAAATCCGGATTGTGTTTTTCTATTTCTCGTATTTTCTATGCTGGTAAATTCAATAGAATCTTATTTTAGTTGTAAAGATATAAAATAAGTTTTTTTTTTTTCGTCTTAGCAAAACATCCCAATAATTGAATCTTGAACTTTCCCCTAAATTATATCAAGTATTCCTTCTTATCAGTGCCTCCATCACACTGTAGCCAGCATTTTCGGAATATTTATTGAAGTTACATATACTTCTTTTGGCGCGTTAGGGAAAACTGATGAGTAAATTTTTACGATGCACGCGCACACCGTTACAAACAACCGACACCCTGAACATATGTTCAAACGTCGGTAAAACAGTCTGGTCCGCTAGTTGGCGCTTGCTCTGTTTTATCGACAAGTTGCATTATCTGTCATAGCATAGTGTTTTTCAGAATCGTGATTATTTAAACCAAACAATGATTAATGATTTCTATACGAGAAAACCCGTTCCAATGTGATAAAAAACATAGTTTCGATTGGAAGTGACCATTGGACATGAAAAATGCATTTCGAAGAGGGAAAAGTCCATCTAAAGTGGTCGAAGAAAATTATTACGCCAAAAAAGTATAACTTCCAACGCGTTTTTTTTTTATATAAACATTTCTGGTCTATTACTTTAATTGTCTTTGGTTCTAATTATAGACGTATATTGGTTCGTTAAATTGTGTTACACCGTCGCTATTAAATAGCTCGCTACTAAGTAACCCGAGAAACCGTCCTGTCCACCCGTTAAGAAGTTAAAGGCAGACACATGGTTTAACATAACATTTTGCGTCGGAAAGAAAAAAGTTATGTACATACATCGACACCACGATGCTTTAAATTCTTGTGCATTTTGAGACCGTGTTGTGACAAGAAGGAGTATCCGCAGTGAGGGCAGATGTAGTCCGATGGATGCTTTATTCGCACGTGGCTGAGGTACGACGTCCATTGGCTGTAATAATATTAATTAGGATAACTTATCACCATTACCACGCCTATCTTCACTATGAAATTGCTCTCACTCTCAATATCCATGCTGGCGGAGTACATTTTTTTATATATGGTATACACATACGTTACTTAATGCCTCCGACGACATAATAGCCAAAGAAAAAAAGAGATATAGAACTAATTGGTCAAAGCACCAAGTCTTTGTTAAGTGCGGCTTACAATAAATCTATGAAAATTAGCAAAAAGTTATTTTAATCTCAATATATATAAATTACGTGTCACGTTGTTTGTCCGCTATGGACTCCAAAACTACCGAACCGATATCAATCAAATTTGCACACCGTGTGCAGTTTGGTCTAACTTAAAAGATAGGATACCTTACATCTTAATTTATACCCGCAATATTAATTTATTTCAAATTATTTGTTTATTATTTGACAGTCACAATTGTGTGCTGTGTTGAAAGTACCAACGTTTCACATAAGAAACAATTTAATGGCATAACCACCAATAAAGCATGGTAGTCCCCATGACTGGTGTTCTCCTACCGTTTCCCTTGAATAGTATACTACTATGTAATATAACTGAAACCTTAAAGAAAAAACTGTTTTTAACGGATTAAAGTTATGTATTATTATAAATTTACAATTATTTAACATAATTTTAAATAATTGTAAATTTATAATAATACATAACTTTAATCCGTTAAAAACAGTTTTTTCTTTAAATGTGTAATGGTAGGGGAGCCCACGATGATAAATGGGGATTTACTCGAGCGTCGTAGAGACCTATTGGGATGCAAAGCTTAGATAATAAGAAGAAAAAAATGTTATATGATATATACCTTTTCATCGGTGGGGGAAGCGGCTATAGATTGTTAAATATGTAAAAAAAACTGTTGCATGGACATCCTCGAGCGCGTCAGATATTGATAGCATCAATGCCCTACGTATTTTTAATAATGTACGTATGTTAATCTGATCGTTTGCATGATGCGGGTGGTTGTATTTAAGGGTTGAAAATGAAAAAAAAAAAAATTATCGAGCGCGTCAGATTTTCTAAGGGAGTGTTAAGTGCACCAAAAAAAAGCTCTCATTCACTAATCTGACGATTTCGATGGGACGCAAACCCACGGCCATTTTCATAATTTGCAAAAAAAAATCGCAATTTTGAAATACTCAAGCGCGTCAGATTAAGATATATGTGGTTCATCTTTATGTTCTAAACGTACTGTCTCATAATCTGACGATTATCTAGAGGGATTCGCCTGATCTGACAAAAAAAATTTAGAAAAACGGTTCACCTAAAGGGCCATCCCTGCAACTTCCCGCTAATTCCATTCCTGGGCGCTTAAAATTGATATTTTGAGCTCGCTGAAATAGAAATAATATTTCTATGCATTTGAGCTCTCCCAGCTCGAAAGTATGATAGAAGTTTCATAGTACACTATTTTTGGAATTTTCAAACCGCAATAACTTTTGAATGGATCAAGCAATTTTCACGCGGTTGGCGGCATTCGACGCAGTTTTATCATCCTTATAAGTAATTTTGCAATTTTAATTGATCGAACCACAAATTTCGGAGTAATCCTGAAAAAACACTTTTTCGGGTTTCTTTCGTTCACGATATCTCTCGAACGAATCAACCGCTTTTGACCAGCTTGGTGGCGATCGACGTGGTTTTTCAAGCTCAAAGGCGGATTAGTTTTTGAAGTTGATCGATAAAGAAACCACTTTTAAAAAAAAAATTTCTTATTTTTTTAAGATTTTTCAAAATTTCTCAAAATCTATCGGTCCGAATCGGTTCAAATTCACAGGAAATGTAATTTTGAGGGAAATATTTAGAACGCCGTTTAGTAGATTCCGATCGGTTTAAGGAAATGTAGGCATCACGCAGCTGCACGCATTTAACTTTATCGACGAATTTTTGTTATTTCGGCTTGCGGAAATCGTCAGATTATATATTTTTCATTATTCTTGAATTATTTCCTTCAAAATAAAAAAAAAATTAGCTACGCTCGAGAATGTCGAGATGACGTTTTTTTTTACAACTTTGTTGCCCTCCCCTTTTTTTACGTCCCTCTCAAATTGTCAGATTAGTGGAATATACACTTTTTAGGATGTAATTAACTCACCCTACCTTAATCTGACGCGCTCGGGAATTTCTGATGGTCAATTTTTTTTTACTAATCTGATCCTGTCTCCTTCACGGGCGGCCTTATATATGGGCCTCATATTTTGTGGAGGTACTTAACCGGGTACAAGGTATCCCCCTATATATTAATCTGCCGCGCTTTAGTAAATCCCGAAATCCCCTCTTGGGCTCCCCTACCATAAAGGTTATGTCAATCAAAGACAATATTATGTACAACAGAAACCTTGGCCGAGTCTGCTAAGTAGTATGTATATATTTAGTGCGCGAGAGATGTACCGACGGTAAATTTAACAATTTAACCTTTTCTATTCAATAGATTATCTATCTGTTATAATATAGTAGTATTTATAATTTTACTTTGTTAATGATTTATTAAAAAGAAATGAAAAATCATGTATGTATATACAGTTATTAAAAGATTAGTTTTACTTAAAGATTAGTACAGTCGACTCTCGATTATTTGACACTCGTTAATTTGAATCTCTCGTTAATTTGAATTTTTTTTCGGTCCCTTGAAAAACACTCGATAAATTGAATAAAATCAATAGTAATTGGTCCCTTTGGTAATTTGAAGTTGAAAAAGTATTATCTTGCTCGCCAACATGCGATAATTTGAAATCCAGTCTTCCCTACTCTCTATAATTTGAAATCTAGTCTTCCCTACTCTCTATAATTTGAAATCCAGTCTTCCCTACTCTCTATAATTTGAAATCTAGTCTTCCCTACTCTCTATTATTTGAAATCTAGTCTTCCCTACTCTCTATAATTTGAAATCTAGTCTTCCCTACTCTCTATAATTTGAAATCCAGTCTTCCCTACTCTCTATAATTTGAAATCCAGTCTTCCCTACTCTCTATAATTTGAAATCCAGTCTTCCCTACTCCCTATAATTTGAAGCGTTTATCATGCACGTACCTGTCGTTTGTTTACATACATGCACAGACTTGTCAATTGTTGCCGACACAAGTGACGATTACTTTGCAGCTCTCACCACTATCAAAAATTCTTTGGACAATGATAAACTGAAGTCACTCACTCAAAAAAAGATTACAGACTTCTTTTTGAAATAAAAATTTGTGAATAATTGTTATATGTAATAATAATTGTTAATACATAATAAGAATATAGAAATAATAAGTAACAAATTTTGACCAAATTCTTATTTCCTTCAGTCGCCCCTCCCCCTCGTGCTTATTCAAAACACTTGTTATTTAAACTCTTGATAATTTGAAATTAATCTCTGGTCCCTTGAGTTTCAAATTATCGAGAGTCGACTGTATTACTTTTATATATAGTTATTAAAGGATGTAGTTATTTAAAAGATAGATAAATTTCATGTAATGTAGAAATTTTGTTGATATACATAAAAAGTATATTCACTCACGAAAACATTTGTTCGCAATGTGGACACTGGTACAAAACCCCTTGATGCCAGAATATGTGATTCCAACCTTGTGATCTGAAATACATACAATCAAACTGTTAAATAGTTTCGATATATAAATAAAAGTAAATGTACAGATAGTGAAAAAATAAAAAAAAACAAAAAAAAATAGTTTTTACCAGTTATATTGTATATTTTCCTGGACTAAGAAGTGTTTATTTATGCTATAAAATACAAATTACTCACGTAGTTCGCGAAACGTATGAACAGTATTTGCATTTATACTTCTTGGCGTGATACATCATGTGATTCTTAAGACGATGTTTAGATTTAAAGCGCAATTTACAGATTTTACACTGCGCCATTCCTGACGACTGCAAGTAAAAATATATTCTATTTGCATAAATTTATGATAAAATGTATTCTGATATCATACAATATGAGAAAGCATCTTTTTGATGTTATTGAATTTATACTTCTTTAGGCGCGTTAAGAAAAATTGATAAGAGTGAAATTTTACGATGCGCGCGCACCGTGACACAAAATCAACAGAATGAAGTTAGTGGCGCATGTTGGCACGCACGCCGCCTCTGTTCACTGTGTATTTCTATTTATAATATTTATCCACATGTTTTGAGTTTCGACATTTAAAACACGTGTTTTCATTATACAAGTGCGATTTTTATATGTGCGTCTGAATTATAATCAGAAGTGATTTAAATTAAATATTTAAATCAATACTAATTAATATTAGAAAATAATAATAAATATAATATTAATAAATATTTATTTATTTAATTTTTCAAATTTAAACTGAACTTTATTGACTATAATGACTCCTTTTCCAGTCTTTGATTATTTAACTGTAATTAATTATTTGCATGCAATCAAAAACTATTTATAATAATGCCAAAGAAGTATAACTTCTTACGCGCGTACATAAGTACACGCACCCTTTTTATTGTAGTATCTTTTTTATTTAAAATATTTTGTATGAAGTAAATATCTAATAAATTTGTGACGTCAAGTAACGTCTAAATTTCTTCACCAACCACTATCGAACAAAACGTGCCATCGTTTCGTTTACAAGTTATTTTTTCAGGCTTCTGATATTTAGTTAGCTTAATTGTGTCATGTTTATGCCACAGATCAATATAATGTCGAAAGAGTCACAATCCACAACTTAGAAGAACATAATATAACATACCAAATCATGTTTCTTTATATGGTGTTGCCAAGTTCGCGGGTCCAAAAATACTTTAAAACACAACTCGCATTTAAATGGTGCAGATTCGTAACTTTCTGTATCTTTACGTTTTCTTATCTCTTCTTTTTGTTCTTCTTCCTAAAAAAATATTGGTTGTTTGTAAAGTAGGTTTACGATCGAGATGTTTACGTGATAACGTCTTATTGGTGATATAAGTTTTTGGGAAGTAAGGAATTAATGAAGATAACAATTTTTTCAAATTTTAAATTACATCTATCGTTTTATTCACACTTTTGATGATAAATTTCGGGTGTAAAATGACAAGTTTACTTATTCGACTATGATATACATTTTTCTTACAAAACTTAACCGCACGAGAAAATCTCCATTCGTTTGTATGCCGCTAGAGTGAGATGAGACGGGAGATCGGTCCGTCTCTCTCTCGTTATACCTGCGATCGCGCTCGTGAGGTTTTGGTGTGACACAAGTTTCTGAACATGTCACCCGACTAAAACGATTTTAAAGACGTTATCACGTCAAAAAATATTATCCAAGATCAATCATACAAAAGTGGTGGTGTAAGAATATATTAAACTTATTTATGGTATTTGGTCTGTTGGAGTGTTTCATAAAAAAAAATATTCGTTTTAGATTATCAAGTACAAATAATAAAGGCATCCCTTAAATAAACATCTCATGATACTAGCTTTTGTAGTTGAAATTTGTCTTTGGTTTATATACGAATCACACTTTAGGTACATATTCTGCTAAGAAAATTGATAAACCTATTTGTTGTGGTAGAATTACTTAATTGTCAGATGTTCATTTCTTTATCACAACATATTATATTTATGTATCCAAACTCATTTAAAAGAAAAGTAAAAGCCATATTGCATAGACATGATATGAGCTTCAAAGTCAATTTTATTTGCAAAGTGGTAGACAACAAAAATATTTTTGCCAGAATAGCATAAAAAAAATATTTTTCCTATACAATAGTTACCGTGATTGTGATGACGTCGACATAGTTCTCAAAATTAAAATCTTCAATTTGCTTTGGCTGAATAACATCCTTTCTTAAAAGTTGGACTGGTTTCTTGTGTACTTTTACAGATTTTTTTAATTTTGAGGTTCTCGGTTGCTAAAAAATTTGGCTGTTATTATGATACACACCCTTGGTACATTGGTGATGGGAAAGACAGATGTTGTAGATTTTTGAGTTTAGGACATGCCGGTTTCCTCACAATGTTTGCATACACCATCAAATAAGTGCTAATTGTGCACATAGAAAAAAAGTCAAATGCACCTCAGGGTTAAGGGTAACTACGGCCACAAGACCAACACACATAAGAGTTTCCTTACATCCAACTATACAATATATAATTATAAATGTTTCAAGGTAGAGTACTGTTATGGTTAAAATTTTAAAAGATAGGAAATAGAACTGATTAAATTCAGACAGTTTCTATATTTGTGGTATACAAATACCTCCACTGTTTCTTCATTTGACTCATTATTTGACTGTTTATTTATTATCATCTCATTTTCAATATTTGTTATACTACTATCTATTGCAATATCCTCCTCATCACTTAACCAATCTATGTAACTTTCTTCAATATCACTATTTAGATTTCCAGAAGAATCTTCTTTAACTAAATCATAAAAATCTAAACAACTATCTGTATTGTTGAAATCATAGCTATTGTCCACAGACATATCTTCATTTTCCATTATATCTACAACTGCATCAGGAAAAATATTGATTGAGAAACCATTAAAAACACTCAAACCAGATTCAAAATAAGACATTTTCTTTTGCATTGTTTTAATGGTGTTCTCTGTAATCTGAAATATATAGTAGACAAATTTTAGCATTTCATTAGAGAAGATCTATTTTTTTATTTAGTACAGACATAACATAGAATGAGGATAGTTAATGTAAATTTTTAAAAGGTAAACAAAAGAAAATCACATATTACAAAATAATCTATGTATACACACCTTGCCATAAGTATTTAGAACACCCTGCAACACTTCTAGACCTTTAAGGCTTTTCCGTCTAAATATATAGAATTTCTTCAATAAAGCAGCACATTCATAACAAAAATAACCCGGCAATTCATTCTCACTAATCTGAAATTCCATAGTAAACATACAATAGAAAATTAATGCTTACGGTTATGTTATTATATTTTTGGACTTACATTCAAACCAGTTATTATTTCGTAATAAACTCCCAAAAAGTTCGAGTGTAAATTTTCTAGCTTCAAGTCCATTTGTAAGCAAATCCTACAAGCTTTTACTTTTCCCATCGTCTACAATGTTGATATTGCTTGTCGTTTTATACTCAGATACACATATTAAATCTCCATAGTTACGTCCGTCAACACTGTAGTTTCGGCTACTATGGGTATGTTCCGATATACACTGCGCAGTGCGCCACTGTACAGAGTACCGTCAATTTAGTATACTGTGAAACCGTTTCTCTATAGCCAGCTATACTGGTTACAATTTAAAACGGAACGCAGTCCAGTATACTAGTCAGCTTCGGTTTTCGACACAGTTTTCAAATGAGTGCATCAAAGTTTTTCAATTCAACAAGAAAAACTATTATTGGAGTGTTATCGCATTAAAAAATCTATATTAATATTAACTGTCAATTGAATTAATACTACAAAGAAAGTAAGTTAGAATTTTAAATGTTTGTTATTAAACTGTAAGTTATATCAGCCGTTAGGCATTCAAGTGGTTTTGATTGATCACGTGATCAAAGCACTGCGAGTACCTTACCTCGAAAACGCCAGTGCTCGCAGTAGAAGTATAGCGGGGATTTGTGACGTCATATATTTTCCTAGGACGCTGCGGCTGTATACTGGCAGTCCATAGCGGAACGAATTTTTGAACAGTGGGAGCACTATACAGTACTCGCAGTGTATATCGGAACATACCCTATATTAATAGTTAAGTTTATGTACTTTAATCAAAAGATGTAATTTGAAATGACTTATGACAACAATAAAAGGTTGAAATCTTGAACAACAACAATTAATTTGATTAATAGTCTCTTTCTGAAATGTCAAGTCAAGAAATGTAAATTTAAGTAAAAGAATGGTTGCCACAGTTTTTCAGATTACTACCCCAACAGTCGACCACTCTGAATTTCAACTAAAACATACACGTTCACTTAATTGTAAACAAGTTTAGTGTTATAATGATTGTTTGGATTCATTAAAATGTTTTTATTGGCAGAAAATAAATATATTGTCTTTACACGAGATCAAGACATGTATTTTAAAATAAAACGAATAAACAAAAAACACACACACATGAAATAAGTAGATAAAAAAGAATCAATCTGTATGAAGGATTGTTATTAACTAATTAATTAAACACGGCACTGACAGATAAAAGAATCAATTTTTTTATTTTTGTTGATGCACTCAATGCTAAGTTAACGTTGTAACGCTCACTAAATGAAGTTATTTAGTTGATTCGAGTCGTTTTTCCGACTTGATCATCTCTATGTCAAATAGTAGCTATTTTACAAATGGCATCATAGAATTATATTGCAAATTTAAATGTCTGTTGAAAACAAGACAGTTGAATTAAATCAAAGATTCCGGAGGTCTTATCACTATAACATGTCGATCTCTTCCAGGCAACTCTATTTATTCCTATGTAATAAATTGAATTGAATAAGTATGTTATTCTGTAGCCATCTCCATTATATACTTTTCTAATAAAATAATGGTAATTGTAGTTTGGTTTACAGTGATGTTCTTATATTCAATTGATTATTTTCCCAAGCTTCCCAAAAGATTAAAAAATCAAACAGCATAATTTTAGCCACATAAAAAGAAATATACAGTTTACTTTTAGAAAATATTTTTATGAGGTGGAATTAAAGTTTCATGTTGACGAGTTAATAGTCCAGTCAGTCAAGACAATTAATTCATTATAATTCCAAAAGTTTTCAAATTTTGATGTAAGGTCGGGAGTGGTATTAAAACAAACTATAAAATTTTGCAACCTGCTCTGCGGTCCGGAACATTGTTAAAAATGCAATAAATGATAATTTGCTCAGTTCTTGAGACCAAAATTCCAAAAGTTCTGCAAAGTTGGAGTGGTGTTAAATATATTATTTTACATCACGTGTCAAATTTGCAACCAATTTAAGTGTACGGAACATTTTTTGTTATTAAAAATTAATGTTTTTCTTTATTTAACTGAAGGAAAACGTTCCAAATGTTCTGCAAATTTGACAGATATATCGAAAATAAAATAAATAACAAAAAATGTTCCGTACACTTAGGTTGGTTGCAAATTTTATACGTGATATGAAATATTATATCGAAAACTTCCCCAAGTTTGCAGAACTTTTGGAATTTTTTTCACGACCATACAGCAAAAATTAATTTAATTGCAATAATTTTAACAATGTTCCGGACTGCGGACAAGGTTGCAAAATGAGATTTATTGTTGTCCCAATGTACCATTCACTTGACCAAAGTTTGAAAACTTTTGGAATTATTATCAAATTTTCGATTTCGAATGTCTATAATGACTGGTCTATAAGGACTGACAAGTTAATAACTTGTATGTAAAAAAAAATAGTATGTTTGTATGTTTAAAAAGTTTATTTCTACAGAATTTTATATAAAATAAATTATTATTCATTGATAAACTACCACTTCACAATATACATAAAATGATCTTGAAATGAAACCCGAAAGACTAAACACTACGTTCACACGAGCACTGATGAACTCGTTTGACCAATAACAATCGAATGGAGCGCACAATCAAAGTCTTTCGTTTACATTCCTATCTCCCAGAGAGGTCGGTGTTTGCAGAATATTGCCGAAAACTACACTATTATTTTTATTGCTCACAGCGCCATCTAGTGCGTTCATTTATATAATTCTGTTTACATTAATATAATTATCATTGCTAATACTAAACTCACAAATCATACAACACTATAAACAATTCCTAACATTACTTATTAACGCAAATGTCACATTTATAAAACTACACTTATGTACAATATAATACAGTTTGTTTGTCCGTTGCTAAATTTTTAACCCTCTTCTGAAGTCTAGCACGGCTGATGTATGGCGAGGGTTGTTTGAGATGTACGGTATGCACATGGACCTTACAACTATTGGATTGGGCGAAGGCTTTACCGCACAGTTCACATTTGTATGGTCTATCGCCCGTGTGACACTGAAACAAGATTTTATGGAATGTATAAAAAGATACTACAAAGTACACACAACTAAATTTTTTGTTTATATTCGTATTGATTTTTGTGAATAATAAATAAGAATATTTCTAGCAGATTTTTTTAATAGTTAAGTAGAATATAAGTATTATGAAACAAAAATTTTTTTGAAGTAAAACTTATTTAGCGGCGTTGTACACTTTTTTTGGAACGGGTAAAAAATGTTAAACTCGCGTCAGGACACGTGACTTGATCGAAAATTCGTAAGACGGATGGAGAGAAGACAGCTGGCGCGGCGTATTTAATATAATATAAATTGTCATGTTTGTGTAATAAATAAATATTGTCTTCTACCACATAAATGACAGTACTTTTATAGTGATAATTAAAGCAATTCGTGCAAAATTATTCCCTAACCATTTCAAAATATCAAAAATGCACAACGTTAATATTCAAGTATTCACTTCTGCCGGCACTCCCGGAGTGCAACCCGTCGTTTTTTAATGTACTTTTATAGAGTATGTTATACAGCAGCTTAGTGATCTGGACTTTGTATAAGCTAAAAGTTATTAATAATATTTATTTGCACAATTTTGAAGATAATGTTTAATATAAATTATACATTATCTTCTTTCTTTATAGAAATCATATAGCTATTTGGGGCATAAGCCCCTATATGATGTCTTTAACTTTTGTCACTAAATATATGTAAAAAAATACATGCTTGAACAAATACTAAACGATTGTTAGATAAAAATTAATAATATTATTGATTAATATTAAAATCATACCCGAAAATGCCTATCAAGCGCCCCTTTACTCTTGAACCCTTTTCCACAAACACAGCAGATATAAGGCCGCTGCTCAGAATGTGTTTTCTCATGCATCAGGAGATTAGTTCGGTTAAAGAATCTTTTATCACATTGCTTGCATTTGAAGGGCTTTTCACCCGTGTGGATCCGCTTGTGATAGGTCAGGAAGGCATTTCCCTGAAAAGTGAAAGAAGGTGTGAGACTAAGCCACCGCTAATAGCTAACCTCCATATTTGTTAACTTGTGACTCTCTTTGACACTCACAAGTTGACAACTATGGTGATCCGTCTTTACCTGACAACCCAGATTGATTAAATTTTTTATAAATAAACTTTGATCATTATTAAATATTTACAGAAATCATACATTTTCATACAATTGTTTGTTTTCTAGAATGACAATCAAACTTAAATCTAGTTCCAAGAACTTCCATTTTTTCTGTATGAAGTTTGACATCGCTCAAGAAGATATTATCACTTGAGATACAATTTAGAATATGGACCTAATTCATTTAATTTAATAAATTTGATTGAACCTATTTTGTCAAATGTCTTTCATAAATTTGTGAAGGTTGCAATGAACACTTTCAGAGAGTTTGTTAAACTGATAAATTTCGAATGAGTGGATCGGATTTTCGCATTATTCCATAAAAGTTGTCAAATATGTCAAAGTAGAAATAGAAAAAATATTTATGAGCTCTTGACAGCAAATTTTAGTTTGAGAGATGTTTCAGAATATGAGCCTTAATCTGGTCATAGTAGTTCTGATATAGCCATTTACTTATGGTTTAAAATATTCTTACCCGGAACGATTTTCCACAGATATCACAGATATATTTCTTCTCTACGGGATAAACTTCATCGGGATGGTTCCGTCTAAAGTGCGACCAGTACTGACGTGCGTTTGCTATTTCTTCGGAGCACTGAAATATATGTATATTTATACAAATCCTTAACAATTACTAAGAACCGTTAAGTAATTAAATTTTAGTTGTCATTTCGGCTTTAAGGTTCGAAAGGCACGACCCCTTTAGTATGAGTAAATGTTTATGAAAATAACTATACTGACAGGGACCCAATTTCTAGAACATTCTGAAGCTGAACAATTAAGGACTGAATCTCTATGGTTGATTCAATCAGATTACTCTAGATACTAGTCAAGTTTATATAATCTTATTCAGAAACTTGTCAAACTTTTTTGGTATGATTACAAAAACACCTTTACTATTATTAATATTAACTTCAAAAGTCAGTAGTTTAGTTAAGTTATTAGTATTTATTTGCAATGACATAACTGCGAAATTTGAATTTAAAAAATATAATTTTCTGAATACAAATAAGAATAAGTGATTTATTTTGACTGGAGTTTGTGCTGCATTTCGTTTCTGAATCTCACTCTAATATTAATGTTATTTTTACTAATTTATTTTGTATGTACAATGAACATACATGCGGGCATTTAGTGGGCCAAGTGCGACTATCAGAGTTCCGTTTATATCGTTGAAGCAAAGCATCACACGCTTTGTGCGTGTGCGCAGTACGCGAGTGTGCTCGCAGTTCGTCAATACTAGAGAACTTTTCACCGCATTCGCGACATCCATTCCTGAAACGATACGATAATAAATGTAATTTATAGTAAGCACCGTAATTTTTGGTTGTAAAAGTAATTTATAGTGAAGTACTTCTTCTCAGAGTCCAGTATATGTTTTTTTGCTGTCACCAAGTGTCGCTTGTGAGCCTCCTCCGATGCGAACTTCATGTCGCAGGATGAACAGAACGGCAGATCTTTGTTGTCTTCATTCAGGTCCTAAGAACAAAACTATTGTTTGAAACTAACTAGGCACATAAACAAAGACAAAATAAACTCATTTGTCAAATTACACGAATATTGAAGACTTGAAACTATAATGAGAGACTTCAATATTTTTAAGTTTATTCTGCACTAGCTGATCCGGCAAACGCCGTTTTGCCATGTCATTATATTATTTATGGTTATTGTGCCTCACTCGACATAGATAGGTATAGTGTGTCGCGGACTTATTTGTAGATATTTATAAGATCTACAATTACTTAGAACATTTTATGGTTCTATCTTCAATAGTTTAGGCAGGGTACGCAAAATAAGTAACTTTTTTGGTTGATTTTTTACACCTTGTGTCCGAAAAACCCTAATATCTTACGGAACCCTATTTTTGTTCAAAATTAAATATAGCCTATATTACTCGTGGATAATGTAGCTTTCGAATGGTGAAAGAATTTTTAAAATCGGTCCAGTAGTTTATGAGCCTATTCATTACAATCAAACAAACAAACAAACAAATTTTCCTCTTTATAATATTAGTGTAGATAATATGACAATTGTCAATAATATGACCATATTTAAATTAGTGAATTAGTGTTAGTGCATGTTAGTTTAAGTGCTAAACAGTGGCAAGGGAAAAAATTGAATACCCGAACAGTCTTAATAAAGACGGTAAGTAGTGTTATTGGACACTTTCTTATGTTAAACATCCTTTTTAGTAAATTGGGTTAGATTTACATTACTTATTAGTCTTAAATTAGGCTAAATCGTAATGTTCCATATCTCAGTGAAGAGACAATGTATTAAAAAGAATTGATATTGTAAATTCGCTACTATACTGTTTGTAACGTCAAATTTTACGAGTATGAAAACAGCTTGATTAGATTTGGTTAAGAAAAGGCGATTATTTTAGACACAAACTAATTAACGAATTAAGGAACTTCGGGATTTTGTAGTTTCAGAAAATATGGTAAAAAGTTATACTAAGTTGAACATACATAACGCCTAAAACATATTTAAGTGGATTTAAGCCAGTGAAAATAATATACATACAGCGACACCGCGGTGCATTAAGCTCTTGTGCATGTTAAGACCGTGTTGTGACACGAAGGAGTAACCGCAGTAAGGGCAGATGTAGTCCGATGGATGCTTTATTCGCACGTGGCTGAGGTACGACGTCCATTGGCTGAATATAATATCGCATTATTTAACGTATCTTTCTAATCTAAATATATAAAACAAAGTCGTGTTAGTTACGCCACTTATAACTCAAGATCCGTTGGACCGATGTAAGTTCTCTTTTTTGTGTATTCTTCGCCGCTCCGAATAGCAGTATAAGTAATAAAATATCGGATAAGTTATCGAATAACAATTAATTAATTAATATTAAGAATGCAAACAGCATGTGGTGCCATCTTTTGACAAAACTACGCATCATTTTATATCTTAATTCGTGTCAGTACAATAAATTCTGATCTTGAGGAGAATGAGGCATATCCGGGCTTTGATTTTATATGAAATAATATTAAAAAAAATATAATTTTAAATTTAAAAACTTACGAAAACTGTTCATCGCAATGCGGACACTTATACGTAACCCCTTGATGCCAAAATACATGATTCCACGCTTGTGTTCTGTAAGGAGACATACAAATTTGGAGAAAAATAAAATATTTTCTTTATTAAGATTTTCAGCTTATACCTAAATTATGTACCAAATAAAAACAAATTTGTACGCCAATAAAAATCCTCACTTAAAAACAAGTACATATATGTATCTGGTATAATTGGTACATAACTGGTAAACCATAAACCATTATTGGTGGAGATTTGTAATTTTTACTGATTTTATTTTATTGAAATCATAATTTAAAGTAAATTATGATTTCAATAAAATAAAATGAAACTTATGAAACAATATTTATTTCAATGAAGAATTCAGACGCCAGAACTCTCTTTGTCGACACCACACTTGAGGCGAACAGGTCAATACGTATATATAAATACTAGCAGACCGGCCAAGCGTTGCTGTGGCTAAGGTTTTAGTTATATTACATAGTAGTAACCTATTCAAGGGAAACGGTAGGAGGACACCAGTCATGGGGACCACCATGCTTTTTTGGTGGTAATGCCATTAAATTGTAGCTTATTTGAAACGTTGCTACTTTCAACACAATCTGTTAGAATTGTGACTATTAAATAATAAACAAATATTTTGCAATAAAATAATATTGCGGGTATAAATAAAGATGTAAGCTATCTTTTAAGTTAGATCAAACTGCACACGGTGTGCAAATTTGATTGAAATCGGTTCGGTAGTTTAGGAGTCCATAGCGGACAAACGTGACACGTTATTTATATATATTAAGATTTTACACTATATATCCTATATTTAACAATATATCCGAAGACAATAACATCAGGTTTCCCTTTGCTGTAGCGTTTCTTTATATTTTTGTATGTTTTATAAAAAAAAATACTCACGTGTTTCGCGAAATGTATGGGCAGTATTTGCATTTGTACTTCTTCGCGTGACACATTATATGTTTGTTAAGACAATGTTGCGACTTGAAACGCAACTTACATATTTCGCACTGCACTCGGCCCGACGACTGAAAATTTCAATTTTTAAAAGTGAACTCCCTTTAATAGGCTGCCTGCGTCGATTACAAAAGCCAACGCAGTTCGCGCCTTTAAAAGGCGTATATTATATTTGTAGGTTATTTGTTAAGTTCTATTTATTATTCTTTGTTTCTTGAATTCTTTTCTTCTCTTATCTTTTTTGTGTATAGTGGGTGCAAAGAGATTATAGGTACACAAATGTTTCTTTGTAAAACATTTTTTTATAGTTATGACAGAAATAAACATTCTATCCTGTATAACTATATTATATATATACTCTATCATGTGTTTTGAAATGCACAATTTAATAAAATGTATAATTTCGACTACAACTACTACTGAAGGGATAGATTCCTAAGAATGTTTGCCACATACAATGCTGGACTGATAAAAAATAATAATAAACATACACCACTATAATAATAGATTATTTTTAATTAAAAATTTAGTACGGACATACGGTAGGTGTTTAATAAATTACTAAATATTCTTGCTGTATAATTAATAATGAGATATTGTGGCTGTTATTCAAAGTGGGTATGATGCTGCTACACTCAATGTATCATTGTATGGACTAGGCAAACCAAGAAGTTGATTGCTTTTGAAGTTTGAGAGAATTTGTCGTTAAATCAAATTCTTACGTATAGAGCCTCAGCATATAGTCTCATCAGATTCGCGTTTATACGTTGAATCAATCAATTTAATAAAAGAAGAACATTGAACAGGAATGACTATTTCATGATTCTTATGTACAAAGTAATATGGGATCGATAATGATATTACCACATCATGTTTCTTCATATGGTGTTGCCAGGTTTGTGTGTCCAGAAAAACTTTAAAACACAACTCGCATTTAAATGGTGCACTTTGGTAATTTTCTGATTCTTTACGTTTACTTATTTCTTCTTTTTGTTCTTCTTCCTAAAAAAATAATGAACATAACATCAACCAAAAAACATTAAACAAAAACAAACATTAGTGTTAATATGCGCTGAAACGTATATTATGCAATGCAGTTTTAGTTTTTACACTATATTTAAAAAAATATAAATAACTAGCTGATCCGGCAAACGCCGTTTTGCCATGTCATTATATCATTTATGGTTATTGTGCCTCACTCGACATAGATAGGTATTATGTGTCGCGGACTTTTTTGTAGATATTTATAAGATCTACAATTACTTAGAACATTTTATGGTTCTATCTTTAATAGTTTAGGCAGGGTACCTACGCAAAATAAGTAACTTTTTTGGTTGATTTTTTACACCTTGTGTCCGAAAAACCCTAATATCTTACGGAACCTATTTTTGTTCAAAATTAAATATAGCCTATATTACTCGTGGATAATGTACCGAATGGTGAAAGAATTTTTAAAATCGATCCAGTAGTTCATGAGCCTATTCATTACAATCAAACAAACAAACAAAGTTTTCCTCTATACTATTAGTGTAGATAAAAGTTTTGTAAATTTTATTTTTAATATCTACAAAAATAAACAGTTACCGTTAGTGTGATGACATCAACATAGCTCTCAAAATTGAAATCTTGGATTTGTTTAGGTTGAATTACATCTTTTCTTAAAAGTTTAACTGGTTTCTTATTCACTTTTATGGATTTTTTTAATTTTGAGGATTTTGTTTTTGGTACCTGAAAAAAATAAATTGCTTGCTAACACAATAAGCGCACATAGTACAGAAATATGGGGAATTATAATAAGAAGATACACTTCTACTTCTACCAGTATTGCCTGTAACTATTAGTTTCAAAATTACATATTTCCCTTATCTTTAGTAAATAAAAAGATACAACAAGTTGTGTTTATAGATAAATATGTATCCAATCTTACAAAATTTATGTCAGATAATATAATAAGTAACTATAGCCTTCACATTATTTATATATAGACTATGTAGCCTACCTCCTCTTCCATCTTCGAAAAATTATTTTTATGTTAAAAAGATAATTAGTAGTTATTGCGTATATGCCAAACTAGCACTTCTAATGCCAATTGCAATAAGTATAGATATTGCTATTTAAAAAACATGTGATATACCTCCACTGTTTCTTCCTTTATTTCTTCTTTGACTATCTTTTTCTTTTCTATTTTCCTTTTTATACTCTTGTGTACTGCAAGAGGCTCATCATCACTTAACCAATCTTCATAACTTTCATCAACATCACTATTTAGTTTTTCACAAGGCTCTTCTTTGATTAAGTTGTACAAGTCTAAGGCAGTATTGTCATTTTGTAAATCATGGCTGGCTTCAATAGACACATTGATTTCATTTACCGTTGTATCTTCTCCAACTCCTTCAGGAAAAATATTTATTGAAAAACCATTAAAAGTACTCAAGCCAGATTTTGAACAAGAAATTTTCTGTTCCATTTTTCTCATAGTATCTTCTGTAATCTGAAATATTTTGTAAACCAGTTTTAATAAAAAAAAATTTAGTCTTTGTTTAACATCTTGTTTAATTATAGTTAAAAGAAAATTGTAACAATTATTGGTTTCAATGGGGATAGTGAAAGTGAAAAATGACTATTTTACACACCTTGCCATAAGTCTCCAAAACACCTTGCAGCATTTCTAGACCTTTAAGGCTTTTCTGTCTAAATGAATAGAATTTCTTCAATAAAGCAGCACATTGATAACAAAAATATCCTGGTAATTCGTTTTCATTTAGCTAAAAATTACATGCCAAGGAAAATGCATTAGATTTTAAAACAAAAATGTATTTTTCTCTATTTACAATATTTACAAAATGAATAAAATCTAAAAATAAATTATTAGAGTAAGTTTTAAATTAAAGTAATAAAATGCAAAGAAATATGCTAATTTAACGTTCTTGTCTTAAAGTTTTAAGAATAATAATACTTTAGATATTAAACATAATATAAGACTTACGTTCAACCCCGTAATTATTTCATAATATAGTCCCAAAAAGTTGGATTGTATATTTTCCAGCCTGAGGTCCATTTGTAAACAAATCCTACAAGCTTTTAATTTTCCCATTATTGTAAAATATTAATATTCGAAATGTCGCGGTTTTTACACTATAAATTGTGATAGACCTATAAAAATCTTAGATCTACACAGTTTTGAATCGTCTTTATAACTCGTAGTATAGGATAATTTTTTTAACCTGGTCAATTATTATAAGAATCGCGAAAAAATAAGGTTTATTTTCATAGTTCAAAACTTGTAAATCAGCGAAATTGATTTAATTTTTAAATAATGTTCGACTAAATGCAAGAGAACGTCTACTTTTTATTACTTTTACACTAGACGCTAAAATATCAAAATTTTTTTTTTGGAGTTTATGGCCTGGTATCTAGGTACCTTTAGGCCACTAAAATATCAAAATATGGTTAATGTCACAGATTAGGAAAAATGCTCAGAAATTCTTCTTGGCTTTATTCGTGACAACGTTTAAGAGCTCCGTGGGGGCCTCATAGCCTAGCGGTCTTATTAAGTAGCAGCTAGGTGAGTGGTACCGGGTTCGATTCCCGATTCGAGGGCAAGTTTTAATTTTATTTAAATTTGTTCTCGGCCTTTGGGAGGATTGTGCGGTACCGGGCGAGTGCCTATACCGTACATGGAGGATGTGATCGAATTTCTAAGGCAGAAAGAACGATTGATAAAAATCTCATACTTGACGCTGGCTAATGCACAAACCGTGCCAGAGCCATTAAAAAAAAAAAAAGAGCTCCGTGGCTACAGACTAGAGCTAGCTGTAGGTAAAATTTATAGGGTGTCAAAGAAACAGCAAATTGAATTTAGAGATGTATGTTTGTATGTATTATGGTTAAATTAGTTTTCCCATGACAAACACGTTAAATAAGTATTTCTTTTATTTATCAAAACCTAACTATAGATGGTATTTGCAACAAATCATTAGGAATACACATTACACTTTTATTGTCTATTCATGTTGTATCATTTTAAAGTTGTTAAAAGTAACTTATTATACCCAGGATAAGGATATAACTATTTAAGATATGCATATTTGATAGTTAGAAGAAATATTTAAGAAAAAACAACAAAACGCCATAGAGGGAGGAACTCTTTTTATGTTCTTCGAGGCTCCGTTAGATTTCGTTTTAATAAACAACGGAAAGGATGTTTATGATTATATATCATAAAGCCAGACGTAACGAGTTCAAACCACCTTTGAACATCATCCTATTAATAAATGTTGGTGAATTAACCAGAGTCCAGAGATTATTTTACCAGAACAATCTGTTAACGTTATTCCAAGTGAAAACGCCGTTTTATTACCTTCAGGCTTCAAGTCTCGGCAAAATAAGCCAGCTTCCCACAGAAAGTGTGATCGTTATTAAGGTCTCATTTATAAAAATAGTTATAAGACACAAAAAGGTATGTGGCAAATGTTTTTAATCAGACAGGGATAAATCAAATTTCACACTTTTTCCCACGACTAGCACAAGGGCGTCTCCTGCGAAACTCAGACCTCGGCTTGTTCCTGCAAATTACTGTTATCTTCGTTTCGCAAAATCATCAACGCTTAAAGTTCTTTCATGACGTTTTCAATATTCAATTTTGTCTCGAATAGGCTACGGCGTTCAATAATCGTGTCTTTGTTGTCGTCAAATAGTTGCAAAAATTTATTTTCATCAACAATCTCTGACATTTCGTTGCGGAACTGTACGTAAAGTAGAACCATCTCTCGTTTATAATTGACAGTTTCATCAATATCGTAGCGCCTGTATCGTATGATACGTCCGTTCAGCCGCCTGCGATATTCTTTTGGTGCTCCCAACGTCCTCGCTTCAGGTATACCTTCTGAATCTTCATCGTCACCCACGGGCACGTCATATTCCTCGTCAACGAAATCATTAGTGTTAGCATACCACGAAGCAAACTCAGCCAAATATACATCTTCTAAAGATGCAGGTCGTTCTTCATATAGCTGAATTATGTTTTTGGTCCAGATATTAGTGCTGTCTCCATCGCTGCCTTCGCGGTCCACTTTTTGACGAAGTTTGCGGCAGCGTTGTCTTTCTGTCGGCCACACTGTCGGGATGTACACAACATCACGTCTTGTCTCGCTCATTGGTTGTCGTAAAAGATACCATGCTGCTTCTTGCGCTGATATCTCAACAGCGTTAAGCAGCTTCATACTTAACGCTTTCAATTGGCCTGTGTAGTCCTGTTCGGGATGCTTTTGCATCATCTTGGTAAGCTCATAACGTAGGTTACCCATTCCACGGGCTGATTTATTTACGTACTCTACGACAAACTCTACTATACTCATCCAAGATGAACTGAATGTCGATGTTAGAGTTGACTTCGCCAGCAAGATACGGATTGAACGTGTTTGTCATAAGTTCATCAAAGTTTCGTCTGAACAGCAGAGTTGGTCTGCGTAACGTTGAACGCACAATGTCGAGGTATGAAGCATAAGTCAAACTATTAGCTTCAAGAAAATCATCCATGCGTGCGTATCGACGTTCACCGAGAGAAGTTCGCAGCTTCTTGGCTTTCTGTTGCAGTGTTCGGCGTCGTCAATCAGATTGAGGAATTGGAACCAATACACGGCTCGTGGACATTGGCCAGTACGGGATCCCGAATATGCAAGTTGTCTCGCCTCCCTTTGTGCAGGTGAAACTATGTTTGTGTACCTGGTAAGCGTAGATAGAATCGTTGGGCACATCATCTCGGGCAACGGAACTTAATTTGTCCATGAGCTCGATGGTTCTTGGCATATTTTCCGACACGGTCTCGAGTGGGTCGTCGTTCAGCCATAGTAAAATATGAGCGTGTGGACTTCCATCATGCTGAAACTCAATACGAAGGAAGTAATCTTTTACGGAGTACTTGCCGAATCGATTGTATGACTGTTTGGATTTCAGCATTTTCATTAGGGAACCAACGAGCTTGTAGAAGTATATGCAGCACGTAACCGGATCGTCGCTCACTTAGGTACAGCGCTGAGAAGTATTGAGATCTCTTGCTGTTTGCCCCGGATATTTATTGCTCAGTTTGAGAAGTATAGTGAGCAGTTTCATCCAGCGTATTTCGTTTGAACGTAGAGTGACACAGATGGTAGGCTTGCCAAGTTGACGAATCATGGCAAAGAGATCTCGTTTGCGAGTAGTCCAATATTGGACGGAGTTTGGCACTGTCTTCATAAACGGGAGGTTTTGTATGACATATTTTTTCAGAAATTCTGTGTCCTCTAACATACGTTGCATAACATTCTCCGTTACGGAAACATTTCGTTCGTCCGGAAAGTGTTGTAAATTCCGTCAACCATGCGCAGCCGCAATAACTTCATTGCAACGTACAAGATTTTTTGAGGCGTGGCTCCGCGTCTGTCACGTCGTCGTATTTCACTGCTAGCCATCATATAATGTGTCACTGAAAGGCTCATGTTAAATCGACGTGGCTCTCCAAAGTATATCGATGGAAACGTCAACTCTTCTGCATGACGGTCATTAATGATGTCGAAATATTTTGCCTCATGTCCTGGTGCGGTATGGAGACAATCTTCTTCGTTCCACATTATAGTATGTTGCCTAGAAGCAAGAATCTCAGATTCAGGTGTATTTTCAGCGGAGATAGTTTCTATACGGTTAGACGGATCATCCTGTATGTCATCCAGTAATGGCACAGTAGGATTCAGCCTCGGCAAATCCACGTTGATTTCGTACAAACGATATAATGGAGACTTTTGCAGTACATCTAGTTACGATTTGATTGTACTTTTGGACATGTATCTGCTGATGTAGACAGATTTGTGAGCAAGATTTCGTCTGATGTTAACGTTAATGACGTCGTCCTCATTTAATTGACGGGGCAAATATTTTATCATCTCATGTACGTCTACTGGCACGTTGATTACTTGCCCTATTATTCCATGAGAGGAATCGTGGCGTAGACGGCGTACTTGCATGAATGGTAGCCGTGGTGATATTAATCGTTCACTGATGGGATCCAATGGTGGTAGTCCTGGTGGCCGGTCAGGATACGAAAATCCATTAACCTTTGCCAAGGGTGGCATTGATTTTTTGTTCAGTGAACGTTTGCAAGTGTTAAAAACCAGTTTATATTCTTCTCTGCAAAGTTGTAGATTTTCTTTGATGAACCAATCCGAGACCCTCTTCAGCTGTGGCGCAGTGATGGGTTTGCGGTCATGCTTGAACCACAGTCTGTCGCAAACCGAGCATGTGTAGCCAAAGTCGTTGTCCAGAAAAGTTGATGTAAATCTCATGATCGAGGATTTCCATTTAGTGTTCCAGGTAGATTGTGCCTATTGTAATTCAATTTGATCTGAAGAAGTACCTGGTTGTACAGTAGTTTGTGCTGATTCTGCGGCTACAGATTGAGGTTGTTGGTTTGTGAGCTGTCGTTGAGTAATATTTTGGATATCGTTTGATCTTCCTGCTAAACGAGAAGAGGATGCAGTAGTCGATTCTAATGAACCACTGGCACGAGCCAAGTTAGCAGCTTTGCGTAGACTTCTGGATGCTGCAATGCGCTGTCTGTACTCACGTTGTCTCTGTGCAATTGATTTTGGAGCAGCGATTGTTAGTGGCTCAGCAAATGGCGTTGTAGACGTTGATGCGGCAGCATCTCGCGTCTCAACGGGTGCATTACTCATCGAAGGTATTGGCAGATCCGTGAGATCTATATACTTGTCAGATTAATTAGCCATTGGGCGTTCTGTAAAGAAAATGTTAATAATTTTGTAATGTATTGTTGAAATTAAAAAAAAATATTTTTAACTATTTTAATAAAGAATATTTACCTACTTAATTTAAAAAAATTGGCGTTTAGCTAGATGAGACTATCAATTAATTAATTTAATTCATGATTGTATATTTCTTAAAATTACTTGTTTAAACTCATTGAATGAAAGTGATTTTTATATTGGAATGTTCAATTGGCTCCTAAAATAGTATAGGTACGCTCTTGCACGTCAGTTAGGCGGTTCAAATTGATATTAAAATTTCTAAATATTTTTTTAAAATCATGTTTGCTTAATCGAAATTCTGATTAAAAAACCATAATATACAATTTTTGAATATTATTTATAGCTCTTGAAATTTCGATTTGAATAATTATGAACAAGTTTTCATAGAAATAAACTGTCATCAAATTAATGTACATCAAAAGTTAATTCGACATGACGCATTTGACAATTTTAATTTTTTTTTTTAAATAGCTGCTTTTGAAAAGCCCCCCTTAACCTATTTAATATATTAGTAGATTTCCTCGCTCGCCGCGTTTGACCGAATCGATTTAAAGTTTAGGCACATTGTATGAGGTTTAAATTAAATATTTAATCTTACATTAATAACTAATAACGTAAAAAAAATTCCGTTCAATAATAAAGAAGAAAAAACTTTTTAGCAATTTTTTATCTATCATCACCATAATTTTTTAGTCAATTGTAACACAACCTATTATTACTGCACTTGCCGACGGATGTTACTTCTTTCTAATAATAAAAGAATAAATAGGCACTTAAAATTATACCTGTAATCATATTTTGAAAATGTAAGAGCAAATTTAAATAACCTGTATTACCGAAATTGTTGTTGTAAAAAATAAACAATGAAAATAAAAAAAAAATCACTTCACTTTTAAACAGTCGACGAAACAGTTCACGTGTAGATGTGAGTTGTGTGCTGCCGCTGACTTTCTTCTTCTCGGACGCATAGGCCAATCGAGTGGAAGAGAGATAAAAAATGGCGCAAGCGTACGAGTGTAACGGGACAATGAGCCACACTTTTTCGTGCGTGCAGCCGGCGTTCATCGATTCATTAGACGTTGTCACGTCAAAATTTAATGATTGCAATATTGTTACGAGCTAGGGGATCGGATAGAAAATGCATAAAATCTCTTCAAGGGTTTATTCTCAACCAAATCTACGAAGAATTTGTTTACATAAAAAGCCGCTAATTAGTAGGTAATTACGCACAGAAATTCAGTAATTACACATACACAAAATACTGTCACTAATTACTTTACTTAGACGCACTTCACACAGTACTTTATCACTTGTCTAATCTTGAAAGATATTCAAGAACACTCTAGGCAGGAGCGCTCGCACAATTCTAGAACGTACATACTCTCTATCTCTTTCGCACATTACTCCGTCCTTGTCGTACGGCAATTGGCATTCTAGAGTGCTCGGTCTAGCTTCGAGAAGGTTCCGACCTTCCCTCTCTCTCGCGTATCATTTGTCCTTGTTGACTCCTAGAAAATTAGTTCTAGAATATTCCTTCATCAAAGGGGTATAACCAACCAGGCCTGAAAACGCCTGAGAACATAGATTTATATCGTTAGATAGGCCCCGACACCAAAAACTGTGGCATTGTTTTTGAATGTGTGCGTTAACAAAATGCCGACAACACCTGTGCAATCTATACACAACAAGTGTACTGAGAAAATAGTGTCATCTCTTTTTCTCGTACATTAGTTGCAAACACTACTTTCTCTTTCGACAACATCTGTGCAATCTATACACAACAAGTGTACTGAGAAAATAGTGTCATCTCTTTTTCTCGTACATTAGTTGCAAACACTACTTTCTCTTTCGTGCACTCGCCATTTAAATTTGTTATTGTAGACAGTGCGGAAGGAAAAATAAAAGTTTTTAAATCAAATCGCAATACTTACGAGTGAAGTGTTGCAACTCTGGCTTTATTTGTGTTTCTAGAATTGTTGTTGCATTTTAGAAAGGCACACGATGGCATTATGTGACACTAAACTGCTCGCAAACGTCCTTTACAACACATCCGGTTAACACTGTGTTTAGGGGTGCACTGATCCCATGTTAGTGAGCTTACTCACTTCGACTGTGGAACAACACGGCGCGGTCTCACTGCGGTAAGGGCCTATCTAACGATATAAATCTATGCCTGAGAACGGGTTTCCTGAGAAGTGTACCACTCGACCTCACTTGTTATGAAACTGTCTGAAAAAATATTTCAACCTCCTGAAAACTAGGGTAAAATTCTGTAAATTACGATTTTCTAATATGCGATTGACCCTCTCCTGAAACGGTCATAAATCACATTTCAGCTTGCAGAAAAGTCTCTACCTAGTGGAAAAATCTAGAAACATTGCAGTCAACCCGTCTTCGTAACAATATGTTTGAGTTTGTGAAAACTTAAACTGGGCAAGAGCCCAAGCCAAACAGTAGTTTATTTAGAAAGTCGAAAATTATTGAACGTAATTTTAATTTGTACACTACTATTAAGACATCTTGACTAAGCTCCTTGGACAGCTTATAGTCTGGAAAGAAGCGTTGCAAATACAAAAGTCATAGTAAGCCGGTTGCCCAAGTAGCGGTGGGTGTGATTGTGGGCGGAAGCAAAACTCCTAAAAAAAATAAGCAGTAGTACGCCAGCTGAAATTTTTTTTCCAGCATCCAACTGAGCTGGAAAATAATAGTCAGCTGTGTGGGTATCGTGTGAAGAGCATCAGCTGACCCAGTAGCTTAAAACATTGAAGCATTGCTACAACGGTATTTCCTTTTAAACACATATTTCAAGAAAGAAAAAAAATTTTAATAGATAATATTAAAAAAAATATATATAAAAAATCGTTCGTAGGGACAGCATCATTGAATTGAAAAAGGCCTCAGGACATTACTGCTAATCTCGAGAAGAGTAGAATAAAAAGAAATGGTAGAAGTTCGCATGGAACGCGATTAGTCGCGTTGTACAGTTTCTATTAATTTAATTGGAGCAAAAATTAAACATCGACAATGTTCTCTCTTATTCACTAACGCCAGTTCCCTTGCCTGTGTCACGCAGTAACTTGTAACTTATTCAAAATGCTTGAAAAAGAAACTTATAACAACACGCCACAAAGATGTGACGTACTTATTTATGATGGATTTTTTATGTTCATTGAAACACGTTCCTTTTACATTTGGCAATATTTCAAAGAAGCTCATTCCAATGCAAAAAATTACAATGCACATTGGTTCCGGAAATTTCCAAAGATTCATTAATATTACTAAAAATTACATTGAAAATTGGGAATATGCTCTGCATTGCCGGGATGCCATGCGCTCACGGGCTGCAATTCAACGCTGCATTTAACCGAAAAGGGAAAACAAGCCTTTACAATTGTTGCAAAAATCTCCGGCATATAATATGCAAACATTAGCTGATATTACAAATATTCCGAATAATAACTATGAACGAGGTCTTCACAACGATTGAAGAATTTGTTTGTTGCCCTACTAATTTGTGTCAGGGGCTATAAGAGAAATACTGGTGGAAGGAAGTATCAGTGCAAGGACCATGTGCGGGCAAATCAACAGTGGTCTCAGCAAATTCGACTTTGCATTGACAGTCTGATTGTTTACAAGTTCAGAATTATTTATTCGTTTTCTTTTGTTGCAATGTTTACAAACTTTGTGGAGATGGCTGCGCTTCAGCTTCCTTTTAGAAACCAAAGAGCAGTCAGAATCTATTCCGCATTCATTGGAGATAGTGACAATTGACAAATACAACCGCGGGGGGCGCCCGTCGCTGTGCCCCCCGGGGCCGGAGGCTCGTTCATTAAAATACAAAAAGCTTACCCCAACTCGAAGAAAGAACAAGAAAAATAAAAACAATACAACAAATATACAGTTTTAACTATTCTGAACACCGATAGGAATAAAAATATTATTTTACAGCAAATTCAAAGCAAAACCGCGCCCGCCAAATTCGAAGGCTTCCCGCGTTTTTCCATTACTCATTACAAACACATTTGAATAAAAACTTCGTTTTAAAAATATTAGCGGACTTCAAAATGCACTAAAAAGTGTTTCATAACAATATTTCTTATTTATATTGATATGCGACCATATAACCACGGGAATTTAATACATTAAACGATAATTATTTTATTCATGTACGTATTATCCACAAATTCATTGGTTCCTTTATTTCTTTTTACTAGATTCTTAATGCTGCAGTTTTAAAAGAACCTAATTTCTAATTTTATTTTTTTATCAGTAATCATAACAATCAAATATAAAATTTTCTTAACCTAGATAGAAATAATAAAAATAATTAAAAAGAAAATTAAAACAAATTTATAGTTTGGTCACTGTGGCAGCGTACCTTTAACGCTTGCAGCATTTCCTCCCTTTTTTTCAATTATTTTCATTATTTATTTCTTTTACTACACGTAGATGATGTCGAAAACTTGTGATCGTTATACAGTAATTTATAGCTATTGGAAGCGCTGGTAGTTCAGGTCGCTGGTCCGATACAATTCCTCTACATGTTCCTTTCCCGTCTCTTTTATTTCCTTTTTTTTTTCATTTAATTTACCACTTTTTGCGTAATTATTAGCGATATATTTCTTTTGCATCTACTACCTTCTACTAGGGATTGAAGTTCTATCCTATTATTTTTTCTTACTCGACTTGCCTGGAAGAGATGCTTATTAGCCATCAAAATTATTTTTATAAGTAGGTACGTTAAAATATATAATTCGATCCTACATTTATATAGTGACTAACTGATCCGGCAAACGTCGTTTTGCCATGTTTATCATTTATAATAAAAAATAGGGGTTGATCGTAGAGGGGTGAAAATTAGGGGTTGCATGTATTTTTCAATGCTGTATCATAAAAAAATATAAATTAAAAATTTTGTCTAAAAAATAAACAATAAAATTTAACATTTAGGGGGATGAAATAAAGATGTTGGCCGATTCTCATACATACCGGATAAGCACAAAAAATTTCATCAAAATCGGTCAAGCCGTTTCGGAGGAGTATGGCAACGAAAACTGTGACACGAGAATTTTATATATTAGATTGTGTTTCAAAAAAAAACTAATTTCGTTTCGGGACTTATCACTTACAATCTTTTGGAAACGGTTTAATTAATCGATTAAGCAAAATGAATTTTTATGGTCTAACCGTTATCATAGTACCTACTTTTCTACAAAGTAGGTTAGAAATTCTTACGTATGTTGGTAATTGCATTATGTATATGTACCAAGCTACGTTCTATAAAAGTCCATAGTAAAATACCTAAAGATTTGACATCTACTTTTTACGTATTTCCCTCTCGCTCACTCATGCAGGGGATTATTGTTTCGAGGAATGCGCGCGTCGGCTAGTCTCGCTATACACGTCAATAAGGCGCATATTATTTTTACGTTTTGAACAGCTCAACCCTATAGCGTTGGAAATAAAGTTGAACATAAGAATTACTTGATTACGAGGTCTCCGTCGTGTCACCGAAACCTTGTCGTGAGACTATCCATAACTACTTTGTACTATATAATAAAATCTTATTTCTAATAAAATTATACTAGTATTATGTTTGTCTAATAACGACGGATATTTCTTAAGTTCTTGAGAATGTATCTAGTTTGTAGTGTGGCACATTAAGTTCAAAGTTCTATTTTTATCAGAGAAGTAAAAAATCAAAGTCCTTGAGAACTAGTCTCGTGGGGAGTACGTTGACGTCACAGATAATTTTTGTAGGTATGTTTATGCAATAGCATGCCTCGATTGGCCAACAAAGCCTTGTCGGCAGCCATTTTGACGATGCTGACTCACCAAAGGTGAAAAATTTGATGCATACTCCCCACGAGACTATACAACGGTATTGGGCATTTCCCTCGTGAACACAAAATTTGGGTTTCATGTTCCCCCGTTTGCAGCGTGGAAGTAAAATTAGTTTTTTGAGTGAAAATATTGAACTCTTTCTTCTACAAATAATAAAGCGTGAATTGTTTACGTGAGAAAACAATATTTTTATAAACTTTTAAGTGTCAAAACGGAAGTTTATGTTATTAAATCAGTTGTTTTGAAGTCTGTATTGGACTCGCAAGAGATTTCGAATTTTGTACTCAATAAACAA
Source organism: Pieris melete (assembly GCA_963693345.1). Lineage (NCBI taxonomy): Eukaryota > Metazoa > Arthropoda > Insecta > Lepidoptera > Pieridae > Pieris > Pieris melete. The sequence goes on along the minus strand of CAVNZK010000346.1, from coordinate 114,815 downwards.
TATCATCCTGTAATCAACAGATTGTTATAAATATAATGTGATAAAAGTGTCAGTGAAACGTAAAGATAATACTTACATTGGGTTGTGTGTGACTTGTGTTCGAATTTTTAAATGGATTGGTGGAGTCAGGATGTAGCCTAGTTCTATGGTAATCTTTCAAACAATTTTGTATTTGTGATATCTTACTAATTTGCCAAAATGTCAGAAACAGCACCAGCGGTAAAGATAAAAACAGAACGGCCAGATGAAGCGGAGATCAGAGAACTGGCTGCAAAAATGGTGGAGGCCAATAAGGCGAAAGCTTTGGCGGCTTCAGTCGCGGCAGCGCGGCCTCCTCCTGGTGCACGGCTAGGAGGACCGACTCAAGCAGTTGGAGGTCAAATGGGTATTCTTAACTTTCTAACAAGGAATCAAAAGCCAGGTACTCCGTCCGCCGCCGACACGCGTCCAGTTAGTGACGACAAAAAGACACCAGCTCCAGATGAAGCCAGTTGGAAAGGCCACTTTGGTTGGGACATGCTTGGTAAATGTCACATACCATACATATTTCGATCTGGAGAGAAGTACGTAGCAGTGCGAATGGTTGAAATTAAGCTATTGAACAAGTACCTGAATTATTTACATGCAGACATATACTCTTGTACCTGTATTCGAAGCTATTACATCACAGATGTTGAGGCTTTATTATTAAATGAGATCAATAATAGGCATTGTGATGGTCAGTTTGGGCGGGATCCCTTCACACAGAAGGATTTGGTGGTGAGACTATCAGACGCTTATGAGTTCTATAATTTCCTAGATGTATGCTATAATAAACTGTTACGTGGAACAACAAATAATAAGGACAAATGTGGTTTTATTCGTATCAATAAGGAGTCAGTTGTACCATATACAGTTAGAGACAATCAGAAATTTGTACCTTTGTTCTATTTTGAAGGTGAAACAGACAATCTAAAGTTAAAAGCTGACCAGTTAAAAGGCTGGGATTTATCATACCTGAAGTTCTGTTGTAAAGTGCAAGGTATTAGGAATGAACTATTTGCAAGTGAGACATGTTCAGTGATTAGTTTAACAGACATTAAAAGTTATTTCCCACCTGGTACAGACTTTGAGGAATACTGGCCAAACAAAGTGGTTGATTCCCAGCTCCTAATTTCTGCTAAAGGTGAGATTTTAGTTTATCTTATTGTAAGAAAATTAATGGTGGTTATCCTCAGACACCCTTAAATTAACCGAGGGTGGTAACTCATATAAAGTTTAATTTATTTGATTTCTGTTCTATTACATTAACATTCGGACATGTTCCTCAAAAAAATCTCACACAGAAAAAAGAAAGAAATAAACAAAGTATGTTTACATCTGAAATAGCAATGCAGTGATATAATTTGTAATGCACCTGATAGTAATATTTTAATATGGTTTAATCCAAAAAGTGGTCTAAAACTAAATATAGAAATGCTTAAAATTTAAAATAGATATATTTTTATGATAAAAAATTGATATAAAATTCTCTATATCAGAAAACAACAAAAACAAATGTATGCGAAAGTTAATAACTAATATATAATTAAATTATTTCACTGAATGTACTCAATAATATTTTAAACCAATCCAGGAAAAGTGTATTGTTCTTAAATAATTCTTAGTTGTTTTTAAAATACATGTATTAAAAAGACACTATAAGTATATATAGAAATATATCAAAAGGTTATATTTAACCTGTTCAAAATAGTTGTTTGAAATCAAGGTTGGACCTTCAAGACAGCCTTGACATGCTAAATATAATTTGCATTATATGGTTCTATAGAAAATGTTTCCTCTCAGTTTTGTGTTATGAAGTTTTTTAGACAGTTAAAATGAGTCTAGCTTTAAGTACCAGATGGGTAATATTTTCAATTAAAAATGATTAAAAGTGCTTCAAAATTAAATTATAATTAATTTATGTTTTATGTAAACTTTTTTTACAATAAATCAATTCATTATATCATAATCACAATATGCTGGTAGTGTCCGATTAGGTTTCAATGATACATGTACAATGTCTGAACCTTTCTTCGGCACTGCCTGTACATACAATATAGCAATCACCAGGCAGTGCTGAAGAACACTTCTCCATAATAGTATTCTTGATTACCTTTGAACTATTATTTACATTCTGGCTTAATATCATATAAAGTTTGAATTTAATTGTCTTGTATCTATCTGGCTCTGAATCTTATGAAGTTCTTTAAATAATGTGTGAATAAAATACAATCTGTTTTACACAAACAAATTATAATTTTCAACAAAATTGTCCCAGGCAGCATTTGTATTCAATGAATATCATTTATAATGCCAATGCAAGTCTGAGATAAATGTTGAAACTATGAGGCACAGCATTAATTTTTTTATCATTTCAGGTTCTGTATCTGGTGGTCAATGGACGCGAGCACCACCCGCTCCCCCACCGGGAGTAGTGGGAAGCGTAAGTGCTGGTGTGGGGATGAACAACGTGGTTGCCCCATCACGAGGTCGCCGGCCCGCCCAGCGCCACACACAAGCAAATGCAGCCATGCAAATGCCTCATACAGGCCTCTCTGCAGCGGCTGTGCAAGCCTTAGCCAACGGTTGGACAAATCTACCCGCGTCTTTGACTCAAGCACAAACTCAACAAGTTTTGCGATTAGCACAGGTAGGATATTTAATTATAAAGAGTGAGTTAAATAATAGTATTGTAGGAAACTGTTTTCTGGTCCTAGTAATAGTTGTTGATGTTGTATTTTAATGATTGTTCACTTGAGTTAGTAAGCTTTATTTTCGTGAACTTATGTTAAATTTGAGACAGTAATAAAACCAAATTAGGCCAAAATCTGTGTCCATGTTACGTGTATGAGAAATGAATATAAATGATGTAATAGGCGCAAGTAGCTGCTCAGGCGCAAGCAGCTGCACGGTACTCAACTGCAGCAAATGCATTAGCAGCTGCTGCAGCTGGCATACCTCACCGGTCGCACAACCAGAGAGCTGTGCAGGTAAATTGCCTTCTCCACTGCATTTCACCATGTGTCTTTCATACTGCATGATTCCTTTTGTATGCCATCTTTGTCTTGCCTTTTGCTGCTTTTTAGAATTCAATCTTACTTGGTTTTGTTTAATTTTCCATTTGCTATTTCACATTGCTTTTGCTTTCTTGTGCACATAGTTGTATAACACAAACCGTAGGGTTCGTTATTGTATTTGGTTTATAATATTATACATATCTTAATTGAGTCTTCACTGTAGTGTTTTTTTCCATTAGTGTCATCTTAAATGATTGAATTATATTCATGTTGGCTTTATCAATGGCCTAAGGAAAATTATTTCTAACAATTAAGGAATTTGTTTTAGCACTATTATTATCCTCAACTCAATTACTAATAATTGTTTTCAATTTAGCAATTATGTATAAAATTCTATAAATAATATTGCTTATAAAATGCCTAAATCTGAAAAATGCCTAACTAACCTGTGTTGGTGGAAGGAGTACAACTCTGGCTTACACATTTATTATTAATGAAAGTTTGAAGATTGCTCGCTATTTCTTTTTGGGTGTTTTTAGCCTATAAAGTATGGGCTACCTTTGACAATCTAATTTATGGTTTTCAGTTCCCAAACAGTGCTATAACAATGGCGATGGGCCAGCAACCTCCACCGCTGGTGAGGAGCACGGCCAACTCCAACAATATGAAGTGAGCATTGCTTTACCAAGTTTAATTTCCTTTCAAAAGTTAGAAAGGCAGTCTGTAAAACGTAGAAAAGGACCATTGAAGGAGTGTTATAGGTCTTCTTGTGTTACCAGGGAATTTCAGTTTAACACATATTACATAGGTTATATAAAGTTTTATACTCTTTTCATGTCTCTTATTTATGAAAACCCAATTCTATTAACTAAAATACCCTTCATCTTTTTCTGTCAAATTATATTTACCCTGTGAGACTATAAGTACTTTAGTTAAAATATCATGATTTTGGCTTTTTGAATAAGGGGGAATATTTTTCGTTAAGTTATAAAGGCTGCCATTTATTTTTGACAAAATCGCCATTGTCTTGACACTGGTATTTTAATTAATATATTTTCTTTTTTAATTTAAAAAAAAAACCGAAATGCATGTATTTTGATGGAAACTTGGTTGGAGATTTGTGATTTTTGCTCATATTTATTCATTTAGTATTTTCTAAGAAGTTCATCTTATTTTTTATCTTCAATTATTATATCCAAATCCATTATATTTAGAGTAAAGACTGGTCCTAAGAAAATAAAAAGATAATTTCTAGGATGAAACTGAAATTACTAATTTCAGTACACGTAGGAGTATTTGCGCCTTACCGGGCCCTCAAAACTTGCTTAAGCAGTAGGTACTCACGACTTCGTCTGCATTAGTATGTCAGTGACAAATAATTATAACAATTATTTGCTTCAGCTGGTGTCATGTTTTAATTTCTCAAAGTTACAAAGTGTACAAAAGACATACCATAAAACTACATTATTATTATTAATCTTGGAACGATATAATTTATAAATGTACTAGCGGACCCGACAAACGTTGTCCTGTCTTAACTATGAATATTGATTTCGAATTAGTATAATAAACTAAAAAAATTTTTCAGAAACAAAGTGTTTATTATTCTAATGCTTTATGATATACAACATTATTTGTTTTTCTGGCGCGTATATAAATAGTTTTGTTGGTATTCCGACACGGGAACAGATGTATTTTATCAATATAATTATTATATGTATATGTATTTTCTCAATATAAAAACTCCGATAGAAGCATTTGTTTTAAACGGTATTCATTTTGCTTACATGCTCTTTGACGATATTTCCCGCACGTATTCTGTCAATATTCAAACGCCATAAGGTTACATCAAAAATTTTATTTCATAAGAACCTTCTCCTGACAATAACAAACACAACAAAAATAGAAATAGCGGTTCACGCGTGATGCTGTTACCAAGAGAAATAGGGATTAATTTTTTCAATATAGATCATTTGAATATATATTTTTTTATTGAAGAGTTTTATATGGATTTGTGAATATAATTTTCTTTATCAAATGATGTACTACGAGTAATAGTGATTTAAAGGAAAATATTAAGTTAAAAGTACTGTTGACCTAGTTGCTTGAGCATGCGACCTCAATCTTGGAGTTCAACCTAAAATTCGAAGACGTATGTCAGGCATAGAAGGTGATGAAGGATCTACTTGCTATTAAGTAAAAAGAATGACCATGCAACAAATACAGAATCTAAGGCCAAGATCTAGATTTTGTAGCGCCACTGGCTTTTTTATTTTTTTCATTAAATTGTTAAAATTAATTAACACGTGGTAATTCACGTTGCAGTGTTTCGGCACAAGCAAGTGGGTCAATGAATGGCCACTCAACCTCTCACTCCGGGGACACAAGGAAACGACTCACAGCTATCCCAGACATCAATATCAGTGGAAACCATACGCCGTATAAGGTAAAAATTAGTGAGCTAAGGCTTTAATATAAACTTACAAATCAGGATTTGTCACTATATATTGGAATTTATCAAAGTTGTTTAATGTGTTTGCTGGATTATTTTTTTATACTTATAGACAACAATGTGATAAACATTATCTCATTTTTTAATAGGCAAAAAAGTTTTTATTTCAACAACATAATTGAAGTAAAATAATCTTTCAATTGTATACTTGCGAGACTAAAGTGACAGCCACAAATGATATAATGAAAATTTCGCATATTACTAGATCATTGTACCCTGTGCATAAAGAAAAAAGTGAGATAAAAGTTATTATGGCAATATGTAATGACATTATTATCTATGAGCGTCATAAGCTACAACACATTAAAAAAATCAATTTGCATTAGAGGTTATTATTATTTACACTATGTTACCGGCTTATACAAACATTTAAAAAACAGGTCACATAGGTTAAGAACGGTTATTGTCAGTCTCTTTTTAATAAAATATAATACTTCATCTTAGTATTATAATTTTTAATAAATTGACACTAAATTACTAATTATCACTGATTAAACTGCATGTTGTCGATTCATAACCTTTGGTTAAATAACTACAAGTTATAAGGTGCTGCATAGTGCTACTATTATTATTATATATAATAGTTCCTTTATTAAATTTTATAACTTTTATTTATAGGTGCAGAAAGCATTGGTAGAGAACATGATGGTACCATGTATAAATGCAAAGCCCTATCAATACACCGAGCTCCTAATGACATTACCAGACCTTGCTCAGAACTTTTTTCCAAGGGTATCAGTGAACACCTGCCGGGCTATGCTTGATGCACTAGGCCTTTCACTGTACCGACCGAATTCGTAAGTATTATTTATAGAACTTGACCTTTAAGTACAAACGCCCTCACATAAATTTATACAAACGCTGATTTTAACTCGTAAAATAACATATTACATGCGGTGCAGTTTCAGTTATTTTTTTTTCTGTTAAAGTTTTTTAACTACACATTTTCCCATACACCACATGTCATATAAATCTATTATGATTTGATGTTTACAAAAGATTTATTTGCACTAGAACGCAACTGCAAGTGCTCCGGAACTCGGGCAAATGCAAATCGGCAGCTGCTGGGGAAAACGGCATAGCGCTTGTGCAGATTCGCGACGTCATGCAACATATGCCTCAGTTTAAGTACATGTTGCGGTCTGGCTTGGCCGCTGACGAGCCGCCCCATCAGCCTCCCAGACCCGCTCATGCCCCACCACCCTCGCATGCCAAACGGGCAAGGGCCAATTAGTACCACCCCTACCAACAGTGGCTGCAGTTACAGGAATTTAATGAACTTAATTGAAGATATAGTGCATTCTGCATGTATGGTTTGGTATAAAGGCCTTGTGTAGTGTCATTAGTTGATAGTGCCCAATTTAATGTGAGCCCTCGGGCATGAACTGTTTTTTAATCTTATGAACAAATTGTCACAATAAATATTATATTGCATGACCTCCATATAAATTAATATGGTTGTTGTACGAATATAACACTTATAATGGATTTAAACAAAATTGAGACAAAAAAATTGTTTGAAATTTTAGATATAAAGTTAAGTGTGATTGATTAATCCTACACCTTCCTACGTATAAAAAGAGATAGGATGGTGGAACACTGCCTAAAATGTACCTAGTATATATATGTACAGTAGTAATGGTCTTCCATAAAGTGAATTGACCACAATATAGGGTTTGACCATTGGAAGCTTGTATAAAATTACTTTCAAATAAAAATTGATCTGATTAAATTCATTCAACTAGTTCACACAAAACTTAGTTCAAAGATGAAAACCTAAAAAAACCTTTCAATGTCTTCCACTGCATATTTACATCACTATTTCAATTTGAATTCTAAGATCATAAAGTAAAAGAAAACGCAAATGGATAGAAGATGTTTAAAAGAACAATTAAGTGAAACCAAATCCTTGCTTCAGATCTAAATGTGTCAATTGTCAAAATATAGTAATGTCAATAACATGTGGGAGCTACTCTAAACATCCCCTACCGCCCAACGTTGCCAAAAACCTATCCCAACTTTTTAAATTACTACAAAACGGACCCAATAACCCTAATTCAATGGAACAGTAAAAGCTTACGTTCAAAAAAACATGAATTAATTTCCCTCATAAACCTCCATAAACCCACGATTGTTGCCATCTCGGAGACATGGTTGAGACCTGGTTCCCGATTTCGGGTGCCTGGCTTTTCCTGTCTGCGGGATGACAGGAATGATGGGTATGCGGGCAGTGCTGTCTTTGTACGGCATTCCCTCCCATTCTCCCAAATTCCTCTCCCTACCCACAGCGATCAGATTAATGCTGTTGCTGTTCGTACCTTAGACATTTCTTTTGTATCTTTGTATATTCCTCACCCTTCTCCTTCTCTTCTTCCTGAGATACAATCAATTTTATCATCCCTTACCAGCCCTATCATAGCCATGGGTGACTTTAACACCCATCACACTATGTGGGGGTGCCATGCTAGTGATAGGTTTGCTCCACTGCTGATTGACTTACTCGACGATGTCAATCTCTGCATCCTCAATGATGGCTCTCCAACTCGCAGGGTATACCCTAATCAGAATCCCAAATCTGCAGTGGATCTCACCCTCTGTTCCCCTAACCTAGCCTCGCAACTAACTTGGAACGCCCTTGAGTTCACCTATGGCAGTGATCATTTTCCTGTAATTATTTCATTAAATAACAAATCCTTACCCCCCTCTTACCACAACCCCCTTTTAAAATATAAACTCAAAAAAGCAAACTGGAAAGATTATGCCCAATCCGTTGATTGCATGGTAGACACTCTGCCTGATTTGGAATGCGAAGAAAATGTCTTGTCTTGCTATGATCTTTTTTTAAATTCTCTCATATCTTCGGCCGATTCCCAGATCCCCAAAAAGCACTCTCCTAAAAATCAGCTGCTTTCCTCTCCCTGGTGGGATGATGAATGCAGCGATTTGTTTGGTAAGAGAATGGCTGCAGAGAAATCCTACTCAGCCAGTATGTCACAGGAGAACTTTATTAATTACCAGAAGCTTCATGCTAAAATTAAAAGGTTGGTATCCAGGAAGAAAAGATGTAGTTGGATACAATTTTGCGAATCCCTTAGCCCTCGTTCTCCATCCTCTATTGTGTGGTCTAATGTGAGGAGATTCCGTCGTTCCCTGAACCATGTTAATCCTTCTTCAAATAACCCTTCTGACTGGCTTAACAACTTTGCGGATAAACTGGCTCCACCTTTCTCTCCCTATGTGGACTCATTTCTAAGTTCTACGCCAGCTCCGGCTAACAATGAAATGGATGCTCCCTTTTCTTTCTCTGAGCTTCAAATCGCTCTTAATGGTCTCAAAGATTCAACTCCAGGGGAAGATGGCGTTCCATATTCCTTCCTGACTAGACTAAATGACAAAGCTAAACTTTACTATCTAAAAATAATCAACAAAATTTTTGAAACTGGTATTATACCGACATCTTGGACATCTCAAATAGTCATTCCCATTCTCAAACCTGGAAAAAACCCTTCAGATTCCAATTCTTATCGTCCCATAGCTTTGTCATCTACTTTAGCTAAAGTAACGGAACACCTTCTTAAAAACCGACTGGAATGGTTAATGGAAAGTAGAAATGTTCTCCCCTCATCCCAATTTGGGTTCCGGAAGGGTATGAGTACCACAGACAGCCTCAGTATACTGACAACAGACATTCGCCTAGCCTTTACAAAAGGAGAGTACCTTGTGGGTGTGTTTCTTGATATTGCTTCTGCATATGACAGTGTCCTACTTCCAGCGCTCAGGCAGAAACTGCTTAAGCTGAGTGTTTCTTCGAGGATGGTACATCTCATATGTAATCTGCTATTTACCAGATCTATTTTGATAAAGCATCAGAATACCTCTCTTCCCCCCAGACTAGTCTGGAAAGGTCTCCCTCAAGGCTCAGTTCTCAGCCCTCTGCTCTATAGCATTTATACCTATGACCTCGAACTGTCTGTTACCAGTTTTTGCAATATTTTACAATATGCTGATGATATTGTCCTCTATCACAGCTCAAGCAGTATAGGGGAAGTATCCTGTCGTATCAATTCTGCTTTGTATTATCTAGGCCAGTGGTTGTCTGACCACGGCTTGTCCCTGTCAGTGGGCAAATCTCAGGCAGTGGTGTTTACAAGGAAGAGATACATTCCCACTCTACTCATTTCATTTGAAAATCAAGCAATCAACCTGACAGATAAAGCAAAATTTTTAGGTATTTATTTAGACAACCGGCTGAACGGAATTGCCCATTCTGAACACATTATCAAAAAATGCGAAAAAGGTATTAACGTACTAAGAGCAGTAGCGGGAGTTTGGTGGGGCGCTCACCCCTATTCTTTAAAGTTATTGTATAATGCCTTAGTACGTAGTCATATGGATTACTGTATGTTTGTTCTGGATCCCTTTAACAAATCAGCTGCTGAGAAACTAAACAAAATTCAATATAGGTGCCTTAGAATCATTCTAGGTGCAATGAAATCCTCCCCTACTAACGCTTTGCAGGTTGAGTGTGTTGATCCTCCTCTACACATCCGTCGGCAGTATTTATGTGACCGCTTTGTTAGCAAGATGTTACAGCTATCATCCCACCCTCTTTGGCATCGATTATCCCAACTATCACATTCTCCTTGTACCCGCAACTCCTCTTCCTATCTGCTAGATAGTTATCTAAAGTTTACCAGCCTCCCTAACCCCCTGATATCTTTTCCAATAAATCCCCTGTATTCTACTTCTTATAAAGCCCTGGTATACAAACCTCCCATCATCACAGACCTTGGTCTGATCAAAGGAGCCCCAGATACCAACATCAAATTACAAAGCTATATTAATCAAAATTGGCCAAATCATCTTCTTATTTACACTGACGCATCAAAGCTGTCTCCAGACGGCTGTGTTGGTGCTGCCTGTTGGGTTCCTCGGTATAGAATTATCCTGAAATTTAAATGTCCTCCCGAATCTTCAGTGTTCACAGGAGAGGCCACTGCTCTATTGGAAGCAATCCTGTTTGCACACTCCCATAACATACAACAGACAGCTATTTTGACAGACTCTTTTAGTTGTTTAATGTCCATTAAAGAAAACCCATTTCGCAGCAAATCACGTTTTCCCATTATTCTAAAAATCAGGGAGACTCTGCTCTCTTGTAATCAAAAAGGATTGTCTATCATACTAGTTTGGATTCCTAGCCACTCAGGTATCCCTGGAAACGAAACTGCTGATTCATGTGCCAAATCAGCTGTTGAGTCAGGTTCTCTAGATCATTTTGAAAATTCAGCACAGGATCTTTGTACTCTTGCAAAGACATATCTGGACAGAACCTGGAAGACATTTTGGAATGACTCCAAATCGGTTAAGGGTAAGTTTTATGCTTCCATCCAACCAAACATACCAAGACAACCCTGGTTTTGTCATTATCGGAATGCAAATCGCTGGATTACATCCACAATCTCACGTCTTCGTCTTGGTCATGCTTGCACCCCTGTTCATCTAGCCAAGCTCCGGATAAGGGATCACTCTATCTGTGAGTGTGGCTTGGATGAAGGCACTGTATCTCACATTCTATTTAATTGTCCCAAACTAACCTTTCCTCTCTATGACGTTCTTCCCCGTAAAGTCCCCCGTCCTTTAAGTGTTAAATGTTTGTTAATGTTTGTGTTTAGTCCATATTGTAGATTTTTATGTAAATATATAGAAAGCAATAAAATTAAAGTGTAATATATATATAAAAATTATTATAAAGAGGAAACAGTATTTAATAATGGTATTATTACTCACTCATATTTGTGTTGTCTGTGCAGTCTTAAAACTAACAATCGAATTGCAACTATTTTGTTTTTGTTTAGGTGCATATTCAAAATTAACTTAATTATTATTTTTACCGATCAATCTCCATCGTGCCTTCTCCATCTACACGACACTGGCGAAGTACCTTGTGCCCAGTTGGCACATATAAAAGCCATAAAAAAAAAAAAAAAAAAAAATACTCTAAACATACTGCTGTCTCTATTTGCATGCTAATTATATATGCATGCACATATCATATAAAATTACAAATCTGAGGAAATTCTAGCATACTTAAATAGTCTTTCAGTATTCTGACGAAAGATTTTTTTACTGTACAAATTGTATGTAATGTAAATCAGATATCTTAATTTAGTGATCTATTATCTTAGAAGACTGAGATTGTTTAATTGTTTCATAGATCCGAATATTGTTAGTTTCAATGTCTGCAAGTGCAACATGTAAATATCACAGTAATTACATATTATGTCTCGTTAAATATATAAGCAGTTTCATAAATGGTTAAATAAAAGTTTAATGACTAAACAATTAACAATTATACTCTTTATATTGTAAAGTTTTTATACTTTGCCAGCTATCTTAGGCTTTAATTTAAACATCACAATTTTTGTTTTCAATATATAATTGGTAAATAAATAAAATATAATCGTTAAACGCTAGTTATAACAAATTGCCTAACATGCTAGAGATTGGTGGATAATAAGCATTCAAGTGTACATTTTTATCTTTGGAATATTAGTAAAAACTTTAAATGGTTCAGGCATAATATGGAATTAGCTGACCATTCTTAGATTTTTATATGTAATATTATTGTAAAATACATTTATTTATGCTTACATTCCAGCCATTCTCGTGTAGTGTATAACATCAATGTCCGAATTACTTTACTCCAAAGCATTTTATTTAGTTTCTAAGTTTGGGGAGTTAAAATATGTAACACAGTATTTGTGAAAAAATCTCATAGCTAAATATTTATTTTTCTATGTAATTTGATTCAAAATCAAATATTTAATTAATCCCCCACCACCAGTGACAAAGTAAGATTTAATTTTAAGCTTTTTGTATTATTAGGAAAATTTAGACATTTTGTTCCTCTAGTAAAGCTAGTAGCAACTAATGCAAGGTTTTTCATTTTATATATAAATTCACTTACATAAGAAGGATTGATTTCTCTTTAAATTAAAAACGAATCCTGTGGTTAGGTTTTCTTTCTAAATTTACATGAATCCATCACAATCCTTGATAAGGTACTACTAAACAGTATTGCTTTCGAATTGTTTAAATACACATAATTCTTATGTTTTGCTACTTGGTTAATTTCCTAGAAAAACTTCTTATAAAATTCCGTCTTGTTTAGTTGTAATTTGTGAATCACACATGTAATGAATCACATGGGTAGTTTACGTGATCATATTTATTTTTATTGTAAGACTATAAAGTAATGCTTCTAATTGAAGTGACTTAAAAGCTGTAAAAATTTGTAAGCTAAATTATTTATGATATAGTTTAGGAACTATTTGATAAAATTTATAGTTACAAATTTTAAATGCTCTTTCAGGAGCTGTTCTGTATTAAATAAATGGAATTTTTATCATATTATTTTGTGTTTTTATTAGTAACAATATTTTTCAACTGATATATTGCCTATATTTTTTACTAGATTTAATAAGTACATAATGTAAAAACATGCAATCATGTAAAAAATGATGTAGAAGTAACAGTACTACATCTTTTTTCTTCATCCCACCCACTAGTTCATTGAGTACGTTAATGAATTGGCAATTGATGAAGTGGATTAAGCTAGGAAATTTAAGTAACTTCCTGTATTTTTGACAGCGTTTTTATCAATAAAAATTCAAACATTTACAGTCTTACTTATAAAGGTTTATGCACATCGTATAAGCCTGTTGTTACAATGTTACAATAATTCCTTAATTGGCAAAACTGATGTATACGGCTATTATTTATAACAAGTGTTTTGTTTGTAGGAATAATTGTACAATACTGAAACAACGCAGAGGCCTAGTTTAACGGGGGTATAAGACAAAATTGGCGTCATTTGATGCGATTTTTTTAAATCACAAATATATGCCGAAGAGTAGCAGAAGCCCTCGCTAGCAGAAATAATCAATTTTTAAAATGCCTGCAACAATCCGTGAAGAAGTATCTGCAGGGTTCAGATCCATAAGTGGATTTAGAGGCGTGATAGGGGCTATCGACTGCACACAAGTTTTAATTAAAAGAATTGGTGGTGAAACTGGGCATTTCTACATAAACAGGAAAGGATTTGTATAATTCAAAATGAAGGTCACTGTAGACATCGCACCGACTTCAAGTTTTTGTCAGCCTCTGTTTTTGCTGTATTCTGGGTATCTACCGGCCCAAATAGATCTCTAACGAGCAACTTTGGGAGCGCTGCCGAGAAACCACGAATAGGCAGCAGATCAGCCGACGCAAGTGAAAATGAATAGGCCATACACTCCAAAGAGATTCCAGTCATATCCCCAAGCAGGCACTTGATTGGACCCGCAAGGAAAGCGGAAGCGTGGCCGTCCCAATCAAACCTTTTTTTTTTAGTGTCTTATTTATCCATGCATACAAAGGCTACCACTGACGATACGTCCATTAATCCGAATGGAGTAGTCGTAGTCCAAAATCGTCCCATGAATGGTAAAAAAATATTCCATTTGGATGGACGTCAGGCAGCTCTGGATTTCCAAACGGATTGAAATCCATGTGTCCAGCCGTCCAGGCCAAATGGACGTCATCCGCGGCCGTCCGTAAATGTCAGAAAAGCCTTAAGAATTAAGACAAGAAGGGCTCCTCCATACATTTCCTTCCTCTATATTTTTTTTTTTTTTTTTTTTTAAATGGCTTTTATATGTGTCAACTGGGCACAAGGTACTTCGCCAGTGTCGTGTAGATGGAGAAGGCACGATGGAGATTGATCGGTGAAAATAATAATTAAGTTAATTTTGAATATGCACCTAAACAAAAACAAAATAGTTGCAATTCGATTGTTAGTTTTAAGACGGCACAGTCAACACAAATATGAGTGAGTAATAATAACATTATTAAATACTGTTTCCTCTAATAATTTTTATATATATATTACACTTTAATTTTATTGCTTTCTATATATTTACATAAAAATCTACAATATGGACTAAACACAAACATTAACAAACATTTAACACTTAAAGGACGGGGGACTTTACGGGGAAGAACGTCATAGAGAGGATAGGTTAGTTTGGGACAATTAAATAGAATGTGAGATACAGTGCCTTCATCCAAGCCACACTCACAGATAGAGTGATCCCTTATCCGGAGCTTGGCTAGATGAACAGGGGTGCAAGCATGACCAAGACGAAGACGTGAGATTGTGGATGTAATCCAGCGATTTGCATTCCGATAATGACAAAACCAGGGTTGTCTTGGTATGTTTGGTTGGATGGAAGCATAAAACTTACCCTTAACCGATTTGGAGTCATTCCAAAATGTCTTCCAGGTTCTGTCCAGATATGTCTTTGCAAGAGTACAAAGATCCTGTGCTGAATTTTCAAAATGATCTAGAGAACCTGACTCAACAGCTGATTTGGCACATGAATCAGCAGTCTCGTTTCCAGGGATACCTGAGTGGCTAGGAATCCAAACTAGTATGATAGACAATCCTTTTTGATTACAAGAGAGCAGAGTCTCCCTGATTTTTAGAATAATGGGAAAACGTGATTTGCTGCGAAATGGGTTTTCTTTAATGGACATTAAACAACTAAAAGAGTCTGTCAAAATAGCTGTCTGTTGTATGTTATGGGAGTGTGCAAACAGGATTGCTTCCAATAGAGCAGTGGCCTCTCCTGTAAACACTGAAGATTCGCGAGGACATTTAAACTTCAGGATAATTCTATACCGAGGAACCCAACAGGCAGCACCAACACAGCCGTCTGGAGACAGCTTTGATGCGTCAGTGTAAATAAGAAGATGATTTGGCCAATTTTGATTAATATAGCTTTGTAATTTGATGTTGGTATCTGGGGCTCCTTTGATCAGACCAAGGTCTGTGATGATGGGAGGTTTGTATACCAGGGCTTTATAAGAAGTAGAATACAGGGGATTTATTGGAAAAGATATCAGGGGGTTAGGGAGGCTGGTGAACTTTAGATAACTATCTAGCAGATAGGAAGAGGAGTTGCGGGTACAAGGAGAATGTGACAGTTGGGATAATCGATGCCAAAGAGGGTGGGATGATAGCTGTAACATCTTGCTAACAAAGCGGTCACATAAATACTGCCGGCGGATGTGTAGAGGAGGATCAACACACTCAACCTGCAAAGCATTAGTGGGGGAGGATTTCATTGCACCTAGAATGATTCTAAGGCACCTATATTGAATTTTGTTTAGTTTCTCAGCAGCTGATTTGTTAAAGGGATCCAGAACAAACATACAGTAATCCATATGACTACGTACTAAGGCATTATACAATAACTTTAAAGAATAGGGGTGAGCGCCCCACCAAACTCCCGCTACTGCTCTTAGTACGTTAATACCTTTTTCGCATTTTTTGATAATGTGTTCAGAATGGGCAATTCCGTTCAGCCGGTTGTCTAAATAAATACCTAAAAATTTTGCTTTATCTGTCAGATTGATTGCTTGATTTTCAAATGAAATGAGTAGAGTGGGAATGTATCTCTTCCTTGTAAACACCACTGCCTGAGATTTGCCCACTGACAGGGACAAGCCGTGGTCAGACAACCACTGGCCTAGATAATACAAAGCAGAATTGATACGACAGGATACTTCCCCTATACTGCTTGAGCTGTGATAGAGGACAATATCATCAGCATATTGTAAAATATTGCAAAAACTGGTAACAGACAGTTCGAGGTCATGGGTATAAATGCTATAGAGCAGAGGGCTGAGAACTGAGCCTTGAGGGAGACCTTTCCAGACTAGTCTGGGGGGAAGAGAGGTATTTTGATGCTTTATCAAAATAGATCTGGTAAATAGCAGATTACATATGAGATGTACCATCCTCGAAGAAACACTCAGCTTAAGCAGTTTCTGCCTGAGCGCTGGAAGTAGGACACTGTCATATGCAGAAGCAATATCAAGAAACACACCCACAAGGTACTCTCCTTTTGTAAAGGCTAGGCGAATGTCTGTTGTCAGTATACTGAGGCTGTCTGTGGTACTCATACCCTTCCGGAACCCAAATTGGGATGAGGGGAGAATATTTCTACTTTCCATTAACCATTCCAGTCGGTTTTTAAGAAGGTGTTCCGTTACTTTAGCTAAAGTAGATGACAAAGCTATGGGTCGATAAGAATTTGAATCTGAAGGGTTTTTTCCAGGTTTGAGAATGGGAATGACTATTTGAGATGTCCAAGATGTCGGTATAATACCAGTTTCAAAACTTTTGTTGATTATTTTTAGATAGTAAAGTTTAGCTTTGTCATTTAGTCTAGTCAGGAAGGAATATGGAACGCCATCTTCCCCTGGAGTTGAATCTTTGAGACCATTAAGAGCGATTTGAAGCTCAGAGAAAGAAAAGGGAGCATCCATTTCATTGTTAGCCGGAGCTGGCGTAGAACTTAGAAATGAGTCCACATAGGGAGCGAAAGATGGAGCCAGTTTATCCGCAAAGTTGTTAAGCCAGTAAGAAGGGTTATTTGAAGAAGGATTAACATGGTTCAGGGAACGACGGAATCTCCTCACATTAGACCACACAATAGAGGATGGAGAACGAGGGCTAAGGGATTCGCAAAATTGTATCCAACTACATCTTTTCTTCCTGGACACCAACCTTTTAATTTTAGCATGAAGCTTCTGGTAATTAATAAAGTTCTCCTGTGACATACTGGCTGAGTAGGATTTCTCTGCAGCCATTCTCTTACCAAACAAATCGCTGCATTCATCATCCCACCAGGGAGAGGAAAGCAGCTGATTTTTAGGAGAGTGCTTTTTGGGGATCTGGGAATCGGCCGAAGATATGAGAGTATTTAAAAAAAGATCATAGCAAGACAAGACATTTTCTTCGCATTCCAAATCAGGCAGAGTGTCTACCATGCAATCAACGGATTGGGCATAATCTTTCCAGTTTGCTTTTTTGAGTTTATATTTTAAAAGGGGGTTGTGGTAAGAGGGGGGTAAGGATTTGTTATTTAATGAAATAATTACAGGAAAATGATCACTGCCATAGGTGAACTTAAGGGCGTTCCAAGTTAGTTGCGAGGCTAGGTTAGGGGAACAGAGGGTGAGATCCACTGCAGATTTGGGATTCTGACAAGGGTATACTCTGCGAGTTGGAGAGCCATCATTGAGGATGCAGAGATTGACATCGTCGAGTAAGTCAATCAGCAGTGGAGCAAACCTATCACTAGCATGACACCCCCACATAGTGTGATGGGTGTTAAAGTCACCCATGGCTATGATAGGGCTGGGAAGGGATGATAAAATTGATTGTATCTCAGGAAGAAGAGAAGGAGAAGGGTGAGGAATATACAAAGATACAAAAGAAATGTCTAAGGTACGCACAGCAACAGCATTAATCTGATCGCTGTGGGTAGGAAGAGGAATTTGGGAGAATGGGAGGGAATGCCGTACAAAGACAGCACTGCCCGCATACCCATCATTCCTGTCATCCCGCAGACAGGAAAAGCCAGGCACCCGAAATCAGGAACCAGGTCTCAGCCATGTCTCCGAGATGGCAACAATCGTGGGTTTATGGAGGTTTATGAGGGAAATTAATTCATGTTTTTTTGAACGTAAGCTTTTACTATTCCATTGAATTAGGGTTATTGGGTCCGTTTTGTAGTAATTTAAAAAGTTGGGATAGGTTTTTGGCAACGTTGGGCGGTAGGGGGATTTCGCTACATGGAGCGACAATACTTAGAAGAAATTCAGAAATAAATTCTAACATTTTGCCCTGAGAGGGAAGGGTGTCAACATTATTGTTGAGAGCACAACCATTTGGGAGGGATGAGGAGCACTCACCAACGATAGTCTGGTGAGCTGTTCTATCGTACCCCTTTGCTAGAGGAGCTTGGGGACGAGGGGAGCGATAAATTGTTTGGCGATAGGAAGCATTGGTAGGAGTTTGGACTTTTTGAGTAGATTTTAGAGAATAGGCAGGAGGGGTAAACATTTCTTTTGTCATCTCAGCATATGAACGTCGGACAGGAGGAAACTTAATTGCTGCTTCAACGTATGAGATGTTGTCCTGGGACATCACCATTTTTATGGATTGCTGTCGAGTAAATTCTGGACAGCTCTTGTCAGAAGCAAAATGTTTGCCTGAGCAATGTAAACATGTGGATGTTTCTAAAGTGACTTCACACGTATCACCTGTATGGGGCTGAGCACACCTGTAACATCTGGGCTTAGATCGGCAGATCGATTTGATATGTCCAAAACGGCAGCAGTTCAGGCACTGTATGGTTGGGAGTTTGTAGGTTTCGACAGGGAGGGAAGTGTGGTAGGAGTAAACCTTGGCAGGGAGCATTTGCCCCCTGAAGGTAAGGACGACAGATTGGGTAGGCACCCAGGTGGTGACACCCTCAGTGACTGTTTTTCGGTTCAGTCGCCTTGATTTTAATACTTCACCACATCCAAGAGGAAGCTCTAATGAAATTACGAGTTCGTCCATTGACCAGTCCATCGGTACACCTCTGACCAACCCCATTCTGGTAATGTTATAAGTGGGGATAATAGCTTTAAACTTGCACATACTAAGAACCGGGTTGACCATAAAGTTGTTGGCAGCTTCAGCAGAAGAGAACTCAACGGTGATTTTATTACGTCCTACATTTTTTACACCATCGTGTATGATAGAACTAATTTTGTGCTTATGCATAAACTGGCCGAATGTAATAGCACGTAAAGAGGCTCCGGAAGATGGGTCTTCTACTTCACGGGAGACTTGGACAATGAACGGACCTTTATCTTCATTAGAGTAAGACCTAGGTCCATCGGAGAAGAAGGGGTGGACATAAAGGTGTTGTATAGACGGGTTCGCCTGAGCGGGATCCGTAATAGTTTTTTTAAAGGATGGTTCATTTCTCTCCTCTCCTTGTCGTTTGCGAGACGTAGAAGAGGTTCCCGGGTCAGGAGGCTCGGGGTCAGGATCTAGATCCATTTTACTAAAACTGCAGCAACTATATTAATTTAAATTTTATACTTTACCAGCACCAATAGGGTTAGTTTTATCTAAATAGCATAATAACAACTATTTCAGCTTAGGAAAATCACAGAAACACCGAGAAAAACACGGAAATCTCACTAACACGTGCGTCAACCAAAGCTAACGCGAGCGAAAAACTTCCTCTATATTGTTGTATTCGAAAGAGAGGATTTATTTATTTGACAGTCAATGTCAGTTAACACATTACCGCCATTCAGTGACTTGTCAAAACCTACCGAAAATTCAATAATTTTTTTATAAATATATAAATGAATGAAGTTTTTAGAATTTTAGTTATGGTTTTAACTAAATACGAGAATTATACATATTTTATAATTTAAAATACAGCATAATTATTCTCTGAACATTCGTTTATTTCTAAATTCAGTGATTGTTTTTGAAGATAAACAGTTTTATTGACAATGGAAGCTGGCGAAGGATACTTCGGTCATAAGATTTTTAAATAAACTAATAAAATTAAAAATTTCGATCAATATCGTCATATTTTCAATTAACCTTAGTTTTAAGTTTTATTTTCATAGGGTTAGGTTAGGTGATTTTTTTTTGCAATGAGTATTCAAGTTTGTAGGGATACCTCAGACGCTGTGGCGTTATATTTGCCACAACGTTTGTATTTAAAGCCATTTGCCAAAATAAATGTTTCTGTCCAGCTTCCCACTCACAAGGTACACGGCAAGTCAATTTCCAATTGGGAGCTTATGGAAAAGTTACGAAAAATGATCCAACCTGATAGTTTTTCAATGTTAAAAGTGTCCAAGCACAGTTCTGAAGTGATCCGGTTTGATGGGGAGTTAGAGAATCGTTTAAAATTGGAGCGTGTAATTGCAAGACTCGAAGACAGGATAATTCAGCTTAATGATTTTCCTGAACCATTAAAAGTTAGAGTTTGTGAGGCAAAGTCTGAATTTCCTAGTCGCCATGCTTGGGATTCTTTTTTTCGAGACGCAACTGATATGGATGAAATGAAGCCTGGAGAAAGACCTGATACTATTCATATTGCAAATTTACCAATACGTTGGTTTGTTCATGATCGTGATAGGAATGAAGATTCACCACCTTCAGAGAAATTGTTTAAAAAAGTATTTGAAAAATATGGAGATATAAGGCAAGTGGATGTGCCAGCAGCTGACCCTTTTCGTCTACAAATGAAGGAATCAATGCGTGGAATATTAACTCCACCACAGGATAGTGCTCTTTATTTTGAGGGATATATCCAATACAGTGAATATGTAAGTTTTGTGAGATGCATGGATGCACTAAGAGGAAAAAAGCTATTAAGAAAGAATGAAGATTTAGCTGATTGGTGCAATATTTTAGTTGACTTTGATAAAACTAAACACATGACTGATGCCGCTGTAAAACGCAGGGCTATTGTTAGAGAAAGGCTCTCATCCAGGCAAAGGGTTAAGGATGACGAGGAAAGACAGGAAAAGGAGCGAAAAGCAATAATTGAAGCAAAAGAAAGGTATTATTTAAAAATTCACAGAAGTATTCATTTTCATATTTAGATCAAAGTATTAATTTTATTAAAACTAGTGTTTTTTGGGATTTGATTTGTCCTCAAGTAGACAGACACAGTTTTGATCTCTTTGAAGAATCATCCCTTGACAATAAAAATGTAACTGCATGGTTTAATGACACATTCTCTAGCAATCATGATTTCTACATTCTGTCTTAATTTAATGGGTGGGCTTTATTAGGTTTCCATAGTATTGTTGTTGGAAAAAATATTTCTCATTGGTGGATTCATGAAGCAAATAAAGAAATTAGTTGTAATTTCTGATTTTTGGGTAAGCTATTTAAGGGTAGCAGCCTTTTCTTGCAGAAATAAGAAAAAAAATAACTTTGTTTTTTCACTTTTTAAGACAACAAATAGAGAGAAATGAAAAGGACAAACTGGAAAAGACAAGAGAGCGGGAAGAAAGACGAAAAAAAAAGCAATTAGCCAAACTCATGGAACGGGAAGATGTGGATCTTAATAAAAAAGTGTCAGAAGAGCAAAAGAAACTGCTTAGAGTTCAGAAGAAGTTGCAGGCTATAAGGCTTATTGAGGAATTGTTCAAAAGGATAGAGGTTAATATTTTATAATTTTCATTTAAGAAAAACATTTGCACTGCAACTTTATGTACATAAAAAGTCCATTGGTACACAGCCAGGAATCAAACCTACAACCTAAGTAATGAGAGTCACATGTGGACAACACTATTCGAAACATTTGTATAAACTTATGTGACCCAATCACATTATATAAATCTGGCTTTCACTCTTGGTAAAATGTAATTAATTTTGTTTGATGGGCTTAAAATCTCTATGGCTATTTCGCATGCAGTAAACCTTATAAAAAGTACTTCATTTCTCCACTCTATAAAACCTTATTATGTCTAATTCAAGTACTATTTCATTTATTTCTGTCAAATTGTTTTAACCACGATGATAAGAGATGGATGAGGAAAAATGGTGCAATTCAAATGTTTTTTTAAATGGTAAAGTGTTTGTTTTTAGTTACGCCCTGAACTTCAACGTAACGGCTCTCGAGATGTGCGGTACTACCATGCCAGTGAAAGAGCTGCCCGATCAAGAATCGTAGACAAGTTCAAAAGACAACAAGAGAAAATTTTAGATGAACAGCAAGACCTACTTCGACATGCTAGAGATGGTAAAATATTTCCTTATTTCCTATTTTTACAGTAACTTAATACTAATACAATAAAAAACATAACTAACTATTTAAAATTTAATATATTTTTAACAACTAGTAAAAATTTAAAACCTAAACCTTTTTATAAATAATGCAATTCTTGTCCAGTGTGCAACTAAATATATACGTCTTGCAAGCAATTATATTAAGGGTGCGCAAGACACGCGTAAATGGTGTAAAATATAATCTTAATATATATAAATTACGTATCACGTTGTTTGTCCGCTATGGACTCCTAAACTACCGAACCGATTTCAATCAAATTTTCACATTGTGTGCAGTTTGATCTAACTTAAAAGATAGGATAGCTTACATCTAAATTTATAACCGCAATATAATTTAATTGCATATTACTATTTGTTAATTATTTGATAGTCACAATTCTAACAGATGGCGCTGTGTTGAAAGTACCAACGTTTCACATAAGCTATCTACCTTTCACATAAGTTTTCCTACCGTTTCCCTTGAATAGTTTACTACTATGTAATAATATAACAAAAACCTTAGTCACAGCAACGCTTGGCCGGTCTGCTAGTATAATATAAATTTCTTGTATCAGTGAAAGCAAAATTTGCACTGTTGGTTATCATGCATTCAGTTTGTTATGGGTTCAATTTTATACAATGTATACGATCCTTTACAATTTTTTAAATCTTCAAATACAATTTGGTATAAACATTTATTGACTATACTACTAATTCATAACACACATAACACAATTTCAAGTAGAATATTTTTTTTTAATTGTTGTTTATTACTGTGGTAAATAAGGTAATATCTTTGACTACTTGGAAAAACTCTTATTAAATTTTGTTTATTTCAGGCCGTATTTTAATTCGTTCGGCGCTAGAAACCAAGAAACCGAGGCGTGAATCAGCCAGTTCCTTATCCTCAGAGGATCTGAACCATAAACGGGTCAAGACAGAAAAATTGACTTCTCCAGAGAGAGATGAGTACAAACCAGGTAAATTTTTGTATGTACATATATTGAAATTACTTAAAACAGAGAAACGGATACACTGAGTAATGTACAGATCTTTTTCGCCCATTGAAATAGACTTTAATGCATTATATTAAACTTTAAAAGAAACAGGAAAAGTATCGTAAAATGAGTTTATCGCCTTCGTATGGTTCTAGAAATGGAATTACAGCGCAACCTTAAGAATCTGTGACAAACGTTACTCACTAAAGAAATTGCGTTGTTCCTAGAACAATAATAATGAAAACTGTATGGTAGTGAGTTACTTTTATTTTTTGGAACGGTGATCTTTAACTTTTAATTAATTAAAATTTCAATAAAAATACAATTCGAATATTAATGATATTATTTGTTCAGTTCCAGGAATGTACCCGAATCCGTACGGTTACGGATATCCGTTTGTGCCTGCGCCCGGATACCCCTTCCCGCAAAGTATGAGTATCCGATTTTTTATTTACATAATGTTTATGCATGCATTATCTATGTTCGATGCTACTTTTATGCAAGATAACTAAGTTTATTTACAAAGAAAGAAAATTGATTAATTTTCAGTTTCAATATTTGAGCCCTTAAGACAAATATACTGTTTGGAGACAAGCCTTTTGGTCTTAAAGGTACAATACATATCTAAAAAAAAAGTATTCAAAGAATCTGTCTTTGAATTATTTTCTTTAGAAAAAACATTTGGTACTAAAGCATGTCTCATCAGGATTCACTTTGTCGTTTACAATAGCTATAATAGTTAGAGAGCTGCCGAGCAAAATATCATTATTCAATAAGGAATATTATGGACCACGTCTGCCACCATTGCGCTGCGTTGTCAATTGACACCCCCTTAAATATGTAAAAAAACAGGTATACTATATGATTTACCTTTAAGGCTGATGTTTAGAAACCTTGTCAAAATAAAAATAAAGAAAAAGGCAGACATCATGGCCTCAGACTTTTCAAGATATACATTTTTAAAGATTTTTTACAATTTAAAAAATATATGTCAAATGCACGCTTGGCAGACCTGCAGTGTTCATTTAAAAAAGTGTGCTATATCATTTACTTGTATTAGCCTCTTTTGACTGTTGTTTATATTGCTTATTAAAAAAAAACATAAACCCAGACCACTGATATTCCGAAAGCATTCCATTTGATTTTTTTTTCTTATTTCATATTTTTTCTCGGATCGGAATTCATATTATGTTCGAAGGTTAATAAAAAAAAAGGTCATACTACGAATAATAGCATTAATTAGCCATAATACTTTTCCTCAGATTCGCGGACCTCAACGAACTGTAATGGTTAAAGTCAGTAAGTAAAATGTCTGCCAATTTTTATTTTTATTTTGGAGGTTGTAATAAATCAAATGGACTCAATTACAGCTACGAGTAAATTATTTAGTTAATTTATTTTCTTATAATAAATAAATTTTCTTAGTTATCTAAATGGTATTGACCATTAACCTCAGAGGCAGACACAAGCAATTGATATAGCACACTTTTTTTACAGATTTAAACCCCTGTAGCTTAAAAACGCAGCAACGCCGTAATTGATTAAGTAAATTTTGTCGTATTGATCCGAACTTTAATTCTTTCAATACAAAATACGAGCAAATATACTTAAATGTTCGGCAGCTCCCTACAGCAAATATAACATCCATCTGTGCAAATATGTAAAAAAAAAAATTATATACATATATATTACCATAAATTTAATTCGAAAGATAAGTGCGTGCGCATATTTCCAATAACATTCATCACATCTCCGTATTATAACTTCGACCCTTATAATTGCTTAAAAATTCACATCTTTGGAAAATATTCCTATTTGCTTGGAGATATAAATTTTTGGAACAATTTGTTATACCGTATTGGCTGAAGTGGACACAATTTATATATCTCTTATAATACTTATTATACACAAATCAAAAACTCTACAGTTGTTACTATACGGCATATTCAACGAATTTATGGTCTGAGCAGAAAGAGAACGGCGCGGTGTGGCAAAATGTTTGACATTTTAAATTAAGTATTGCTGTCGAACTATAATGACGTAACAGTGTTGCCAACATAAAAAAGTAATTTGTACTGCAGTGACCTGTAATCCCACGACGGTTATATTTACTCACATACATAATTTTGTATTATAATAATGTGTTCAGCGTCGATGTATTACCCGGTCCGCGGTGCGTATTATCCTCCTCCGGACGGGTACGCGCCCCGTCGGGGGTACCGAGGCCGCGGGCGAGGGAGGGGCCGAGCGAGGTTGCCGCACTTCGACGGACCGCACGCGACGCAGCAGTACTATGAGTAAGTTTAACTGTATGAGTGTGTGTGTTATGAGGAAGTTACAGAGTAACGGTGCTGTTCAAGCACCGTTACTCTGTAACTTCCAATAGCGATCCCAAGGTTCATCAGCGCCGTGGCGATATGTAGTATTGAGAAAACAACAGCAACTTATATACACAAGAACATATTATATTGGAAACTAGCTAGCCTGGCGAACGTCGTACCGCCTAACAGTCGATTCTTTATTTTGAATACTTAAATACTCATTCTGCTAATCGGGACACCGGCCTAGCTAGTAAGATAAAAAAAAGAAAGTTGATAAGACTTTTTTGTATTGTATTTGTTACATGTCAAAAAATAAAAATTTACCTTCCCGGAACCCCTCCACTAACACTTGAACTTTATGATATGGTATTAAAGTTCAAATTGACTTTTAAGTATTATTACGAATATTTTGTATGGGAATATAGAAAAGTGTTGTTTTTAGACTGTTTCACTCAATTTTTTAAATTTTTCTCTCCGTAAGAACCATCCTCGTACTTCAAGGAATATTATAAAAAAAGAATCAGACAAATCGGTCAAGCCGTTTTAATGTTATGTCGTGACAACGGAAAACGGGTTTCATTTTTATATAATATATAGATTACATAATACGATAAAATAAATTAAATTATTTTAATACATTCTACGTATTCTGTATTTCGGGAATAAATTATGTTAAATTATAGTTACTGCTAAATGTTAAATATATTATAGTATTAAAATATCTGTGCGTACAGTCTTGGACACAAAGAAAATGTAGTATCGCCCTATATATAAGGCGGGCATTAGGAAATGACCTGTTCAAATTTTAGATTTAATAAAGTGTAAAATGAGAAGAACTGGCAAGAAACTCTCTGAAAAAGAGGTTGCCTATTTTTAATTTAATAATATGTAAAATATGAATATTTGATTTGAAATAATATTTTTGGATAAAAATAATTTAAAATGTCTAAAGGCTTTACTCAATTAAGTGCAAGTCAGAATCGCTAGCCCTTATATGATGGTATTCTTACAGATATTTCAAAAAACTAAGCGAAGCGGAGAGTCGCAACGAACACGACGACCGCGCACGTTCACGGTCACGCCGGCGATCCTACTCGCGGTCACGTAGACGCTCATACTCCCGGTCACGTTCGCGAAGCCGGCGCTCACGCAGCCGCAGATCTAGAAGCAGGAGTAGGCGATCGCGATCAAGAAGTCGGCGATCTAGGTGATTTGAATTCCTTACCTATGTCACTGTAGTTAGTTAATTTGTTAAATCGATTCAAAAGAAGGTATAGATTTGATCCAATGTAAAAATAGTTCTTACTATTTAAAAGGCACAAAGTGCCATCGGCACAATATCTGTGTCATTGAGAATTTCAGTCATTTATGCCTACCATTATAATTTCACTGGGAATAGAACCCAGATGTTTCTGATTTCACTTTTTATATATGATGTTGTTGATGATGTTAAGTGATACCGCCCCGCCGCCCATGGACACTCAATACCAGAGGGATTAATTTCGATTAAATAATTTCAGGTCTCATCGCAGTCGAACACCATCAAGATCCAGGCGATCCAGGTCACATTCGCGACGGAGATCTAAAACTAGGTCAAAGACCAAACATCGAACACCATCCCCCAAAAAAGACCGGACTCCCGACCGAAATCTAGTCTCCCCTAGGCGATCTAAAAGTTGGTCTATGCCTAATGAAGGCGAAAATTGATTAATGAGACGATAAAGAATGAAATTCTAGTTCTCTAGAAGTAAATATTGTAAGGAGATAATTATACATATTAATATAAATGTATATTTTTACTTCCCTATTGCTTTCACCGTTTACATTAAAAGCTAGTTAAAACACTCCTGTAGGAGTATACTCAGGATAATAAAGGGTTCCTACAAATTAAATCAATTATAAAAAAAAAAACAAGTATTCTTGACGCATACATTAATATGATAATTTCAGGAATTTGATGGAAATTTAAACAAATTACATGTTGTATTTGAATTAACAAAAAATGGAAGGCGGGACTTGTTTGTTGGTAATCTGGATTGTTTGACACCTCATCTAAATCGGGCTAACGGAGGGTGGAGCTTTTATTTAATTTTAAAAAATTACACATTGAATTGATAACCTCCTTTGTTTTTTTTTGATTGTCGCCTCGGACGTCATTTTTTTATTCGACTTTCGTATTAATAGGACCATAGCCAATCGAAAGTCAATTTATAGGAAACATTCACAAACCTTGATTTCTACGGAGAAGTTTGTAAAAGACCAACAAAATATGATTCTAATAGGAAAAAACTCCTCAATAAATTGCTTTTAATTTTAATGAAATAATAAAGCGACACTTGTACAGTGCCACATACCGGTAAAGGTAGTACTCACATACGGTATTACTCGATAGTTTTACTCGAAGTCAAGTAAAATCAACGTGTGGACCGCAAAATTCACAGCTCGAAGGCTCGGAGGATTAAATTATGTATTATTATAAATTTACAATTATTAACAATATTTTTAAATTTATCCGACGTTTCGCGTGCTTTTTTTCTTTAAATGTGTAAAGGTTATGTTAATCAAAGACAATACTATGAAAGTAATTTCCTTCGAACCTACTCGGAGCGAGCCGTCAATCTTGACTCGAACGTGTGTACGTGACTGCGAGTGGCGCGAGGCGAGCGTCAGTCTGGTATTGTTTATCGTGATTGAAACACGTGTTTTTAAGAGAAATGGATTTGCGAGTTTATTCCAAAAGCGCTATAGAAGACTTTATTAACGCATATATACGTAGATAGTGTGAGAGTTTATGGAATGTCAAGTCCAAAGATTTACCCACAAAAATAAGAGAAATGAATGTTACAATAAAATACAGCCACCGTCTCCTTTGTTGCACAGACATCCTTTGGCTCGAACAGTTTGGTGAATACTTAACGGCGCCCCTCACTCGATAGATCAATGCTCAATGTGTGGACGAAACCCATAAATGCCATGGGTTTTACTCGACAGTTTAGCTCGATCGAGTAATACCGTATGTGAGTACTGACCTTTAGAGCGCTGTCATGGATATTAGTATTGCTAGTAAATAAAAATGATCCATTATAAGGGGGATAATTTAAAGTCATGCAGGCTAACTTAATAATTTATTGAAATGCCTTAAGAAAACAACCTATTATCTACTAGTATCTAGAAAATAGAGTTCTAGATTAATAAATAAATGTGACACAAACTTTGGAACAACTGATATTAATATAATAAGTATCTTTTAAGATACATAGCAATCAGAACCGTTCGATAATTAAAACTTTGCCATTATAATGAATAATGCAAGGAATAAAAATAAATACATTTTAGGTGGATTTTTTAATAGATTGTAAAATTATTTATAGTACACACCAAAATGGCGGCGGTATGGCGGTAGTACCAATTTCAGCCGCCGGCCAAGAAAAGTATGTGGCACTAGTTTGATTTTGGGTTATCAAAATCGACATAATATAAAAATATTAGCCATGTCCAAGTAACCACTAGCAGTTAGTTTTAAGTGGCAAGAGTATCTTCCGACAAAATGATTTCTTGGTATAAATGATTAATGAACATACATTTTTAAGTAGCAAACCTAAGAGGTGTTAAAAAGTTATAGAAAATCTCACGACAAATAATTAGATTTTAATCAGCCGATTTGTTGAAAACGATTTAAGATATGCGATAAGGTTGAGGTGTGAATGTATATGAATGTCAAGTGATTTCTGAACTAGTAAGGAATTGATCCAGCAACATGAAGAGCCTAGGGATTTTAATATACATCTTAGTTGCGATACAGGTATGTAATAGTGTACATTAACGTGTTTCTTAAATTCTATTAAACGAACATTAAAATATATATTTTAATGTTCGTTTAATTATCATAATTTTAGTTGAAATTATCGAGACTACGTGTACCTGATTGGTTAGGTTTCCTGGGTTGTCTAAATATTCCGAGCGACTAACGCCTACCATGCCGACGGGCTCGGTTCTGATCTGACACAAATGGTTCCCGCAATTACACGAATAGAAGATGTGGATGGTAACAAACCGTCTTTGTTGGACCTTCTGTTGACCTCACATCCAGAGAACTACCAAGTTTTCGTGGACCCTTTCGATTCCTTTGGGTTCGTCGGATCATTGCGTGGTCCGGAGCACTGTGCCTACTACGCGCCCTCCACGACCCTG
This sequence comes from Pieris melete, assembly GCA_963693345.1. Taxonomy (NCBI): domain Eukaryota; kingdom Metazoa; phylum Arthropoda; class Insecta; order Lepidoptera; family Pieridae; genus Pieris; species Pieris melete. The sequence continues at coordinate 85,059 of CAVNZK010000346.1, read as the reverse complement.
ATTTGCGGGCTGTCGCCATATATGGCACTATAGGTCAGCATTTTGGGACAGGATGCGGTCTTTCTTTGCGTCCCACCCTATCGTGCTTTTCGTCAGATGCTCTAGATTCCGTCGCTGACTCTGTCGCCGGAGTCGTTATGAAGGGCATGGAACTCTTTTCTGCGGTGCCGATCTATTGATATAAGATCATGATATAACTACTACGTATAAGAATATAACTACTACTACGTGGAGTCTCGGTCTGGGGTCCGAATAATCTAGCCCAATTTAAGTCTAAGAAATCTCTTGTTAAATCCCTAGTCGGCATCGGAATACTAGGCGTTGACATATCAAATGACGTTCAGTTTCGCGGTCATTAAGGAGTGGCTAAATTAGGCTCCACGAAGCTTGGTGTGCTCAGCATGGCAAGCCTCCTGCCCGTTTGCCCTCTGTTTTAAAAAAAATTATAAATAGTTTTTTTTTATTTAATTAAAATTTTAATGTATTATCTTATATCTCATTATTAACATAAATGCGTAAATCAAATTGAGCGTGTATTTCTATCTAATCTTCACGCTTCATTGTATGGCTTAATATCCGGTCGGCTTTCGTAATTTGATTTTAACTAATGATAAATTTAATGATTTTACAATTTTTTAATTCTGACCACAAAATTAGGATAAACAATTATATTCTTTCTTTGCTAGTCATGTCCATTTCTATATGACCTCTAGAAGTGGACATGATAAGCAAAGAAAAGGGTTCACAAAAATAACTATCAGAATAGAATGACAAAACAGATAAAAACTAATATAATATTTTGGTTGTGAGTTCAGTCCGCACTTCGGTGCACACTTGAGCCTGTTGAATATAAATTCATATGAATTGGACGATGTTGGCGTCGTCAAGGATGTTATAAAGACCTTCATAGAAGCGAATACGTCAAACACCGTCGCCGCAAACAGTTAGCAACGTTCTTCGAAGAATCTTCCGCTCGAAAATCTCGTCCTGCTTTGTACATCATAAATATATTAACAATATTCTTTTGTTTTTCTTGCAGGGCCAAAGTGCGGAATGTAAGTATATTCAAGAGATATATATATATTTTTATGAGCGCTTAATTATTATCTATCGAACTACTAGCTCACATGAGCCTTAACATTAAATTTAGTGCCCGTAGATCTAATGAAGTCAATCTATTTTCCCTACAAATTTATAAAAAGAACATCTCGTATTATTTTGACCAGGATGGCTCGTCAATATAACGAGATGGCAAAGAGCAATCACTTACTTGTGGACATATTCTGTCACAATATTAATAAATTCATCAATGTCTTTAAAGACATCCTCCATCGTAGGTTAAGTGCTGACCCTTGTGGCCCTGGTTGCTATACCTAAGTTACTTGACCTACCCTCATCGTAAAACTGGTGTCGAGGAACTTCTTATTTTTTTACTATGTTACCTTTAATAGTCATGAGCTTTTCCATTATTGTAACATTAATTTTGCAGTGTGCACATAATTTTACGTTAGAATCCAGTTCAAATCTCTTAGTTTTAAGTTTATTTTTGTAAAGATTGTAATGTGTTTTGTGCATCAAATAAATAAATAAAAAATAAATATAAAAATTATTAAGTATTTGGAGCGATGCGTCATAATAGTCTTGTTTTATGCCAGTACCAATAATTTTATTAGTGGTTTTGTTTCTTTGCACCAAATACATAATAACTTTCTTTAAGCTCTCGTAGCATCGAATACCTAATGATAGGTACATCGATTATATAAGCAAAAGCTACCTTAAATTTATTTTTTAGCTATTGATGACATACCAACCACTCTAAGCGTGCCCTGGCTGGTCCACCTTCGTTTTACCCGGTTGTCACTCAGAGGTAAATTAGATACCTGTGTTGGGGCTCTCTATAACAACAGATGGGTTCTTACTGCTGCTAGTTGTTTGATGGAGTAAGTATTCCGGATAATTTTGATGCAAACGTTAGATTTAAGAGATCCTTATGATCATAACATGACCGTGCTAGGTCCGGGTTAGAGACGTTTCGTTGGCGTACAAAAATAATATTCTTGTTGTTGTATATTAGACTAATAATATTTTGCGCACTAACGCTACCAACGGGTTAGGTTGGTTGAGTATTATCGGCAAGAATATTACGCCGATGCCGATACGAGTCTGCGCAGGCGGCCAAACGATCACCATACGGTTAAAGTTCTAAATATTGTGTTAGGTACTTGTAGAATTACGTTTTATTTTATTCTGCACAAAATAATCCATGAAGAGCATATACCTATATAGAGACGACACGAACTGTATAATTAGACGCTAATTTTAATAAATAAGCTTTATCGCCACCACCTAAAATGTGATACAATTATATATAGGTACATACTTACTACTTAGGTTATGGTTCTTGATTCTTAAAGCATAATTTATTGTTTCAGGGACATTGAGGGTTATAATATAACGTAAGTATATTTATATGTTGTTTTATAACTAATTGTTAAATTAAACAGATCTAAATAAAATTTACACATTATGTACAATCCTCCATCATTTTTAATTCAAGCTAAAAAAATAAATAATTATTAAATTTCATACACCTTTATTTATAGAAACGTGAGTAAATAGCTTCTACAATTAAATACTATTAATAACACGAGCCTACTATGTCTGTACCTAATACTTTAAATAATCTAAAATTAATTAATTATTATATTCTTACCCCTTATTCAAAAGCAAGTGAGCTTTTATAATCACTCAGTCATCTATTTCTGTCAAATTACGATGTGTTTAAACGAGACTTTTGAGTGAAATTACATTGATTTAGTTTTTATTAGTAAAGGGTTAGATATGATTTACACATTGCATAGACTATAACTTAAACATAGCTAAATATTAGTCTAAGACAACATGTACCATCCATCAGGTCTCGCTACATCTGGAGTCGCTTTGATACCAAGCATGTCTTTACACCTGGCTTCGTGATTGAATCTTTAGAATCAGATGTAATAACCCACCCTGAGTTTGACCCCATAACTTTAGAGAATAACCTTGGACTTCTTGACCTCAATAGGAGTATTGAATTCACGGGTAAGTAGAATCATTAATTTGTAGCGACACCTAAATTCTACGGAATTCACTGTAACGTGTATGGTAACGTGCGATAACCGTCATACCCTGGAACGCGCCAACGAAGTTTATACCGCTCAGTACTTACAGTGCAACCTTAATATATGGTACCTCAATATAACGACTTCATCAGTGAACATCAGATGAGCCTCCTCCCCGTCTCCCTCCTGTATTATAAAAATACCCTTGAATTGGGTTTTTGAAAAAAGAAATTGTTTTTTTACGTATTTTAAAACTTTATTGTTAATAATATTGATGTTTAATGCAAACAACTTAAAAAAAATGTTTTTTTCAATTAATTATAAACAATTAAAAATTTATGAAATTTAAATAAAAATCACGTGACTATAACGCGCCATGAATGATTTGTGACGTCATAATGTTAAAGCAATTTAACAGTACAGCGGTTACGGCTATTAATATATAGGTATATATATATAATTATATAGTATATATCATTTATTAAATATTATTTAACAAAATTAAATAGATCAAAACACTGTATTTATTATTTTTCTATCAACTGCAATGAGTGAAAACTAACATTATGACGTCACACGCGCTCGGGTTTGTTCGGCGTATTTTCGGTACTGGATTCAAAAATTATATTATATTCTTTTGAAATAACTTTTGAATTATTGCGAAAAAGATATATTATGATTTTTCCCTTTATCACAAAAAAAAAATATTTTTTTCAAAAACCCAATTGTCCATAAGAGTCAATGTAAAATATCCCTTTACCTACATTACGAATTTTTTTTGCAAACAATTACTTACAGCTATAACGAATTTTCAACTATGTATAGAAAAACGTACTAGAAAAAATGTACTAGAAAAAGTATAAATACCTCTAATTAGCGAATTTAGACAACCGAAAGCCTTTATATAAAGTTCCCACCAATGTATGACTCTTAAATTCTTAATCTCATAGTAGGTATATGATTCATGTCGCGACAGGTCTCCACTCGCTTTTGTTCGTAAAAGAATAATTGTTGTTTGATGGAAAGTAATGTAATTGTTTTTACCTCTTTATAATGAATTTTAGACCAACCCAACCTCAACATAACAAACCTCAGATCAACTAATTACTTGATAAAACGATTATTTACTTCTTCTCTTCCGATTCGTATACAACTTCTCGACGTTAGGCCGTTTCTCCACTGATCCGGTCCGGCAAACGTTAATTACCGATCCGATTTAGAAACTCACGACAGTACGTACGTACTTCTCCACTACTCCGGCATCCGGTTTTTATCGATCCGATAACTTGCCAGATCGGAACGCAGTGTTTTATCGGTCCAAGTATATCCAAAAGGTTATAAATTATTATTCACAGGTTTATTTATAGTCTCTTTAATTTGAAAGAATCTGGATAACCTGGACCAAACCAAATTATGTTGCAATTTATTTATATTTTTATACCATAGTATTAGTGAATTATTTATTAAGTAGATTATAATATTTCAAGATAGACAATATAAAAAAGTAATAACTAGCCAGGGCAATAAAATATATAGAATTTAGAACGTTTTATTTATAAAATTAAGTATATGGGTTTTAGTTAATAAGTGTTGCATGATAAATACACAAGTATCGATTATTGTCGGATCGGATATAGTGGAGAAGCGCAATCCGGCCTTCCGATATTTTTCTCATGACTCATTCCGGTATCCGACGTCGGACCGGAGCAGTGGAGAAAGGGCCTTAGCCTCTAGGGCCTTCGGGCCCGCCAGTCAGTGGTAAGACTTTAGGTTGGATGTTTTCCTCCTACGACATTCCTTTATTTTCACTTCAGGTTATATTCAATGCCATTTCTTGCTTACTTTTATGATCAGCATATCTAAACATAAAAACTTATTTTAATACTTAAGAAGTTGAATTTTAGTTTTTTTTTGTCAGACAAGATCCAACCTATAGCGCTGGCAGAAAGTGACGATGGACCTCCTTCATCTGGCTGGGCTTGCGGATATGGCGAAAAAGATGGGAGTGAGTAATTGAATTATATCTCAGCTACTATTTAATCTACAGAGGTTCTGTTCACATAATCTTGTTAGTTATGTCTGGACTTTAAAAGAGACTGTGACCTCTGAGTTTGTTTCGGCGTTTCTTCTCATAGTAGTCAGATAGGAAACGTCGATCTCATCTAGTTAAAAAAAAATGTTTGACGTGTAAAAGTGTTTGTAAAAACCTACTTACAGAAATAAATCATTTATAAGATTTCCTTCTAAGTTACTTTTCTATTCATATCTATATATAAAAATGAAACCCGTTTTCCGTTGTCACGACATAACTTGAAAACGGCTTGACCGATTTGTCTGATTTTTTTTTAATAATATTCCTTGAAGTCCGAGGATGGTTCTTACGGAGAGAAAAATTAAAAAAATTGAGTGAGAAATTCTAAAAACAACACTTCTATATTCCCATACAAACTATTCGTAACAATACAAGTCAATTTGAACTTTAATACCATAACATAAAGTTCAAATGTTAGTAGTGGGGTTCCGGAAAGGTAAATTTTTATTTTTTGACATAATGTATTTGTCTTATCAACTTCCTTTTTTTTTATCTTACTAGCTAGACCGGTGTCCCGAATAGCAGAATAAGTATTTAAAAAAAAATAAAGAATCGACTGTTAGGCGGTACGATGTTCGCCAGGCCAGCTAGTATTTAATGTATGTACACAATACTTATATGCAATTTTTGTACATTTTTATTGTAGAATTTGGAGAAGATCTATTCTGCGCGAACGTCACTGTAACTGAAGCTGACGGTCTTCTCATTGCACAGAGCAGTGTGAATGCTTCGAAGGTTTGCTTATTACTTTCTTTTAGGCGTCTAGCTTTTGTTTGATCGAAATTAGGGTGTAGTAGATGATATCTATATTCTAGTTATGGTTCGTAACGTAGAGCTTCTGCGAATAGTGCGACTCGCTTGTGTCGGTTGTATAATATTGATAATCTATATTCCAGTATGATTTTGGGGCTGCTTTAGTGTCGGATGGCAAGGTGCATGGTATACTTGTAAGAGCTGCTGATGACAACTCAGCTGGAGGTGTGTACTGAATAATAATCCCATTAACTACACTTAACAATTAAATTTTTTTCGTATTTTATTATTAAAACCTAATTACCTAATATATTTCCTATAAAAATATATAAATATGAATTTGAGTTAGGTCTAATTTATGAGTATATGTATGAAATTGTAATATATTAAAAGGTGTTGTGTCAACATATCAAAACTCTTTTTTATATAAATCTTTAAATAGAATATACAAAACTGTGTCTCTCTTGTACAGAACCCTTAAAACGTTGATAGGACTCGACTTAGCTTAGAAGATGCACACAATCAAATGCATTAACATTACAGCTTTCCTCCCCACCTCTAAGTTCCTGTCTTGGATAGAGGACGTGACAATCGAGAAGGAACCTGAAACTGCGGAGACGTTGGAGGTCGATGATAATGACGTCCTTGTAGCTGAATGATTTGATCCTCATTATCTGAGAAACGGGCCTATTTAGTGATACATTTTGTTATAACAACTATGTCAAATAAATAATTATACTAGAAAATACGCGCTCGAGGAGTTACTACAAAACTTGTAGCCCTTTCATACTATACTAACTTCTACTTCTTCTACTTTTATACTAACTTCTGATACTAGTGATTTACGTGTCCTTTTTTATAGTCCTTTTCATTGTCAACATATATTTTAATTGCTTGGTTTGTTATATCCTTTATGTCTAAGTAATTGTATATCTCATGTAGTTTTGCACATCTTGCGGTCTTATTTAATTTAACTCTTTCCTTTCCTCATATTGCCTGGAAGAGATCGCTTGCAACCGATAAGGTCGCCAGTCAATTTCCTTTTTATTTAATTATTGTAATTGTACTGTATTTTTTGCAACGTGGTGTAAATGAATAAATAAAAGAGCAGCATGTTCATAATTACCATTGTAGAGAGGAACGAAAGGAAAATTAACTTGTATTGTTTACGTTGCTTCTAAGTATAATTTTGAATAAAAAAGTGTTAAAAATTGTATCAATATTAAAGCCTTAAATTAATCTCGAATTTTTTATTTTTAGTTCTATAAGTATACATAAAAGCAAAACATAGACAATATAGACTTCTTTCAAAATTTCTTTTTACTAAAGTATTTTAATATTTTTTTTAAATGCTGATTGTAAACGCAAATGTACAGAAACATCAAATGTTATTTAAAATAATTGGTGGGTTGTTTAACTAAACTTGTGAAAAAGAGAATATCAGTATTAATAGAAATCAAATTAATATCATGAAATACCATTTAAATCATCGGATTAGCTGATAATGAAAAGCTAAGTATAATATTATCTTCTAAATGCGATAAGGATGAATTCACGATATCGTATCAATAATTGATGGCTAATTTATAATTAATTGAATTAAATTTCATTAGTAGTTATTGGATCGTGCAAAATGAAGGTCTTTACAGTTATTTTATTTTGCGTCTTAGCCGCCGTACAGGTGAGATTTTACTACAAATTTAAAAATATAATTCGTATTGCTATTTCTGATTTAGGTGCAGCGATTAACCGATGTATCCGCATTTAATATAGCAAGGAGCAAAATCTAACTAAATACAATTCAAATCAAATAATATTTCGGTAAATATGTCAATATTAAAAAAAAATTGAAGGATTAAATTTACATAACGTGTTCTCAAATCAAGATACTCTCTACGAGCGAGAACAACTAGCAAGAAACTCTCCGCCACTGTTTCAATCGTCAAGTTTTTGGTTTACAAGGAAATTGTAAGGAAATCAACTATTATATAAGTATGCTTTACTTGATATATTAAGACAAAATGTAATAATAATAAACGCTTAGCATCAGCAGACAGAATAGATTCAATTAAAGTATTAAAGAATCAAGAATAAATTCAATAGTGGATTACGACGTAAAATCGAATACATATTTGTAAAATTGAAACAAACTAAACAATAACCTACCAAAATTAAGTATTAATAAGCTATGCATTATAATTGTAAAGTTCTATTTATACCTAGAAAATACATCCTTACTTAGGTATAGTCACGATTGAAAATGTAATTTATTTAATCTTATCTGAATTCATGCTCATTTGTCATGTCTTAATCCCCGTCTCATATAATCTTGTCCTAATGCCTTAATTACTGCATAATTAGCTCCTGTTTTGGGTACGCTAATTACTAAAACAAAACGTTGCCTACTTACCTTTAAAGCTAGTCTGCATTGTTAAGTGTTTTTACATATAAATGACTCTAAAAAGGATTGCTTGATATATATGTAGATAGTTATTGTTTGGCAGATTGTATTGTTACGTTAGATGATATTGTTGTGCATAGATATTCTTACGTAACACCAAAAAATACGAGCGCCTTCCTGCTTCCATTAATCATTCATGGTAAAGCGCAGGTGGGAGACCCGGCCGCACACGAGCCGAGACGACCAAACTTCTCAATGATTTGGTCTCAAGTTCTCAATCTTCGGCAATGGTTTGGTCAAACACCAAATCATTGTTCAGAAGCGCGTCATCCAAAATTAAAGAAACCATTATGATCGCTTTAGAAAAGATCACTATTAGAAGATTAGATTATATTATTTGTTTTTAAATTTAGTATTTTAAATAATAACTATATGTTTTTGTTACAGGGCCGTGTCACATGTAAGTACTTATATTTCTGAAAAAATACCATTAACTAATTAGCACACGTTCTTGAGTTATCTGACAGATAACTCAAGACTTCATGCCTCATCGATAACAACAAATTTGACAGCAATAAATTATTAGTTTGCTACAAACAATATTAATCATAAGTTAAAAATACATTATATTAACATGGATTAATAGCTTGTTATGTAAAATAATTCAATATTTCAGTTGATAACAGCTACTAGATTTTTTTTTAATTTCCTAAAAACTGTAGTATAAGTTTAAAAGTCCAAAATTATTTAGCGGAATTGGTTTAAACTTCAGGAATTCACTTATAGAAATCCACTAGTCGTGTTTATTTATTAAGTCTAATTATAAAACTAACAAGGTAACTTTTAGCGTACAACGATGAAGAAACCAGGTTAGACCTACCCTGGTTGGTTCACCTTCGTTACTCATGCCTGACGCTCAGAGGACGTCTGAACTCCTGTGTAGGAACTATCTACAACAAGAGATGGATCATTACTGCTGCTTCCTGCTTGTCTGAGTAAGTCTTGGAATAAAAAAGTCTTAATTAAACATGTTTTTATTTTGAGATGGAGCACCTAATAGACTCTTGATGTTGCCTGGTCGAGACTATTATTATCTATAATCGAGAACATCCAATCAAATTAGATATGATCTCAAAAATTTTGATTGAATCGAGCTAAGTTAATATTTTTATCAATATGTCTTTTGAAATGCCTGGTTGTTCTCTTACAAACATTACAATCTCTAAACTACGAGAAAAGTCACGTTGGAGATGTTCATATTTATTGTTTTTAATATTTTCATTAATTAGAAATTTAACGGTAGGTTATTTATTGTTACAGAATGAACATTGACAACTCACTAATAGAGTAAGTAACTACACGATTACTGAAATTTTTCAAACACTATACTAATTAATTTGTTTATCAAATTATTAAACTTTAATGTTCATCCAAGGTTTTTGTTACAAATCGAAAAATTTACTAATCTAATGGCAGATACAAAATAGATGCCGACAATCCTTCCTTAAATTTTATTTTCCTCAGATCACGTTATATATGGGTCCGCTACGACGCCCCAAATGTCTTCAGACCTGGCTTCGTGACAGAAACCACAAAACTTAAAATCCACCCTGAGTACGATTACAAAACTGGAGCCAATAACATTGGTCTCATTGACATTGACAGGGATATTGAATTCACAGGTAAGTTACGACCGAAAGCTATAATTTAAAGAAATTATCACGATCTTTAATATGTTATTATGTGATTTTGGAATGAAATTGGTTTTTCTTGACATAATTATTCATAAGTTAAGTTGTAGTATCATAATTGATCTAAAACGGAATAAAACTGTATTGCCTGTTGGGTAGTAGTAGTAGTTGAGTACCGAAGGATCTATAAATATATTTGTTTAATAGAACCGATGCAAATATTGGCTCTTGTTCAATTAATTACCAATTGGTGTATTTTTTATGAAAAGGCTATTTGAAATTAATACCAATATTTTCTAACTAAAACTTCTTTCATATGATTTATTGTAAAGTGTATAACAAAATTGTGATGTTCGCGAAACAGGATATTAAATTACTTCGTGGTGTACCCAATTACTGGAGGCCTCTTCATATTCCGTAACGATACACAACTTTGCGAATTCTCTTAATTAATCTCGATTTATAATTTGAAGTTAAATTTGTGAAATATAGATCACATGATTTTGTATCGTATCGTCCGTATTTAATTATTTTGGATTAAAATGATTTTAGTAAAGCCTTCCGGTTCCAGTCTATTACAATTATCAAAACCTTTTTCATTTTATCGACCTTCTTACCATACGCTAGGGTAAGTAACATTTCTTACCTTGTATACCATGGAATTAATAAAACATATAGCTATATAAGTTATAGTTCATTTATTCAACAACAAATATATAGTATTTACAATATTCTTAACCTACATAGTAATAAATATAATGGCTATATTATATTTTTGTTCGCCGTAGACACAATTTTCATATACATACATGTACATAATTTTCTCTGTAGAACTGTCACTTCATGCACGGATTAAAAATAACACGTTTTACTATAAAATGATTGATTCTCTCCGTAATACCGTATACCAAATATATTGAGGAAGAAGGATGTTATGCGTTTCCTCCGACTTAAAGGAAGAATCCACAACCACACCTGTCGAGTAGTTGTATATCCTTAGCGGTCGGAATAACTTTGTAAGGGCCATTCAGGGTAATACATAATGGCACTCTTTGTAGCCGCAGACTGTACAATACGTAAGTTATACCAGATATACTTTATAAGATATACGAAAAATGCCCGCAAATAATCGTAGATAGTAAGAAAAAAAGTAACTCAACCACTAGGCCCTATTTTATCCTGAGAGCAATTGTCGCGCGGCAATTAAAACGAGCCCAAGAGAAGCTCTTTTAATTACAGACCTCTCAAAACTTCGCACAACTTTACTCTAGTACTTGGTGTACTCTTCAAACCAATTTTCATTTTAAACTTTAATTTTTACACAATTACGTTTACATTTTGCAACAGTGTGCTTTTAACATTTGTAATAAGTAGATCAAATTAAGTTGAAGCCGGTGTAGACTTCGGTTGAATGATGTTTTTGAATTTGAATTTTATTTATCATTTCTATATAATACTAGCAAACTCGGCGAACTCCGTTTCGCCACCAGATGGCTTCGTTTTATGTAACATTTCGTTTGGTGATCCAGCTTTTCTGTTGAAATTTTTCCTGAATTTTCTTTGCTATAAACCTCACGGAGCCAGAGCCCTTTCCAACGAATGCAAAACTGTGGAAATCGGTTCGTGCGTTCTGGAGTTATAGCGTCAGGAAGGAAAACCCGACTTATTTTTATATAGTAGATAGATAGTCAGTCCATGTTCTGTTAATTTTACTCTGTTTCTAAAATTAAAAAAATGTTTTGTTTGAGAACGCTCATCCTCTAAATACATGTATAGATAAAATGATGGTTTCAGACAAGATCCAGCCTATAGCTTTGGCAGCCGCTGATGCTGAAGTGCCTTCATCTGGCCGGGCTTGCGGCTACGGCGAGAAAGAAGGAGGTAAGTCGGCTGTTCCACAATTGGTTACAACCGTCCACTAAAGTCTTGGATTTTTCGCATGAGTCTAAATACCCTGTAATCCATTGTAAGATATGCTACACTTCATAACATGTCGATTTATGTGTACTCCAATAAAAAATAGTTTACAAAACAGATTCATAAATGAATAATTAAAACACTTTTAGTAAATTTGCTATTAATTTTAGGTAATAGATATGATATTTTTGATTTTTTATCTATTTCTTTACGACAGTCAGGCATACTTAAACAAAAAATGGTGCGTGTACTTATGTACGCGCGTAAGAAGTTATACTTCTTTGGCTTTCTTTATTTTTTTTAAATATTAAATAATTAATAATCAATATTAAGCGTTAATAATTTAACAATATTTAATATTTAGTATATTATTCAATTATTAATTAATAATCATTATTATTATATTATATTATTAATTCAATTTAATAACTAGGTATGTTTCATAACCTTTTAACTAAGTATAAATAGGTCTTTGTGAAAAAGCATTGCTAAATTTCTTTGAAAAAATAATTAAAACTGCTTTATTTGTTTAAAAGGTACTACAAGTAGATTGTCTAATTCCCATCTCGCTCGCGCACGCTCGGCGCCCATACTGAATTTTGTGTCACGGTGCGCGCGCATCGTAAAATTTCACTCTCATAAATTTTTCATAACGCGCCTAAAGAAGTATAACTTCAAAAATATATATTTAATAATCAAAGGAATAGTCGCTGACTGAGGCCAACACATAGGCCTTTTTTGTTATCTACTGTTATATGTACTATGTTGTTATACTGGATTATTATTTGATTTGATTGCACTTGGCTACAATTTCAATAGTAATGTATTATTCAGTAATCGTTCATCAATATATAATTCGATACACATACAATCAGTCCGGAATCCAAGCGACTATTTGCGAGCTAATCACATTGAAAGTTCATGAACAACTCGTAGGCATATTAATTATTTCTTAAATACATTGCCCTTTTTTATTACGATATTGCAGAGGCCGGTGAAGATCTTTTCTGCGTGAATGTCACGCTTTCTGAAGCTGACGGTCTTCTATTGGCACAGACCAATATCAATGCTACCAAGGTTTGTTATTATTCACTGAATATTAAAAAAAATAAAGCCTTTAATTCCTTGCTTTACACTATTTTAATCTTAATCTATATTGCCTATAAATTATTATTTTTAATCCTAAAAAGTACCCATAACCAAGGAGAATGCAGTCATGGTGAATGTCATGACAGTGGATGAAGTCAGAGATGTATATTAGGATCGCATCCGTAGATCTATAGTCTCTGCCTACTTTTTCGAGAAAAAAGCGGAAAGAAATAAATATGATCTTAAATTAAATAATTAATTTTATACTACATATTTCAATTAACATTGCTATATATAGATTTCTTAATTCTAATATTGTACGGCGGGGATCCCATATTGGGTAAAGGTCAAAACATTTTCATTTGTCTCAGGCGTGTGCCATTTGGCTTCAGAATTAATTTATACCTAGATGAGAAATAATTCGGTGAATAGATAAATAAACATGTTGTACAAATAGTGTCATCGCTTTGACTGACACTATGCAGAAATATATGAAGTATGATTATTAAACTTGCTGTTGGCTTGAGTAGTCTACGTCACTGTTTCGTCCTTATTTATCTCTATTCCATCAGAATGGTAAAAAATAGGTCTTATTTAAGAAATTAAGGTACTTTTTGGCAATATACATGTGTATGTATATTGCCAAAAATACATACACATGTATATTGCCAAAAACATGTAACTAATTATGCCTGTTCTTTTGTATATATGTAAATATTAAAAAGGAAATGTCCTTTAAATTTTAACACAGAGTAATAACATATAAAAAATGAATAATAATTTTTGTAGTTATTTATGTTCTGTACCACTTGCAGTACGACTTCGGAGCGGCTTTAGTGTCAGAAGGCAAAGTTCATGGTATTCTTGTACGCAGCGCTGATGAAAACTCAGCAGGAGGTTCGTAAATGTACCTACTAGAAATAACTTTTAGCTTGACCGTTAAAAAGGACACTTATAACGACCTTTCTAGTGCTAGTTTAGTGAAATTAACAATACCCGCATCCCAAAACACACCTTCAAATTGTATATAGTGCGTAAATGGTTTTTTTTTTTAATAATTTAATTTTTTCTAACAATATTGTTTTCAGATAAAAAATTCAATTATTTGGATTTATCTGTAGATAAATCACCAAAGTGATTGAAAATCATATAATAATATATATACAATACTTATGACGCAAACATATAATATATTATTACATCATTTCATACACAGAAAATAAATGAACACTGATAGCAATGATATGATAATTTCAAATTCCGTCTACAAAAACCAACCTAGAAGTTAAGGCACTTTGAATTCTTCGCGATTATAAGTACTTATCAGGAGCTGGACATATTCTTGACACATAGCTTGGACATATAGCTTGACAATGGGCTGATCAATTTTAAAGAAAACATTCTTAAGTGCCTATCTCATACCTAATCCGCTGTTGTAAATTTTTTGTAAGATTTATTTTTACCAAAATTGTCATATATTTTGCATAAAACAACTTGTCACAAATACCTTAGATATAGTATGATGTGGTCAACTTGTTTAAATGAATAAATACGCGTAATACGAAAATGTATGAATATTTTGAAAGTTATTCATTTTAAAAATAGACAATGTACTCATAAAAGTTGAAAAGCATCTCACGAAAAGCATGTCAAAAACAGGCAAGCAAAAACACCAAGAGACAATAGCTAAAAATCTAAATAAGAATAATTTTTAACTTAAATAGTGTCCGTGTTTTAATATTATTTAAATAATTTCAGTTACGATTACATTTCCTTGATTCTATTTCGTATTGTAGATTTATGTCACAATTAGTAATAATAATAGTTTGAATTTTAGTAAGATGTTTTCTCTTTTAGCCTTCCTTCCTACGTCTAAGTACGTAGCCTGGATTGAAGAGGAGACAGCTGAGAAGGAACCTGAAGATGAGGAAGAAAAGATTTCGGTTGTGGATGGAGACGACGTTCTCATTGCAGAGCCCATTCTTACTTTTTAAATTCAATTATAATGTTTTAAACGAATAAAAATAATGGGCATAATTACTTCCCATGGAAACAATATTTTTTTAATGTCTTTATTTGTTCACATTGATTAAAAGTTTTAAATGATTACGCCGGAAGATACAATTTTTATTAAGAGCTATATTACTATTTGTATATACATAATTGGATTTTTACTTAATACAATAACAAAATAATCATTGGTATTTGTTAAAACCAAGAATTTTTTATATATAATATGAGTGACAATGGTCCTATGGTTCTCATCCCTTAAAATCGCAAAATAAAAATAAAAATATTTTAAATAATTTTCCATTTTTGTATTGACTGGCCACTGTACCACTATAAAGAACGGTTTGGTTGCCGTTAATACATAGATTTTTAACAATAAATGGTACGCCTTGACTACATATACATATAAATATATCATTTACTCGAACTTAATAACGATAGGAGGTATACAATTGTCAGTTCTTTACAATTAGTAAAGGAATAATCAGAGAGGTTGTACTAATTATACTTTGCCTTAAATAAAATCACAAATACATATGCACAAACAATTACTAAACAATATATGATAGAAGGCGTAATTAAATAATTTAAATTGTCAAAAATCTTAAACTAGCGTTTTATAAAAACCATAGAAAAATGCATAGAAATAAATACAATATGTAGCGATCGGCCGTTTCAAAAAATTAAACCCTTAACAAATTTATAAAAAAAAATATCTATATCGAACAGTTACTCTTTGACCTTACATTTAATCGCTTGCTTGTGTAAAAATATTGTAATAACGAAACAGTGTAAAAAATATACTCTTTCTTTGGGTCGAACTCATATCTGAGTTTCATGGTTAACTGTAGAGTATATATAATTTAATGTCTCGAAATTCAATCTGCAACTAAGAAAGCAATTTTAAATTAATAAATCTGCATGCAATAATTAAAATAATTTCGACAAAGAATTCATATGTAGCATGATAAAAGTAACGGTTGAGTTAAACAAAGTCAATACTTTCACTATTTAAGTGAAATTTAAAAAAAAGACATTTTTATTAAGAGCACTATTGGCTCACACGGATCATTGACACTTTCGTAATACTTGGTCTGGGCCGGAGTGGGTCAGCACTTTCAAGTTTATCACATAGACTAAGAGAAGTTGCGAAATAAATGAAGAACTGCAACATGCTTTAAAAATTTGCAAGTATCCAAATATTTCTATAAAAGCTGTTTGGATTTTCTACAATCATCTTCGAACGTCACAGTCAATAATTGTGCTATATATAGACGATCTTCTTTGTATAGTATCGACTCTAGCTAAAACCTCGGTTCTACGGGGATTCTTCATGCTGTGCTGGTCTACGTTCATGCTGGAACAAAATACGTTTTTAGTTTAGTGGGTAGGTATTTCTAAACCGGCTCTTTGAGCTAAGCGCGCTGCCTTAGTTAAATAGTATTGCCGCCCCGTACAGCCTTAAAACAATGGATCAAATATCTGGTGTACATTCATAATTATTAATAAATTATTTACTTAATAATTATAAATGTACATCACACAAATATAATCGAAAGGATGAATTAAGAAATGTCACATGCTAAGATCCCATAGTTTCGTCACTAAAACGTGGAATGCTGCCTTCACGTGCTCTTATATACGTGTAACAAGTATTTGGTAACCCTTACCATATAAGGCATTACTTGTGCTTTATGTATTGCAAAACGTAAAACGTAGAAAAGAGAAATGAGAGACTACGGATCTGACAATATTTTAGAGACTTTTTTTATTGTTTCAAACTTAAATAAAAAAATGGCGAATAAAGATTGATATCCGAATACATTTTTACGTAACAAGGTCCGATGACTTCGATCGAAACAAATGAAAGTAGAACGAAGACCTTGAACAAACATATTAATCTATTATATAAATACTTAGGGATTATATAAGCTATCAATGAATTTCGTTACAAACTCGTATAGCAGTAGGTAAGTTAGACATTAGATGCGCTATTTTGTTTTTTAAGGTATTTTGCTACTACTAGGAACATTTTTAAATATTCGCAAGTTACGTGCTCATAATTCTCAATTATTAGTAGTAACGAGATGTGGAGTATAAAGATATAAATTACATTAAAAGGCGGGGTAGTCAAAGAAGAATTACCACAGAAAGCCTAAATAATACATACAAAAGCAAAGTCTTAAAAACAAGCAAAAGATGAAAATAGCTAGACCTACAGATGTATCGACTGTAGAAACTTACATAATTGTGATCTAATAGCTAGTGGGAACTCGATTTTTGCAAACTCAGTCTATTGCACGTCTATTGATTGTTAATTAGTCGTGGGAACAGTAACATAAAATTCTGTAGTTACGTGATGAGTAAAGGAAATGCATTGTACGCGCCATTTGCATTTCGAGTTTAGGGATACTTATCTATTACTTATTTATAGATTAGCAAAATTTCAGTTATAAAATATGTAGATTATAAAATATTTGTTATAAGACGGTTGTGAGCCTTAATTTAATAACATCGTTAACATTTCTTTATTTGGTATTTTAAGACTGTTTATGATATTGCAAAGAAATTTTGATTCTTACTTTTACCTACTACTATATATATTATATCTGTGGTAGTGTCACATTACTATGGTAATACGGTACGGTAATGTACATTTGGTGCAGGGTTCGGGCGCCATTTACTATATAAGTCTGGTTTTAAATGTTAAGTGTATTAAAAATATTGTGAAAAATCAATCAGTATTAGTTAATCACCTGCTAGGTGATTATAAAGATTTAATTAAAATATAATAAATTAGTAAAAATACAAATACAAAATAGATTGTAATTTTCATCACGGATCACTAAATTATACGAGTAAATATTATAACTTTTGAATAAATTAAAAAAACATCTAACTTAATTTATTATTGTAACTAATTCAATTTTGCAGCACTTCGTACAACCGAAAACAGCCAGTGTTTTCTTGGGCGATTTTTTTAGTTTCGATTTTATTTTTAGACGATCGACAAATGTATCTAGAGTGATAATTTAATTTGACTGACGTTCCGCGATAGCATTAAAGGGCCGACAAATCTCAGGTTTCGTTAAGAATTGCGTACGAACTTTCTCTATTACAGCATCGCGCGCACGATCTTTTGTTTGCTCATTTGACTGCAGCGCGCGCGCAGGTCAAGCCGAATTCATAAACTATAAGCGTAGAAATATAAAAGATTTTTTTTTGTTTGCTAATTATATAATTCAAGTCAAAACCAAAAACGTGTGTTATAAATATGCTAAAATAACGCAATAATGGTGAAGAGGAGTTAAAGAAAGTATCAAAATGTTTCGCTTAAGTAAAATTTCAACAGTGTCCGTGATCTTAATTTTAGTGTTTCAAAATTGTTGCATCAAAAGTGATATATTATTTTATTTACTATGGTGCGTTGTTCTAATAAGATTATTCATGCATCTGCTAACATACGATTATGACTATTGGGAAAAACGAGGCATATTCTCACCCCCGGCATTACCTTTCGTCGGCCATATAGCAACTGTGGCTACTATGAAGGAACAAGGGGGCATGTGTTTTAAAAGGATTTACGATGAACATAAAGAGAAACGATTTTTCGGTGAGTAGATAAAGGGTCATCAAAAATTCTAGTCACCTGAGATTAGTATATAACACTCGCTCGTACTGTGAAGAAAAACCAGCGAGTGAGACACAGAAGTCTGATCACCTATTTTATTAAGAGAAAAAAATATTACTTAGTAACTATGGCGCTACTAGGTTTATACAGATTTTTTAATAATCATAACACAATATTTATTGCTCGTAGAGGCCTGTTACATAAATACGATTTACTAATAATATTTTGTTGTGTTTATGTTTTGTTATGTTTATTTATATAAACAGTTATTTAAATATTCTTCACCATAGGATATTATTTAAATACTAGCTGATCCGGCAAACGTCGTTTTGCCATGTATATAATTTATAATAAAAAATAGGGGTTGATCGTAGAGGGGTTGTATGTATTTTTTAATCCTGTATCATAAAAAAAATTAAAAATTAATAAAAAAAATAGGGATGAAGAACCCTTTACATTTAGGGGGATGAAAAATAGATGTTGTCCGATTCTAAGTTATAACACAAAATTTCATGAGAATCGGTCAAGTCGTTTCGGAGGAGTTTAACCACAAACACCGCGACACGAGAATTTTATATATTAGATATTTCTTAAACGGAGACATGATGTCATATTAAACGTCTGGCTATATAAAAAATCATCTATAGGACTTATAGTATATCGTCTGATTAGAATAATAAAGCAATCTTCCTGAGGGAATAGTCTTAATTGTAAGGCAGTTAGGTTCAAGTCCCCTCTGTGACTCCAGATCACGCAGAGATATTACCAGTCGTGTAAATCAATCGTCCCAATAAAACCTATTGGGAGCCTAATTATTAATAGGCCATCCTAATAGGAGTTGGTCTACATTTAATTTCTGGATATTTTATTCTTAATTTGTAAGTACGAGTGATTTGACGTACTAAGTTGCTTCATTCTCTTATCTTAATCAAACATTATATTGCTGAAGAATTTTATAGATATAGTTACTATAATCAAAAGCGAAACTCCTTAGAGAGAGTATAATATATTATTCAGCTATAAAACATAATTCAGCGGCTATACAATATCTGTCTACTAATATAACACAAATTTGCCTTACCTTAACCTTATTTAGAAGGAAATTAATTATTACTCGAAGGTCTTAGTTAAAAACTCAGATTATGATGATAACAATTATCAATCGGATGTTATGAGGGGAAGTGGATATAAATGTAGGCCAGTTTATTTTTTTATTTTTTTTTTATTTATGGTTCTCAAGTATACGATTTTTTAATTCGTGCTTGTCTTTTAGAAATTCGACAGTGTCCTCTATGTACGGTTTAAGCACGCGCCCGGTACCGCACAACCCTCCCAAAGGCCGAGAACAAATTTAAATTAAATTAAAACTTGCCCTCGAACCGGGAATCAAACCCGGTACCCCTCACCTAGTTGCCACTTAATAAGACCGCTAGGCTATGAGGCCCCCGGCCAGTTTGTTATTGTGCTAGAATATAGATTTTGTTTTACGAAGACGGTAGACAATTCACAAGATTAAAGTTTAAATTTTCAATTAGTTTTTTTTGCTCCTCGGAAGAGTCTGATCAAAGGAATATTCAGGAGCGTCTTAAAATGCAATAATGCAATTTGTTTAATTTATAAACTTTAATGCTTATGTTTTATCGTCGCTGTAGAATGATTACCTGATGGAGATACGCCACAGGAAACGAAAAACATGTTTCATTTCGTCATATAAAAAAATGTTTTGTTCGATAAAATATTATTATGTGTTTTTGTCCTTAGTTTTGGATGGTTTTTTTATGTTATTAATAAATAAGTCCTTACTTCACGATTATACAAGTTAAATGACATAAGAGTCTTAACATATTATTCTTAGATATTCATTTTAATGTATTTTCGTAATTTAACCTAAATTTAGACTTGGATTAAAAAAATAAAATAAATCGCTACAACCTCTTTAGGCTCCAGGTATCTGAATCTGTTCCATGACATTTTTAAATCTAATAGGCGGTCGGTGACCAGCCACCAGTGCATGACACACGCCGTCGACTTTTTGTGTCTAAGACATGTCGGTTTCCTCACGATGTTTTCCTTCACCGTTCGAGCAAATGTTAAGTGCGCACATTGGTGCGCAGCCGTGGATCGAACCTACGACCTCTGGTATGAGAGTCGCACACTGAAGCCACTAGGCCAACAATGCTCTTAGACTTGGATTATCGGTTCAAAAAAACAAGTGAAGCTTAATATTAGGACATTAATAAATGCAATGCGCCTCCGAAACATTCGCCTATCAGCCGACGCGATAATTGTTTCTGGACCTAGAGGGTATATCATGAGTTATAAAATTAGTAAATGAAATGGAAATGTGTCGTACTAATCGTTATCAAAATTAATTCGTTACCTACTTAGTTAACCTTTGCATTTGCATTGCATAAAATAGTGGGTGTTGTAAGATTCATAAATTTTATAACGATTGGTACGGTAAGGTACATATAAAGGTTTCCATATTTAACATTTAAGAATGGTACATTATTTAACAGGCACCCACCAGTTCTACCAAAGAACTTTAGTGGTATGTGACCCAGATATTATCAAACGTATGTGTGTCAACGATTTCTACCACTTCACCGATAGAGGGTTCTTTTTCAATAAGAATACGGACCCTTTGGCTGAATCCGTACTATTTTTGCGAGGAAGCGAATGGAAAAGGTTACGTGCAAAGATATCACCCATTTTCTCGTAAGTAATTGTCGTAATACATATGCTTTATAGGACTATTGTCTGAATGATGTTACTTATATGTGACCATTGAAGGTTTGTAAACTGGGACACAGTCACAGAACAGCCCTGCGATTCTGTAACTCACTTTTCGAACTCACACAGTGGTTTTCGCATCGGCGGTCGCTCTCAAATCAGTCGTGAAGCAGTCATTTTATGATTTGGCATTCTGAAAAGGTGGGAAAAGTGAGTTATAGAATCGCAGGGCAGATACCGGCAAACTTCTTGAGCATTAAATAAGGGAGTGGGGAAAGGTTTGCGCATCTGGGACCCAAATGTCAGCTGATTTACCAATCACGCGATCGACACGTCAATCTCCCGCCGCCGCGCTAAAAAACGCTTCTGCGCAGGCAAGGACATTTGTTCCAGATGTTTGCCGGTATCTGTAGGTATCTTTGATAATATGCCTGTTTTTGTAAACTTAATTAATATTTCAGGCCAAATAAGCTTCGAGGAATGTTTCCTATTTTAGAGAATACGGCTAATGAATTCGTTGACCGAGTCAGAAAACTGACTCAACAAGATGACATTGAACATAATGAAAATCAAAATGAGAATTCAAATATTAAAACCAAAGAAGAAATCGATGGTAACAATAACTCAACTATTGATGATTTAATAAATTTAGGTGAAGATATAGAAGAAATTCTTTCGAAGAAAAGTTCGAGTGAGGATAGTACAATTATGTACGCTAAGAAAAACTGTGTAAAAGTGGATGCAGAGAAATTAGTAGGAGGATACACGGCCGATGCGATCGTACCATGTGCTTTCGGTCTTAAAAGCAATGTCATGTATAATTCAAAGGATCCATTCGCAGTAGCCCTGCACGCCTTTTATGAAATGAGCTGGTTTAATATTTTTGAAAAGTAAGTCATTAAAACTCATTTATGCCTGCCTTTCAGTCTTCTATAGATTGCACTCCGGAGAATGTTCCATGGAACTACATAATCTGATTCCGTCATCCCCTTTCAAATAACGCTCATCTAGAAGCACGTTGAAGTTTCACCGCCTTCGTTGTTGACATCTTCAGTTGCCGCACTGCTCGATTTGGTTCGTCGTTTCTTGTAATAACAGCAAAGGAGTGGAACTCCTTGCCTCCCGCTACCTTCCCTAGACAGCATAACATAGGTTCATTTAAGCAGCGGTGAAACAGGCTTCTCCTGGACAGGCGTGCCTTCCATTAGGCAACATCTCACTTTAAATTAGGCGGGATTCTGGTCAGACTGTATAAAAGCAATATATTCTATGAGCTGTTTTGATTGTAAAGCTATTTTATAATTTACCTCAGATTAAACTAAAATCTTCGCGTCCCTTAGCTTCTATGAAGAGAATTTAGACTGAAAAAAGCAAATTTCTTATATCATTAATATATAGCGAAACCATTCGTTATAAAATATAATCAGTTTATGAAATTGAAATACTTCATTTCATAGTTTATTTAATGGTTTCAGAACAATGCGTCAATTTTGGCCAGCGTTTGTGCTATTTTTCAAAATTCGTATAATACCTAAAAAGACCCACGATTTCTTCTACAACATCGTGACTAAAGTGTTGAGGGACAGGTCTAGTGGAGTACAGGAGAAGAGAGGAGATTTCATCGACATGATGATGGCACTTCAGAGTGATGAAAAGTGCGACGATGAAAATGATTATAAAATAAGTAAGTGTTGATCAAAGTAATAATATACTAAAAGTTAATTTAGAGTAATTGCACTCGTTTAACTAAAGCTTCTTTTAACTAAAATCTTTCGTCTCTTTCTTTCAAATTGTGTTTAGGTTGTAATGAAATGAGACAGATGACTTTATTTACTGTTCACGTGAGTACTACACATTGAAATAACATGTATTTTAATGTGTAGTATAATAACTAAACTACCGAACCGATATCATTCAAATTTGCACACCGTGTGTAGTTTGATCCAACTTATAATATAGGATAGCTTACATCTCAATTTATACCCGCAATATTATTCTATTGCAAAATATTTGTTTATTATTTGATAGTCACAATTCTAACAGATGGCGCTGTTAGTACCAACGTTTCACATAAGCTACAATTTAATGGCATTACCACCAAAAAAGCATGGTGGTCCCCATGACTAGTGTTCTCCTACCGTTTCCCTTGAATAGTTTGCTACTATGTAATATAACAAAAACCTTAGCCACAGAAACGCTTGGCCGGTCTGCTATTTGTTATATTATATAACATCGTAATACAAAATTATTACTTTAATTTAGGTGTAAAAATATATTTAGAAATCGGTTAGTTGTATGCCGTTCAAAAAGGAACATTATGTCAAATAATAACGAAGTTCTCTTCAATAATATAGAAACATTGTTTCACTAATGATCTTGTTATATCAACATTAGTATCGTCTTTTGATGCATTTTCCTCATGTTCCTCTAGTCGTCTTTCAGAGGTCCACACAGGGTAGTTAAATCGGCACACTAAGTTTAATTTTGTTCAAAACTACAACGACTTAAATACTGAGAGTTAATCAAATCCATATTTATTTTATAGTTAGACGAATTATTAAACTAGATAAAATCTATGTGGTATTGCTTGTTATGTGTGAATTCGCACCAGTTCAAACAATTTGTGTGACTCAAAACATGGCAATTAAACAGAGTGGCAGAGAGTTTCTTGCCATTAATATGTAAAAACACTCAGTTAACTGATAGAAAACATATAGTTCTATTTAAATGTTTAAAACGGTCCCGAGATTCTCGTGCTTGAGGGGCTGTTCAAATACAAATTAAATAACAGTATATTTTTAAAAGAGAATGCTCCGATTTAGTTAAAATAGTATTTCTATATTATGTACTGTTAACAAAGTGTTAATCTAATAAGGCGAAACAAAGTTTGCGGGGGCAGCTAGTAAATAAATAAAAGTAAAGTAAACTTAGATAACACTATTTACGTTAATACAAACAACATAATACAAATAATTGCGAGATAGCTGGCTTTGTTTAATCCGTGGTAAAACCGCTATTCATTAAAATCTTACTAATTCTAAGAGTTACACGACGGGTCTTGTAAGACAGGATTACTAAATGTGGAGAAGATTAAATATAGTTTATACACACAAACTATTTGCTCTACCAGTATGTGGAACCAGCTTACCATGACCATGACCCAACTTAGGGTTTTCTAAGAATAGAGAGTACCGATTATTAAAAGGCCGGCAACACACTTGCGGGTGGCGGTATGAGTGGCCATGGCCGGTGCTATTCGTTAAAATCGGCCACCGACATTTTTGCAAGTTTGCTATAGTTTTTAATATCCGTAGCGCTAATGTCGCAAGCTTGGGACCGCGGTGTACCAAAACTTTACTTGAGATCGAAATCGCTATTTGAAGATAATTGCAGAGTAAGGGCTCAGGTGTGCAATATTCCCGTTTTAAAAAAATAAACGCATTTGCGTTGAACGCAACAAAACATTTGTAGTACAATTTGCGTAGGCGCTTTTTCTAAATATTTTTTTAGTTCTAAGTACAATATATATACTAATTTTTATTAAATTTAATTATAAGGGGTGTCTCAGTAAGAGTGCACTTTTCATTTTTAAATAAAGACACGTATTTTATGACAGAGTTCTGATATTTTTATTGTATTGTAAAGAAGACATGTTCCGATTAAGTATGGAATAAAATATCCGGCAAATGACCTCCACGGCTCCGATGATAGGCCATTATATTCTTCATGAAATTTTCCATGACTTTTTCACAGAGATGTGGCTGTATCTCACCGATGACGCGTTGGATTTTCGATTTGAGCTCAGGAATGGTTTCGGGTTTATTCGCATAAACTCGAGATTTCACAAAACCCCAAAGAAAAAATCGCACGGCGTTGAATTGCACGATCTTGCTGGCCAGTTGACATCAGGATTTCGTGAGATAATGTGTTCTGTTCATCGGAGAAAATGACTTTATTCGAAAAATTGGCATCGACTTCCCTTTGCTCCATTACTCATTGAGAAAATTGCCGGTGCTTTCCTTGGTCTGCTGGTTTGAGCTCCTGAGTTAACTGAATCTTGTACGCATGAAGGTCTTTAGTCAAAATTTGCTAAGTCGAATTGATGTTTTCGGGTATTCGGCGACACTCGTATACAGCAGCAATGTTTTCAAGGGACCGACCGGTACGTTGACGCAAAGGATTATTATCCAAACCTAATTGACCGTTTCTTTAAATTTTTTGACCACTCTTCGATTGGTTGACACATTAGGTGCACTTTCTCGGCTGAAAATTTGGAGAAGTTTGCGAGCGTTTTCAGCGTTACTTTTGTAATGAGTTTTCACAATTATAACGAGTTGTTCTTTCGAAAAGCACTCCATTTTTAATAATCGGAATAAACAGAGGTGACACCTGTCAAATTTCAGAGTTGCCACTTGCAGGAAAACCAAAAATATTACAATTTTAAAAAGTGCACTCTTACTGAGACACCCTATAATTCTTACAAAATTGTGTATTTTATCAGTACTATGTTGCCCTCGTCAGTACCCTGGCAGTCAAATTCTGAAAATTTTAAATATCTCACAATCTACTGAAAAAAGTGACTGGCCCGATTTGGAACAATATATTACTAAGATTAGCCATCATATCCACCCGATTTTGTGGAAATGTGATTTAATAACTATTATGAACAAAATATCCTCAAGAGTTACCCAACTTTTGTATAATCACCCATATATACGAAATACAATATTTATGAAATATATATAAATATTATGTAATATAATAATTAATGAATAATTATTATATATATAATAATTACATATATTAATTGGACTTAATGTGTTTATGCTCGTATGTTGTAGTGTCTGTAGTGTAGTCTGTTCTATCGTTACTTTACCTTGCAGTAGACTAAACATATAATTTGCAAAAGAATAGATGTGGCTATTTATTAAATGTAGGTGCAATATCCAACTATATTACATCTGTAGGTATACTACTACTAATTACTATACTTATACTACTGGTACTTTTACTTCTTCAAGGCACTTTTAGTTCTTAAGCCTCGATGACACGGAGCTAGATGCAAGTCAACGAGCTTAGGTGACAAAAAAAGAACAAAGGTTGGCTTGTAAGCTAGTTCACAAGCCTTGTCATCGCTGCTAGTGAACTCCCTGCAATACAATGATGACGTATTAAATAAGTCCCTAAGACGAAACTCTTTGGAAATACTTTTATGGTGGAAAAGTGTATATTTATCTTCTTTACATTAAGTAAGCCTTTCTTCAAAGGCTCATCGTCGAAGTCTTAGAATTTACAACATTTGAATGAATAGCTCGGTTTTACCACAGATCAAGTAAAGGCAGCTATCCCGAGAGTAACTGTCTCGCAATTAAATGAACGTAAAAGTGTTATCTAGTACATATATCATTACGATAAACTATACTACAAGACACTTTTATTTATTTACTAGCGACTTCGTTTCGCCTTAATATGATTTAGATAACCTTTTTAGTAGCTTCATACCAACATATTAAACATTTTGCTAATGTAGCCCATAGAAACTATTCGCTTTTCCGGAATATAAGAGTTCAAGGAATACATTTAAAAAATTACTCGATTTGGTCTTCGAGTTTTACGCTAGGCAACAATTTAGTAAACTACTGAAGTCTGAACTAGTATGTGACGAGTATCTTTGCGTATTGAAAGTCCACAAAAAAAGCAAGTGGAAAGTTTGTCATCGACACTTGCTAACTCGCTCACTCGCTAGCTTTTGAACTCATCGACTGGCACCTGGTTATCTAGCCCCGTGTTATCGACGCTCTTGAATGACATTCAAATTTGAAATTAAAAACTCCCAAAAACGCATTTTATATGTACAAATTGTACCTAGATTAACTTTGCTGCTTTGTCTGTATATATAGTTTAGTAATAGGTATATTTAATAATATGGCAAAGTACGTCTAATTAAACATATTACTTTACAGCTGACATGATTATATCGGCCAACGCGTTCATAATTTTTCTCGGAGGTTTTGAGACGACATCTTCTACTCTTGCTTTTCTCTTTCTTGAGCTGGCTGCGCACCCTGAAGTTCAAGAGAAGATGCGAAAAGAGATAAGAGAAGTTGTGGAGGGAAATGGGGGCCTCACGTATGAGGCATTGCAAGATTTGACTTATATGGAGATGGTCATTCAAGGTAACATAATTTAATATTTTTTTAACAACGTTTATTCATCACCCGTTTTAACAAACATCTGGAAGCACTAATAGAGCAAGGGTAGCAAAGGAGTTTATACCAATATTAAAAAGTATGTACAGAAAAACACGAGCAGATTCAAACTGGAGAAAGTCGGCCCAAACTTTCCTATAAAGAGAGGTGTGAGATAAGGCGACCCGACATCTCTTATTGGAAACAGAGAGGCCTTTTTGGAAACGAAACAAAGGAAGACCGCTCACGAGATCGGCGGATGACATTACTAAAATAGCTGGCTCGAGCTGGATTCAACTCACCCAAAATAGAGACACCTGGAGATCATTGCAGAAGACCTGCGGAAGAAAGATTATCATTGAGAAGCCTCATGCTAAACAGTATTGCTTCTTTCTGCAAGGTTCATAATAGATAAAGGAAGGAAGGAAATATCATGAAGAAACCGGCATGTCTCAAATCAGAAATTAACGACATGTGTCAGACAAATGGGTCGGATCCAATCTGAGGCGAAGACACGTTTAAGGTTATCGCGCAACTGTATTATTTTTATTGCTTTCTTGTGTGCGAGGTGTCAATAAAAATATATTTAACTACTGAACCCGACAGACGTTGCCCTGCATGATATATCAAACGATTAGGATAATCAACGAAGTACGAAAGAACCCACTACACCGCCATCTGCCGGGCTGATTTGTGAATCTAAACCATCCAGGGCGCCACCCAAACGCATACAAAAAATATCATTCAAATCGGTGCAGCCGTTCAATAGGAGTTCAGTGACATACACACCTACAGTAGAATTATACGTCTAAATTGGATAAAGAATAGCTCGAGGGACCGCGATCGCTTTTCCTCTTATAGAGTTTCTACCTTACAGAGTTACACAAGAGCTCTGTCTCACTATAAGGTCTATATGAGGTCTTACGGTATTAGAAACAAAATACGTGTATGTGTGGGTATTTCATATTAGTGAAATAGTAGCTGAACATAAATGTTTAATTAATAGTATAACATTGACTTGAAAACATCTGTTAATTTCTTTTGCGATTCGGTTTTCTGTCTGTTAAATTTTGTGTATGTTTCTCAAGTTTACATGTCGGCTTTTTAAAAGGAACGAGTTCCTCGAACTATAGCTATAACAGAACAAAAACATACGCACATTTGGTTTCAATTAAATAAGGGTCATTCGAATTTTAAGAATAATATGTCATAAATAGCAAAAGTTTAACGCGTTCAGCTGTCGCTTATAGAGGTATAGGTAAGTATCAATCTCTCTGAGGTTCACGCGTAAAAAATCAGTTCTCACTTATCCAGGTTTGACTAGGAATATATAAAGATATATTTTGTTATATAAAATGTTTGGAAAATATATTATTTAATCATGATTAATTAGCCTATAAATTAAGTATAATGAATATAAAAAACGTAAACTAATTTTCAGAGACATTACGGTTGTATCCCCCATTTCCGACAATTCAACGGATGTGTACCAAAGACTACACAATTCCAGAGACCAGCGCAGTTGTGGAAAAGGGAACCGTAGTCTTATTTCCCACACTTGGCGTACAAAGAGATGAGCAGGTATTGTCAGCTTTAATTCAATATAATAAATAACTGTTAATAATAATATTGAGTATGGAATCACTATTACTATCGACCATTGAAGATCTGGCAATATGGTCATATCAAATAAAATTATTAACGGGTTTGAGCTGATTTAACTTAGACGTTTTATTTGGTTAGTACAAGTACGTATATAGGTCGTAGTTCGTACTAAGTATATATATCATATCTGCTAGGCAGTAAAAGAGATATATTTTTTCAGATCTCAGACCTGTTCAGATATTTTTATTTAAGAAGGAAGGTCATATCTACTATTTTAGCGGTTATATGACCAAATATAACTAATTTTTATTACCGTTATCTTGAATTAAATTTGTCTTATGTGAACTAATTTTTATCTTATACTTTAATACTTACATATACTATTTAAATTCTCAACGACATCCGTGAACCAAGACATTTGGTTTGGATACTTATTTTGTAATTCTAATAAACTAATTTATATATTTACCGATTTCAGTATTTTGAAAATGCATCTCAATTCATCCCGGAGCGATGGTCGGAAGGAAAGTCTGCTCCTCGACCTGGCGTCTACATGCCCTTTGGGGATGGACCTAGATATTGTATTGGTAAGTTCTTTAAAGCTGGAAATAAAGAACAAGATGTTTATTGTTACCCTACATCAGTAGAAACAGTCCCGTATGTCAGTTGCTGGATTTTGAAATACAGAAATCATATTTCTAAGTTGCTACACCAGGGCATTATATTAATTATAAATCACTCGAGTCTTTATATTGAGCCAATAACATTTTTTTTCTGTACGTATTCTTAAATTTAATTAGCATGTGCACTTTAGATAGATATAGACATAAGAAATAAGCATTTTATATTGTAATTATGTGGACCTTTGGGGTACAGCTAGCAATATAAATTTAACAAAATATTTTTCAGTAGTACAATTTAGTTTTTAATTCGTTTTTTAATCTTATAAAAAAGTGTTTCTTATGAATATTAACTTATCCCGTTATATAACATAAACATATACTACTAAGATTTGGTATATTGCAATTTGCAAGACCACCGTGGTATGAATAGGTTTGTTGGCATCGCAAATATCCTAAATACAAATGAATTTGCACTTTAAAATAAGGTGTTAAAGTTTAAATTAAAATGTATCTATAATATGGCCAGTGATCGGGTTAAATTACTGCAGACGCGTTGAAACGGGTGTCAATTTTATGTAAACAACTTGAAAGTGATATTATACAATCATTATTACTGTAGGGATTTTAAATCAGCTTTAGGCGCTATCATCCCTATTAGATTATAGCTCAAACGTAGTATGTTCCCAGTGAAATACAGCAAGCCTATGCAGCTTAAATAATTCTCATATTTAGTTTATGTACCACATATTGATATAACGGAATTATTTCGCAGTTGACGTCATAAGGGTTTGTTAAGGAGAGACAATGCTAGCCAGTAATGATTTACAGAGAAGTCAATTGAATTCAGTATCTGTCTATTGCCAAATTTATTTTAGTACTCTGTTCTTCTTCAGAGAGTAGTAACTTAACTATTCAAAACAAGAAAAGGGTTTATATAGGAATTGAGATTAGATTGTAACAATATTGTGATTATCACTAGCCGTTTTTATAGTCTCAACATCGATGTTTGACATCTCCAATGCTTTTTAATTATTATTATCAGTTTAATTACCCTTTTAAATTAAAAATAAACATTTAAAAATTGGGTAGCAACACCAAAGATCAAATCCCAATATTAAATCAAAAATTAAACGGTTTATTTTAATGTTTATTTATTTTCAGGTAAAAGATTTGCAATAATTCAAATGAAGTGTTGCCTAGCGAGATTGCTGCCCCAAATTCTTATTAAACCAGTCGGGGGTCACATCCGCACCCAGCCGTTTATTGCTGATCCCTTATGCCCCATGACCCTACACCCCGCAGACTCGAGGGTCATTATTACAAGCTTATGACAGTATTATGTTAATCTAGTAACGTATGTTACTTATAAGATATTGTGAATCAAATTTGAATGTAGTTTTAGATTTTTTCGATGAAGTTTTAACAAAATCTATCTAAAGAAAAAACTTTTTAACCGGATTAAAGTTATGTATTATTATAAATTAACAATTATTTAACATAATTTTAAATTTATCCGACGTTTCTCGTGCTTTACAGCGTGCGTGGTCACGGTGACCAACTGACCAATGACCAAAATGTGTAAAGGTTATGTCAATCAAAGACAAAATCTATCTAGAAAAAATTTAAGACAACCAATTATTTAATTGACATAAATTTTCAACATTAAATTTTTCTTTGAGTTGCGTTTAAGTTACAACATAGATTATTTATACTGTGTAATAAGGGAAATGTGCAAATTTTAAAACAATACAGTACATTAAAAATATATACGTGTCGGTCGTCGTTTTAAGTATTTTTAAGTGTAATATAAGTAGAAGTTTTAGTTTGATGGCTACCAAATAAACATTTTTATAGAAATATTTGTTTCGTCATTTACAAACCTATATGCGATAAGGTAGACTTCTCTTTATCAGCATTTCAACGGCATCGCAGTTGATGTCTGAGACACGGCGGTTAAAGCAAACCAGAAAAGCCTGAGGAAAACATCAAATAAAGGTGTTTTGGAAATTCCACCCATAAGCTACGCAATTTTAATTTTGAAAATGGAATGTTGAATAAAATTGCATAAAGGTAAAAAGTTACTACACTACACTACACTACCACATAAGCGTAATTCTGCAGCACGTTTTTCTGCGAACTCGCTTCATTTTGACAGAAGTCACCAACCTTATTGTTTGATATAAATAGATTCTTTTTATGTTATGGTTATTATTGGCAGTACCAATAGACTTTTCTTTCTATGTGCGCAGTAGAGTGAAGAAAAACATCGCAAGGAGACCTTAGATACAAAAAGTCGTTGGCTTTGTGTCAGGTATAGACTGCCGATAAATATTATAAAACACATAAAGCAATTAATTGCGCCACGTAAAGTCCACGTATATATATTATGTATTTGGTTTGACCCACGGCCTCCTACCCTTACTATTCCCATTCCCTTTCCTACACATACAACTATTCGCGCGGAAAGGTGATGGAGTGACACAAAGAATCCTGCGCATTGCGCAAGAGCCAAGAAGAAGAGTCGTCGTGTAACTCTCGCCGTGGTCGGTGGTAACAAGTGCCGAGGTTTTTACAACAGACTTATTTTAGCCATCCCTCGTTGAGACATTTTTTCCTTGAAGAAGCGAAGTTTTAAAGACTGTATATAAAGTGAATATATGAAGAAAACAATATTATAAAAAATAAACCTTAATCTTTTAATATGTACTTGATTTAACAAAGAATTAATAAATAAATAAATTCCAAATGTAAAACAGCTCTGTTTATAGTGCTGACAAGTGTATTTATGTAAGTAAGATTATAAAACACAATAATAAGGTTCTCTTATTCATATCATCAAGTTACTTGTTGAGGAGAACGTGTTTAGTTCAACTTATAAGTTCATTGATCATTCGTGGAATTCGAGTAAGTAGGATTCTACGAAATATCGCTTTATTTAAAGAAATGTTCTTAGAACTGATGGTTAAATAATTTTTGTTTATGTTGAATTAACTAAAAGGGCGTATTAATATAGATATATTATATAAAAAGTCTTGTGTATGTATTTATAAGTTTATTAACGTTTTAACAATGTATTTGTTACTTAAAACTGGTCTTTATTAGGTACTTAGTTACTTACATTATTGTTGGAATAGACTAAAATTTAAAAAAATTGTTTTTAATGCTGGCACCGTATCCTCGCTACTTGTGTTTGGGATGTTTGGGATGTTGGGAATGTTTGGGAGACAGAAGGGGCTTTGAAATTAATTCGATTGCAAATCGAGTATATAACATATATATTTATTGGTTTTATACACAACAAATTATATATCAACCACAACTGGCACTGGATCTGCTGACTACAGGGATGGAGCCCATTTATAACTAAAATAAAAGGTAAATTAATACAAAGTCGTTACTAATGCACTCTACCCTATCATTAATCAATTTATTAACTTATATAAATATATATAATAACTAACACCACATTCATTCATTCATTGCCGCTTATTTCGAATGTATGTGGAGTGGGAGTGGCTTGGTGGGGTGGTTGTGTTTCATATGAGACTCGAGTAGAGGAAAAGAATGTGATGGATGGAAGTTTTAGTCCAAAAAGCTCAAAAATAAGATGGCCATACTTGGCTAAAATCGCCTTGTGGCTGAAATCCAGGAAGGCGTCGTCTATTCGGTCGGGTAGCACATCGGAGTCAATGTATCTGGTGTAAAGGTCTTCGTCTATAACTTTCGTACTACGAAAAAGTTGATGGCAGCCCATACACATGGTGTATCGGGAGAGTTCTCGAACAAACTTAGGTAGTATGTTGTTCTATTTTTTAATTTTGGCCAAAACAGAAACTAAATTGTTTGAAGTAAACGGCGCATGGGAATATAGGAAAAATTATAAAATCTAGAACGTTCCATTCCAGCGCAACACTAGTCGTGGATCAAACGCAAATAGGGGTTAGATAGGGTCATCAGCTGCAAAAATTGTTCTACGGAAGGACCTTAAGCTCAACCCTATATTATAATTATTTGCGATTTTATAAGAACTTTTTTTTACTAATTCTTTTTAAAATTCGAAAAAATCTACACCTTGTATCTATTTTATAATTTTCATTCGATCGGTATTGATGAGTCCTTGCGTGTGACATGCATTTATGGTCGTTTATTGGGTGTATTGAAGATTATATTAATTTTACGAAGAAAAAATTCTTAAATCATAAATTTTTGTTTACTTCGGACCCCACTTTGAAAAAAAAATCCTCTACCGAAAAGTGATGAAACTGATGTTATATGTTCAATGGATCGTGTTTGTTTATCTGTGTTCAAACATATTAGCTGTGAAGTTAAAATCATCTTAAAAGTAACTAGAGGTTGCAGACCAAAACTCTTTGATGTATAAAATGCAGGTTCCTTGAAGTCGTTGAAAAAAATTAAAAATTCTTTTGAAAGGACTATCTAAGCCGATGTCAGCGAGAACTGGGACTTTCATTCACGTCACAAACACACCGAGTTATCGTAATTACCATCTGCGGTATGAAAAGCCCTCTGAGCCGCTTGCCACCATTGTAGGGTGTTGTAGATACGGGTTGCGGAATGTTAATCATTTAGCGGGATTTTTTGAAACGGGTATAATGACAGTTGACGTTCGTAATGACGATGACGTAAATTTAGTGACATTTTACAAATTTAGTTTTTCGTTAATTGCTGTGTTGCAATTAAGGGATATATCATAATTATTTGGGGGATTTTTCATTTTTCTGTGTCAGGTTTGCATATTCGACTTTCCTTTCTAGAACAGGTGGGATAGGTTCTTCGGCTTCTGGGTTGGGGTTGGCATATGGTTCTGAATTGTTGTTACATGTACAGTTCTTTAAAGAAGGATGTTGCAGTATCTAGTATTGTTTTTCTATTTATAACTAAGTTTTTGTCCTGTTTTTTGAGTCTTGGTATCCATTGTTTAGGTGTTGTGTTTGTAGTTCTTTTAGAGCTTTCCTTATTCCTCCTGTTTTAGTTATATGATGTTTTATGCAATCCATTGCTTTCTTTGCTTTATCCTTTTTATACTCTTGTTGATTTATTTGCTGATCCTTGTTATTTCTTTTAATTTATCTTTATCCTTTTTGCTCTTTTCTTTCTGAAATAAGTTGTTTAGTACTTACTTAATATTTCCTTCGTCTGTTGTTTTGGTTATTTAACTTAATACATTCTGTTTATTTCTTCATTGTATCTTTCCTGCATTGCGTTCGGCAATTCTAGAATTAGTGTTGCCCAAAATCGGTCTTGGTCTTGTTCTTGCGTTCCCGCGAGACCAAGACCAATACCAAGACCGCCTTATTATAGCAAGACCAATACCAAGACTGAACCATGCAAGACTTGAGCAAGACAATACTTAAGTATGCAAGACTCTTGCGTCTTGCAGTTAAGACAAACTGAGATTTGGGCGTTATTAAGTAGGTATTTGGTTTCAATCCCGATTTTGAGAAACGTTCCCCAGTATAAAAACCGTAGGTATCACATATCCTAACACTACACTAAGGGCTGCAGTTGGCAACGTGCCGCTCGTCTGAAAGCACCCTGAAACGTATTGTATTGATTAGGTAGGTAAGTACTTATTATATTTCAATAATTTATCAAGTAGCGTGTTAATACTCACAAATCTGTTTCCACCATGCCATGTGATAAAGTTCATACCTTGTAGGTATCTACCTATAATAATATGTTATGCTTGTTTATGTCTAATGTGCAGATCTAACGTTAGTACTCGTAGGTTGGTATGTGCTTAAAATTATAGCTAACAAAATTATATAAACATCATGTAGGTTAAATTAAAACTAACAGCGAGTCGAGTAGGTCTAGTAACAGTTTCTACAGCACCCAATATTATGGTACAGACGCCAGCACATCAAGCTACTAATAAAAATAATCTATCAAATTTCTTCAACAGATTTTCAAGTTTATTGCTAAGGTATTAAGGTTCAAAGTTGATTGGGGAAATGTGACGTTCTGCGAATAAACTGTTGGTCGGTCGGTGTATTATATACCTACTTATTTGATAATTTTCCGACAAAGACGTCCTGGTTTGCAACAAGTGTATCACAGCATTTGACACTGTTTGAGCGCCGCATTCGCCGACAAAGAGTACGGACATAGGCAAATTTTTACCTATTTTGGTAGGGTTAAATGACCTTAAATGACCTTGAAGATGTCCCAGCAGTAGGTAGGTATAAATTGAATGCTCTGGGTTTCTTTTATTTTATACATTCTCACACTGGCTTGAACTCGAACACTACAGCGTTAAAAGCTGTCGGGCGAGATGATAATTAATAACTAAGTAGGTATTGCATCTATTGAATTGCTAATATTTTGATTTCGAAATAATCATTGTTAATATCGGTAAATGATAGATAGTGAGTGATATACCTAGGTACTAAAATGTGAGCAGTAAGATTGAAAAATGTATAATATGCCATGTCAATGCTTTCAATAAGTTTATTTTAAAACAGCTCTCTAGTAAGATTTAGAGTTTACCATTCAATTACACACAACAAATTATTGAAAAACAAAAATTATGAAAAAGATATTTAGACTGAGTACTTAGGAAATAAGTAGAAAAAATATTCTATCGTGGATACCGAGTTATTAAAAAGTGGATAAACGTTGTGTTTACTTAATTTTATTTTTCCGTGCTAATGCCAACATTGACAACCCCACCGAAATAGGTAAAAATTTAGTCCGCTACTAGACTTTGTGTTGCCGCCGTCGCTTTCATGTCAAAGGGCGCCGCCATTGCCCATGTTCTAAAGAATAAAATAAGTTTCCGGGTGCTATGAACGGACGCTAATAGATTATGTTGTTCTTGCAAGGATGAATGTAGTCGGAAGGATAGGTAGATTTTATAAAAAAAATTGTAAAAATAAAAATATACCTAGATTATAATACTATTACCTATTATACCTTTTTAAAGGACATTGCACTGCAAAATTGGAAGTGGGTGATTTTAACAAACTTGAAACGTGGAAAAGCTCCAAATATGAGCGACGTCATATTGCTTTACGCATTTTGTTTTAAAATCACACACTTCCAAAAATCGAGATTTGCAGTGTCGGTTTATCAACTTCTATCGTACCGTTCTACTCTAGTAGCGACTATTGTCTCCAGAGATGATTAACTAAATAAATAAAAATAATCGTCGTGTAGGTATAACCAGCGGCACGTAAGTCTAGCGCTGGCCGATACGTGGAGGGGATTGCTGCGCATGTGTACTGTCGCGCGGGGGACAAAATGCGACTGGAGAGCCAATCGACGCTCTTCATTCCGCTAGCCCCCCTCAGGTACCTTATTTTTTACTTCTGCGCAATAACGGTCAGCGCTAGAGTTTCGTGCCGCTACTTATACCTACGACGATTATTTTTCTAAGGAATACAATTTTGATGTAGTTGGTACCTACATCGTTTCTTACTTACACATACTTTAACGACAGTACCTACGTAGCAAAGCGCGCCAGTCACGAGTACGACAAATTGCCTAAAAAACCTACCTACGCACACTGTTATGAAATCTGCTAATCTCAACACAATGCCTGTAGCCTGCCTGCTATTATTGGTTGATGAACATTGTACATTGGTGAATGCTCCAGGATAGCCCGCAAGCCCCCACAAATAGTAATAGGCTAATAGGTATTTGCAAGTCTCGCGAGACTTGCGAGACTCTTGCTGCAAGATCAAGACCAAGACCAATACTGAGAGCGCAATACCAATACCAAGACCAAGACCAGGTGTATTGACGCAAGACAATACCAAGACTGGCCTAAGTCTCGTCTTGTTCTTGCATTTGGGCAACACTATCTAGAATAGACTAACATATACTAACTAATTAGTTTAATTTCGTAGTAATTATATTATTTTGGTAACATCAAATTTGTTTGCACATCTAATCAGTTAAAAAGTGATTATAGTAAATATATCGTCGCTGTAGAAAGATAACCTCGTATGTCCAGAAAACCAAACATTACAGGAAACGAAAAAATGGTTAAAATATTATTATGTGCTTTTGTCCATAGTTTTATATGGTAAAAAGGTCTTATTTATTAATAAAATACTTCACGATTGTACCAGTTAAATGACATAAGTCTAAGATTTAAATATAAATGATTTTTTGACATACTTGATACTAGTTAGAATGATAACCTCA
The DNA here is from genome assembly GCA_963693345.1 of Pieris melete. Lineage (NCBI taxonomy): Eukaryota > Metazoa > Arthropoda > Insecta > Lepidoptera > Pieridae > Pieris > Pieris melete. The sequence goes on along the minus strand of CAVNZK010000346.1, from coordinate 47,053 downwards.
TTCTACAGTGACGATATGCAATTTTCATAGAAATAATTCAGGCATACAGTCAGTGTATCACATTGTCAATATATCAATATTATTTTGCCTCAATTCATTGATTATTTATTGAAAACAATTCAATTAGAATAGATCGCTATCGTGTTGAAAAATTAAATCAGTGAATACTTTGTGAGGTAATTATTATCGGAAGAAGCGGGCGCGTCATATATCATCTTACAGTACGTAAGTAGATAAATTTAATTGAGTAGTAACTCGTTACAGTTCCAGGCAAATAAGTTGGCAGGATTCGATACATTACATGCGAAAAGTCTTCGACGTACCTAATATATCACGTGCGAACTGATCACCACAAAATGTTGTAATTTTTTGTGAGGTGCCTTTTTTCCTTCTACTTGGTGCTTTAATAGCCGTAAGGATATTAAGTGCTTAATTAGATAAAAATACATCAATCCCTACGTACCTATCTTTTTTTCAATCTAACCAATCGATATGTGTCAAACTATTTTCGCCGAAATTTGCGCCGCCGCACTGCATTCGTTTATCAATCAGTGATTACAATTCGATGAATAAGTCCCTTCTAAATCACCTATAAACGTTGATAAATATAATTTAGGTATAGATATAGGATTACCTTATAAAACAATCGGAAACTTTTAATCAAGGTCAAGATGTCTTTATCAGTCCATTACATAATTTATATATCTTTAATTAGTTAACGAAAACTTTAATTATTATTATACGTTGATTTTGGAATAGTCTGGTTGTAACGGACATCAGCCATCCATTCAGTGGGGCAACAGCGGCCTTAGAGGGTGGTGGACAGGGCAATCGCCCGGGGCCTCGCTCTTGCAGGGGCCTTGTGCAACAACCCAAGAAAATTTAAAAAATATTGCTTTTTAACTTTGTTTTTTTCGATTCAAAACTTTTGAATTTGATCCTTAATTACTTATTAAGGTTATAACATAACGATAAATTAAAATAATGTTAGTGAACTGATTCATTCACTCAAAACATAATTAAAAAATTCATTATGTACTGTACAAATACCTAATATTTGTCACGTACATGGTCACCAAACAACGCAATAGTACCATTCCGACTTTCGCATCATGTATGCGAAAGTAGGTTTGGTACTTTTCACGAAGGACAAAGGGCCTTGGGTAAGGCCGCCTCTGCTGAGCGGGGTATAGAGTAATAGAGTTGAGTACACTTTTGTCTTATGCACCATATTTGCAGCATAATTGATCAGTCTCAATAGAAATCACCTGTCTGGCCAATTCTCGGTAGACTTTTATTTATTGCTTCAAACTTAGAATTAAAAAAAACTGCCTAAAAACAATTTTATTGGCGAAATATAGTTCTAGCGCTTACATACTTGAACATACACTTAACACATAAGATCAAGTGTACCTTTGCTGTCTACACTATTATAAAGACGAAACATTTGTGACAACAACACATAAAGGATAAACTCTTAAACGACTGAACCGATTCTTCTTCTTCTCTTCTTTCACTAACACAAATATAATAATGTACCATTATCAGCGAGTCACATAGGCTGTTATATAGCTACGATCAGCAGGAGCGGAACATAAAATAATAAATTCATTTAAAAAAATAGAACCGACTCAATAATATTTCTTATTTGTCTTGTAATACAATGAGAATTGCGCGTATTAAACGATAATTAAATAATTTGTACACAAGATATCAAGATCCAATTAATCTAATATTTGGATGTCGTTCGTACCTTACGTAGATGCCACCATTCATCTTAAACCTAAATGTTTGCGATTCATCGATATAGATGAATTAACTGAAGACTTATAAGCGGATTATGACCATGACGTAGCGCGGGTTTTAGAATTTTCATGTCATATATTTTCAGTTAAAACCTTTTCTATACGACTTAGTCAAATCGGGTACATTTGATACCTCCATTATCCAGATCGGTTCACGGACGGAGCATAGCTATGCTTGAATTTACGCGAAATTAATAACCTCCATCAGTTTTTTTAGACGGTAAAAGACATATGTGTGGTAAGCTATAAAAAATAGAACTTTCATAAACATCATATATATGTTTTAATTGAAATTTTTCGTTACAGATATATGGTGACCTGACGTTGGAGGAGAGTGAATTAGAAACTTCATACAGATTCTAGACAGAAAATACAAATAATTAAATGAGACATGAATGTCGGCAATTATAAACAGCCTGTTAAACACAGATTTGAAAATGTAGCACTTAGTAATCACTTGAGACCTCACACGTCTTTCGGTTATGAAAGACATAGTACGTATAAGCAAAATAATAGGAACAATAACACAAACACATGTGGTTGGACAGATACTTATTACGATAATAATCCCTATCCGTCTTATCCGAGGCATCATCAAATATGGCCTGTAAGGGCGTCTTCGGAACAGTCGCGTTACAGGCCCTATTTGAATAGCAATTATTCATATATCCCTAGTTTCAGTCATTGTATACTACCTCCACCGCCTCCACCGCCTCCACTGCCTCCTCCACCACTGTTAAATTGGTGCTTGCCTGACCTAAAACGTGCTCCAGCACCTCCTAAAGACAATAAACATATCAACCCTATACCAATGAAACACATGAATGTTAAAAAGAATTCTGAACTAAAAAGTAGTATACGGAACACGCAGAAATCAGAGATAACGACGAGTAAAATAGCTGAAAAGCCCTACTCCCCTCCTGTTCTACCCATACCGACATTTTTTGATGCTTTTGAAATCTTAGAAAAAGAATGGGAAGTATATAATAAATCAATATGGCGGGTAAAAAGAAGAGATGAAAGAGCGGTGGTATTAGATTGTATTCCTAAAAAAATTTCATTAGAAAACTATTTATCAAAAAAAAGCTAAAGAAAGAGTTTCATGAAGGAACGATGACGACGGAAGAAGATATTAATAACTATTATAATTAATTAATTATAAAAAAATAAACATTATATTAATGATGCTCTAGAAAATAGCGAAAATGTTTTATAATGGGGTTAATAAATAATTTACGGCCAAATCAAATAAACTCGTCATTTGTTTTTATACCTATAACCAGCGGCACGTAAGTCTAGCGCTGGCCGATACGTGGAGGGGATTGCTTCGCATGTGTACTGTCGCGCGGGGGACTAAATGCGACTGGAGAGCCAATCGACGCTCTTCATTCCGCTAGCCCCCCTCAGGTACCTTATTTTTTACTTCTGCGCAATAACGGTCAGCGCTAGAGTTTCGTGCCGCTACTTATATACCGTATAAAGTGGCTGCTACCACGTTAATGGAACAATTCTAAACAGGATATCTTTGGAAAACATTGTACCTTATAAATTTTATTTTCTTACTTGTTTAATTTAAAATTTTAATAAAGTAATAATGCTCAAAAAAACTTACGTAAGTTGTGCAAAATCTTAGAAAAAAATCGTTTAACGAGAGACGCACACAAATTTAAGGTTCACGTCATTTTTTTCGCTGACTAGCTGTCTTTTGATATACTGGGTTTATATTTCATAGAAAGGAAGCAATTTGTATATATATATATATATAAGCAGCTATACCCAGCTCAGCAAAACGAAATGCGTGGTTTATAGCTATTATAGTAATTTTATATATATTTCATATCAACATAGCGATAATAATGTTTATGACCTATGAATAGAATATTTACACAAAATGAAATTATCTTCGGCTGTCATATTTGACATGATAGTGGTAGTGACAAATATTAGAAGGATCCTTAGGACGATTCAAGTGTCGAGACTTAGGCCGTTTCTCCACTGCCGCCGACACCGGGACGTCACTGAGAACGAGATGACGGCGCCGATTTAGCGATACATACGAGTACATTTAATATGGCCATGTGTCCACCGCACGCCCGTCACGCGAGCGCCGTCATCCCGGCCGCCGATATTTCGAGTAGTTGAAATAATCTCGTTCTCGGTGACGTCTCGGTGACGGCGGCAGTAGATAAACAGCCTAAGAGCTATGTCATTTCCAAATGCATAATTTCAACTTTTTACTTCAAAACAAAGTATGCCAAAAATAAAATATTTTTACATACATTTCCTTATTTATAGTTTAGCTCAGGTCATCTAGCGTAACTAATGACCTAAAATTTGTACAAATAATCATTAATTGGCTCGAGTATCGTACGAAGGTGTACTAAGTTTGAAGTTTTAAAATAAATTATTATCGTAAATAAATAAGTATTTCCGGAGCCAGAGCTGTGAAGCTCATCACGGAACGCGATGGAGGCTCACTTTTGATGCTCTCTGGCCTATCCAGGGGTCGTTCATTAAGTATTAGAAATGTCCTAGTAGTAAATAGTTAGCTGAGGTTTTAACATCAAATATTGTTTTATACAAATTAGTTATAATTAGTAAACTATAGTTAAAAACGCTCTGTGCACTGGTGCCTCCAGAGCTGGTGCTTTCCTCGCTTAAGGTATGGGTATCGCTGTATATCGCGAGGAAATGTTGTCATGTCAAATTGATTTTGGTTCTTCATTTACCGATTATTGATTATTTTTACATTATATAGGATAAGAATATTGTAAATATTTATATTTGTTTGGTATTAAAAAGCCAAGTTAAGTTTTAGTTTTGATTTATTATTAAATCAATTGTAAATTTTTGTGTAAATTATAAAAAACGATCATTACATAGTTAGCTTAATTTCACAAAGTTTTATTGATTTCAATACCTACCAATTATAATCCTAATAGGTAAATGGGTGTTTCGATTAAACGAAACTTTGATAAAAGTTTTAATTGATTTAGCTTCTAAACAATTATCGAATGATTATTTTTTCGTAACAATTTAAGTTCGAAAAACGAATTAAGTTATATTAAGCCCCCGCTCATGAATAAGAAGTGATAGCTTTCGTGCTTTTTTAAGAGGACTACGTTACAAGGCGTCTGAAAGTTAAAACGTCTAGAAAATGGCTTCGGCTTTGAAAAGGAAAATTTTCTTCCCAGTCACTGAAAAGGATTACTTAAAATTAATTTGCAATTTCATATACCGCTTGGGTCTAGCAGACTGTTGGTATGAAAAACGGGAAATAAGATATCCAATATTAAACAAAGCATTCTTCCTTATCGTAAATATATTTTGGGTTATTTTCACGGTCAATGTTTTGGCAGCAAATTACAGAACAGATTTAACGTTAAAAGAAAGTAATGATGTGCTTTTATTTAGTTATGGTTTGCCAGCAATAAGTCTCAAAGTTATAATACTTTATGCCAAAAAAGAAGAAATTAAGGTATTTTTCAAGAAACTTCTAGAGGGGGAGGTGACCCAACACTCGAATAAGAAAGCTATAAGAGCCGCAATAGTTGTTAACGTGGTTGTTTGTTGCGGTTTGTTTTCAGCAACGGTGTACATGCTTTATGGCATCAAGGATTATTTTATGGAAGGTATTATCTCATTGTATATGTACCCTTCAGCCAACATAGTGGTAATAAATAAATATTGTGACAGAGCTGAACTAGGTTGTTAATAATTTACAGCTAAAATATATAAACTATTCATTAAAAGGTCAGAATCACCGAATTTTCTAGACTCAGTCTCTCACTTAGTTTTTAACTTTATTTATTTCGTTAATTTTTGTTTATTTCACAATATCATTTTTTAGAGGCATTCGTCATTTGTTGCAGACTTCCTTAAACTATGTTTTTCTTTCATCGTACACGCATGTATCAATCTTATATATATAAAAATGAAACCCGTTTTCCGTTGTCACGACATAACATGAAAACGGCTTGACCGATTTGACTGATTTTTTTTAATAATATACCTTGAAGTAATAGGATGGTTCTTACGGAGAGAAAAATTTAAAAAAATGAGTGAAAAAGTCTAAAAACAACTTTTCTATATGCCCATACAAAATATTCGTATAATAATAATACTTAAGTCAATTTGAACTTTAATACCACATCATAAAGTTCAATTGTTAGTGGAGGGGTTCCGGGAAGGTAAATTTTTATATTTTTTGACATAATCTATTTGTTGTCTTATCAACTTTCTTTTTTTTATCTTAGCTAGACCGGTCACGGTGTCCCGAATAGCAGAATAAGTATTAAAAAAAAATAAAGAATCGACTGTTAGGCGGTACGATGTTCTCCAGGCCAGCTAGTTATGAATAAAATTTCATCGGCACACTCAGTGACAGTTTGGATTCACGACTTTGAACTTTTAATTAAATTGAATTAAAGAATAAATTAGTTGACTAGTCAAACAACTAAAAAAGTGTTTATATAAAATTTTATTTAAACTTTTCAGACATACCAGTACGAATTGAAGTTCTTTATTACCCTAAGACAAGCGACACTGGGCTCCTTGTCAATTTTATTCGATTCTTAGCCACCGTTCACTTCTGGTACATTATCTGCATCATGAATTCCACCGACTATCTCTGTTTATGTACTCTAGTCTTCATCAAGTACAAGTTTATAAGAGTTCGAACGTTTTTTGAGGGTCTTGGCAAACAGACTAAGAGTAGCAAGGAGTTTGAGAAGGAGTTTTTGGATGGTGTCATGTTACTCAAGCATGCTTTATGGTATGATTTTAGTTATTAATACTAAAATTTATTCACATTTCATTTTGACTTTGTATACTTAAAATAATTTGTCTTTAGGTGCGCTCGCAATGTACAAAACACTATTGGAAGCATTTACAGTGTACAAATCGTTGAAAGCATTACTTTGTTAGTGGTTATACTTTTAAAAGCTGTGGTGAGTTATTTAAAATTTTCCATTAAAATTTTGTTTTACTTTTACTTTTGGGTTAATAAATAATTTACGGCCAAATCAAATAAACTCGTCATTTGTTTTTATACCTATAACCAGCGGCACGTAAGTCTAGCGCTGGCCGATACGTGGAGGGGATTGCTTCGCATGTGTACTGTCGCGCGGGGGACTAAATGCGACTGGAGAGCCAATCGACGCTCTTCATTCCGCTAGCCCCCCTCAGGTACCTTATTTTTTACTTCTGCGCAATAACGGTCAGCGCTAGAGTTTCGTGCCGCTACTTATATACCGTATAAAGTGGCTGCTACCACGTTAATGGAACAATTCTAAACAGGATATCTTTGGAAAACATTGTACCTTATAAATTTTATTTTCTTACTTGTTTAATTTAAAATTTTAATAAAGTAATAATGCTCAAAAAAACTTACGTAAGTTGTGCAAAATCTTAGAAAAAAATCGTTTAACGAGAGACGCACACAAATTTAAGGTTCACGTCATTTTTTTCGCTGACTAGCTGTCTTTTGATATACTGGGTTTATATTTCATAGAAAGGAAGCAATTTGTATATATATATATATATAAGCAGCTATACCCAGCTCAGCAAAACGAAATGCGTGGTTTATAGCTATTATAGTAATTTTATATATATTTCATATCAACATAGCGATAATAATGTTTATGACCTATGAATAGAATATTTACACAAAATGAAATTATCTTCGGCTGTCATATTTGACATGATAGTGGTAGTGACAAATATTAGAAGGATCCTTAGGACGATTCAAGTGTCGAGACTTAGGCCGTTTCTCCACTGCCGCCGACACCGGGACGTCACTGAGAACGAGATGACGGCGCCGATTTAGCGATACATACGAGTACATTTAATATGGCCATGTGTCCACCGCACGCCCGTCACGCGAGCGCCGTCATCCCGGCCGCCGATATTTCGAGTAGTTGAAATAATCTCGTTCTCGGTGACGTCTCGGTGACGGCGGCAGTAGATAAACAGCCTAAGAGCTATGTCATTTCCAAATGCATAATTTCAACTTTTTACTTCAAAACAAAGTATGCCAAAAATAAAATATTTTTACATACATTTCCTTATTTATAGTTTAGCTCAGGTCATCTAGCGTAACTAATGACCTAAAATTTGTACAAATAATCATTAATTGGCTCGAGTATCGTACGAAGGTGTACTAAGTTTGAAGTTTTAAAATAAATTATTATCGTAAATAAATAAGTATTTCCGGAGCCAGAGCTGTGAAGCTCATCACGGAACGCGATGGAGGCTCACTTTTGATGCTCTCTGGCCTATCCAGGGGTCGTTCATTAAGTATTAGAAATGTCCTAGTAGTAAATAGTTAGCTGAGGTTTTAACATCAAATATTGTTTTATACAAATTAGTTATAATTAGTAAACTATAGTTAAAAACGCTCTGTGCACTGGTGCCTCCAGAGCTGGTGCTTTCCTCGCTTAAGGTATGGGTATCGCTGTATATCGCGAGGAAATGTTGTCATGTCAAATTGATTTTGGTTCTTCATTTACCGATTATTGATTATTTTTACATTATATAGGATAAGAATATTGTAAATATTTATATTTGTTTGGTATTAAAAAGCCAAGTTAAGTTTTAGTTTTGATTTATTATTAAATCAATTGTAAATTTTTGTGTAAATTATAAAAAACGATCATTACATAGTTAGCTTAATTTCACGAAGTTTTATTGATTTCAATACCTACCAATTATAATCCTAATAGGTAAATGGGTGTTTCGATTAAACGAAACTTTGATAAAAGTTTTAATTGATTTAGCTTCTAAACAATTATCGAATGATTATTTTTTCGTAACAATTTAAGTTCGAAAACCGATTAAGGTATATTAAGCCCCCGCTCATGAATAAGAAGTGATAGCTTTCGTGCTTTTTTAAGAGGACTACGTTACAAGGCGTCTGAAAGTTAAAACGTCTAGAAAATGGCTTCGGCTTTGAAAAGGAAAATTTTCTTCCCAGTCACTGAAAAGGATTACTTAAAATTAATTTGCAATTTCATATACCGCTTGGGTCTAGCAGACTGTTGGTATGAAAAACGGGAAATAAGATATCCAATATTAAACAAAGCATTCTTCCTTATCGTAAATATATTTTGGGTTATTTTCACGGTCAATGTTTTGGCAGCAAATTACAGAACAGATTTAACGTTAAAAGAAAGTAATGATGTGCTTTTATTTAGTTATGGTTTGCCAGCAATAAGTCTCAAAGTTATAATACTTTATGCCAAAAAAGAAGAAATTAAGGTATTTTTCAAGAAACTTCTAGAGGGGGAGGTGACCCAACACTCGAATAAGAAAGCTATAAGAGCCGCAATAGTTGTTAACGTGGTTGTTTGTTGCGGTTTGTTTTCAGCAACGGTGTACATGCTTTATGGCATCAAGGATTATTTTATGGAAGGTATTATCTCATTGTATATGTACCCTTCAGCCAACATAGTGGTAATAAATAAATATTGTGACAGAGCTGAACTAGGTTGTTAATAATTTACAGCTAAAATATATAAACTATTCATTAAAAGGTCAGAATCACCGAATTTTCTAGACTCAGTCTCTCACTTAGTTTTTAACTTTATTTATTTCGTTAATTTTTGTTTATTTCACAATATCATTTTTTAGAGGCATTCGTCATTTGTTGCAGACTTCCTTAAACTATGTTTTTCTTTCATCGTACACGCATGTATCAATCTTATATATATAAAAATGAAACCCGTTTTCCGTTGTCACGACATAACATGAAAACGGCTTGACCGATTTGACTGATTTTTTTTAATAATATACCTTGAAGTAATAGGATGGTTCTTACGGAGAGAAAAATTTAAAAAAATGAGTGAAAAAGTCTAAAAACAACTTTTCTATATGCCCATACAAAATATTCGTATAATAATAATACTTAAGTCAATTTGAACTTTAATACCACATCATAAAGTTCAATTGTTAGTGGAGGGGTTCCGGGAAGGTAAATTTTTATATTTTTTGACATAATCTATTTGTTGTCTTATCAACTTTCTTTTTTTTATCTTAGCTAGACCGGTCACGGTGTCCCGAATAGCAGAATAAGTATTAAAAAAAAATAAAGAATCGACTGTTAGGCGGTACGATGTTCTCCAGGCCAGCTAGTTATGAATAAAATTTCATCGGCACACTCAGTGACAGTTTGGATTCACGACTTTGAACTTTTAATTAAATTGAATTAAAGAATAAATTAGTTGACTAGTCAAACAACTAAAAAAGTGTTTATATAAAATTTTATTTAAACTTTTCAGACATACCAGTACGAATTGAAGTTCTTTATTACCCTAAGACAAGCGACACTGGGCTCCTTGTCAATTTTATTCGATTCTTAGCCACCGTTCACTTCTGGTACATTATCTGCATCATGAATTCCACCGACTATCTCTGTTTATGTACTCTAGTCTTCATCAAGTACAAGTTTATAAGAGTTCGAACGTTTTTTGAGGGTCTTGGCAAACAGACTAAGAGTAGCAAGGAGTTTGAGAAGGAGTTTTTGGATGGTGTCATGTTACTCAAGCATGCTTTATGGTATGATTTTAGTTATTAATACTAAAATTTATTCACATTTCATTTTGACTTTGTATACTTAAAATAATTTGTCTTTAGGTGCGCTCGCAATGTACAAAACACTATTGGAAGCATTTACAGTGTACAAATCGTTGAAAGCATTACTTTGTTAGTGGTTATACTTTTAAAAGCTGTGGTGAGTTATTTAAAAATTTCCATTAAAATTTTGTTTTACAATAACAAAAATTGCCTCATAACAAGTCATTCAACTCAGATCTTTATAGTTTTATCTAGAAATGGCCTCTTCATGTAGGACCTGTGCCGTAAGTCTTCCAAATGACAAACTCCGTTCTGGTGATCCAAAAAATTCAAACTGAGATTCATAATAACAATAGTTTAGTAAACTATATGGACCTACTATCGACTATTGGTCTTCGACTGTATCTATTTCTATGATATTTTTTTTAGACAAGGTTATCTAAGCTAAGCCTACTGAGCTGGAAACATCACACATTTTTGCCTATAAATAGAAACTGTTAATAATAATAATCAAGTAATAGACACAGGAATCGGAATCTAAACTAAACTTAGCTCGCGACTTAGGAATCCCATGTTGCGATCCTTTCGTATGTAAAAATCCTAATGAATTGTGAGATAAACCAGGACACTGAGACTAATGGTTGTAGCGCCACTGTTTTTGTTTAACTATTATGTACATAAATAAGACTAGACCATTGTATTCATAATATTTAAAGGTACAGTATATAAATGTATTTAAGGTGGATAAATCTTTCTTTCAACACATTATCTTGATTAAATTTGCTGTACAAAAATGTAATTTACAATATAAAGTTAATGAAGTATGCACCGGCAAAGCTAGTTAGCGTGCATTATCATAATTAAATAGTGTAATGTATGTTAATTTCATGTTTAAATTTACTATGTTATTTTAGTATGCTGGGTCCGATATGGCGCTGCTACTAGTGTGTGTGGGATCTTATATCTCTATAGTTATCTTAACTGGAGTATATATGACATATTCGGCTAATATCACATATGAGGTATATAGTGTGTTGTTATAGTAGTTCTATAATCTAAATATATAAAATTCTCGTGTCACAATGTTCGATCCCATACTCGCCCGAAAAGGGTCGACTGATTCTTATAATATTTTTTATGCATGTTCAGTAAGTCTGAGAATCGGACAACATCCATTTTTCATCCCCCTAAATGTTAAGAGTGTTCCCACTCCTAAATTTCTATTTTTATTTTTTAGACAAAACTTTTTTTTTATGATAGCATACAAAAATACATACAACCCTTAATTGTCACCCCTCTACGATCAACCCCTTTTTTATTATAGTAGATAGTTATTTTAATTGAACTAAAAAAATGTTTTCTAGGAATAATATACATGGCAAAACAACGTTTGCCGGGTCAGCTAGTAATAATATAAATGGGAAAGATTTAATTGTTTATTTTAATTAATTAGGCTCTAAAGCTACAGGGGGCTGTCAAGATGTCTTAACAGTGATGAAAATTTGTCTACACGAACTGTTATTTTAATACAAATTTAGTTTACGACTTACGAGGATTGATTTGAGAAATTTAATGCCCTTATCATGGTTTTAAATATTTTTCAAATATTTGAGGTTTATAGTAGATTATTATTATTATTAAAGCTTTATTAATCCATACAACAATTGGTTAGTTTGCATTCCTTAATATTAGTTGTGTTAGTATAAATTTATGTTAGATTTATTTTTTAGTGGTCTAGTTCTTGTATAGCCCCTTTTAGGGTAAAAGTGTCCATAGTAGATTAAAGAACTGTATTTGAAGCATAATTTCTCTGGACTTTGCATTTCAGGCCTTGCAAGTTCCTACAGCCATTTTTCATTGTGGTTGGGAGAAGGTTAAGATTAAACCTGGTCTTCGGAAACTCATAGTCGTCACACTCCAACAGTCTCAGAAACCACTTTATATGACAGCCTTTGGGGTCATCAATTTGTCATATGAAAATTTCTTAGTGGTAAGATTTTTTTAATTTATACTTATAGCTGTGAAATGAATTTTTTACCTACTGTTACGATTACTATTTCAGAGTTTATTTCTGTGTTTGAAGCACGTTCAGTGGCTTTCCACTATTTATTTAGGTAACACAATTTACACTTATAAACGTCAATAAAGAAATACATATTTTTTTTTTTTTTTTTATGTAATAGGAGGCAAACGGGCAGGAGGCTCACCTGATGTTAAGTGATACCGCCGCCCATGGACACTCATAATGCCAGAAGGCTCGCAAGTGCGTTGCCGGCCTTTCAGGAATTGGTACGCTCTTTTCTTGAAGGACCCTAAGTCGAATTGGTTCGGAAATACTTCTGTGGGCAGCTGGTTCCACATAGTGGTGGTGCGCGGCAAAAACTGCCTTAGAAAACGCTCTGTTGTGGAACGACGGACGTCGAGGTGATACGGATGGTATTTTGTATTTTGCCTTGACGTCCGATGATGAAACTCAGCTGCAGGTATTAGACCGAACAACTCCTCTGAACACTCTCCATGGTAAATGCGGTAGAAGATGCAGAGAGATCCCACATCTCTACGCAACGCCAAGGGATCAAGCCGCACTGAAAGTGACTGGTCGTCGACGATTCGAACCGCTCTTCGTTGAATACGGTCAAGTGGAAGGAGCTGGTACTGGGGAGCTCCCGCCCAGAGGTGAGAGCAGTACTCCATATGGGGCCGAATTTGCGCTTTATATAGTTGCAAGCGGTGGCCCGGAGTGAAGTACCGTCTCGCCTTGCTGAGCACACTAAGCTTTTTGGAGGCTAATTTAGCCTTTCCTTCCAGATGACCGCGAAACTGAACGTTATTCGATATGTCAACGCCCAGTATTCCGATGCTGGCCGAGGCTTTAAGGAGAGTGTCTTCAAAGAGGGGAGTAGCGACAAAGGGAGTTTTTTTAGCGGAAAACGCGCATACTTGTGTCTTCTTGGGGTTAAATTGGACTAGATTTAGTCTACCCCAGTCCGAGACTCCACGTAGAAGAGTTTCGACTTCAGACACAAGTTTGTTCCGGTACTCATCGACAACAGCCCGAGAAATACCTGCCCGGCCAGTGTAAAAAGTATCCCCAGTGCTGTCGTCCGCATAGCAATGAATGTTGCTAAGCTGCAACATATCATTGATATGCAGAATAAACAGGGTCGGGGATAGGACACAGCCTTGTGGGACACCAGCATTCACAGGTTTCAGGTCGGAGCATGCTCCGTCGATGACGACTTTGATGCTCCGATCAGCGAGAAAGCTGGAAATCCAGTTGCATAATTTCTCAGGGAGCCCGTAGGCTGGAAGCTTCGAGAGCAGCGCTCTGTGCCACACCCGATCGAAGGCTTTCGCTATGTCCAAACTTACCGCCAGCGCCTCCCCCTTGGACTCAATTGCCTCTGCCCACCTATGTGTAAGGTATACAAGGAGGTCACCAGCTGAGCGACCACGACGAAAGCCGTACTGAGAATCGCTAATCAGCTGGTGGCCCTCTAGATACCTCAGGAGCTGACTGTTAATAATGGTTTCCATTATTTTGGAGAACAAGGAGGTTATAGCTATTGGGCGATAGTTGGACGGATCAGAGCGATCGCCTTTTTTAGGGATCGGATGTATCGAAGCGATCTTCCAGCACTTCGGAACAGTGCCGAGCGTGTAAAGGTACCGGAAAAGGCGCGTTAGGACCGGAGCCAACTCAGGAGCACAAGTACGCAGCACAATTGGAGGGATGCCATCGGGTCCGCTCGACTTATGGATGTCCAAGGAAGACAAAGCTTTACGGATAGCACGTTGCCGGAATATAACTTCGGGCATCGTAGTATCACACCGCAATAATGTCGGTGGTACCTTCCCTTGATCATCCAAAGTGGAGTTCGACGCAAAGAGACAGCCTAGAAGATCGGCCTTCTCTTTCGCGGTATGGGCCAGTGAGTCATCCTCCCTATGCAGTGGTGGAATTGAGGGCAGACAGAAATTCCCTTGGACAGCTTTGGCAAGAGACCAGAAGGCTCGAGTTCCCGAAGGGAGGTGGGCCAATTTCTCACCAAATCTGGCAATGTGCTCTGACTTTGCTTTAGCGATCTCTCGCTTGAAGGACCTGGAGGCTGAATTGTATGCTTTTTTACGTTCGCCGATAGTCACATCACAGGATGTCACCGCTTCTGCCCAGGCTTTAAAGCATTCACGCTTACGGCGCAAAGCCGCTTTGCAAGAACGCCTAAACCAAGGCTGGGACTTGCCACCGACCGGCACCGCAGAGAATGGAATAAAGAGTTCCATACTCTGCAGGACCACCTCGGCGACAGAGTCAGCGACGGCATCTGGTGTACTCGACGAAAAGCAAATTGGCCCCCAAGGGTAGGACGCAAAAAAAGACCGCATCCCATCCCAATCTGCTGACTTATAGTGCCACACGCGGCGACAGCCAGTGAAGCTAGGCCGAACAGGGCGCGTGAACGACACAATGCTCCGGACCACACAATGATCTGATGAACCCAATGGCGGTTCAACAGAGACTTGGTAGTTCTCCGGATATGAAGTCAGCAGAAGGTCCAACAAAGAGGGTTTATGACCATCCACATCTGGTATTCGCGTAATCGCAGGGACCATTTGCGTCAAGTCGTAAGCCAAAGCAAAGTCGTGAAAGGATCTTCCCGCATGATCGGTGGTTTCTGAGCCGAGCCAATCGGCATGGTGGGCGTTAAAATCGCCAAGTATCACGATTTCAGCGGTAGGAACCCTTTCGAGCAGGGAATCTGTAGCCATTTGGATGTGCTCAATGAGTCGGTCAGTTTCGGTATTTCCGCTATGGGACCTATACAGGCATGCGTAGAATCGCGGATGGTCATCGCAGTCTACGCGCAGCCAGAGGTTAGATAGGTCCCTTCCTTCAAGCGTCCCGAGGCGACGAGAACAGATATCCTCTCTGACGTACACGCAAACTCCCGCCCGCGGCACAAATGAATGTTCCAATTTGTACCCCGGGTAGGAGAGGTAGGAAGTATCAGCCGGGGGGGATATCTGAGTCTCGGTAAGAAAGAGCAAGGCCGGCTTCGCAGTCTCTAAGTGGTAGTGGACAGCGTTGATGTTGGAATTGAGCCCCCTAACATTTGTGAAGTCCACGGCGAGTGTGGACGGGGGTGCCTTTGTTAAGTTGCTCCGTTTGCCCCGAGAACGATGAATGTTTTTACCGAGCGCAGAATTGCCCCCCCCAGAATACGAAGGGCAGCCTGTGCGTCCACCACCGGGCGCAGAGTGTCCCGGTGTTGGACGCCCAGAGGGGGATTCTCCACCGCGAGCGCGTGTGGTACCCCCCTGGGGTAGATTCTCTTTTTTCTGCATCTTCATATTTCATGGGGGGGGGGGGAATGGGCTCCGGGAGTCTCTCTCACCGCACGAAACGCGAGTACAATAAGGTGAACTTATTGCATCACTTCACGCCGGTTTTCTGAGAGACAGTGGTACTGCCCCGGTCGTGCCTGCCCATTTGGCTGAAGCCCGAAGGCAACAGCATGGCACTCCCACTAGGAAGGGGTTGACTGATTGCGCTGATGAAATAACCTCTGTCACAGGTTATTTCACCAGTGGGCGATGGGGTCGTCACATCCCGACGCCAAAATATTACGACGCCATATTAAATGCTTCTAATTTTACATTTACTGCCAGTTCTCAAATCAACATTCTGAGGGTTGTAGCGGCCTCCATACTCTGTAACTCCCAATAGCGATCCCGATCTCAATAATGAGTTTTTTATACGTAAGATCCCAAGGTTGCTAGGATATTGTAAGAACTACATCGACTATGTTCCATTGACTATTTTTTATAGGTAAGAATTACCTGAAGAGCAGTGTTGGCCTAGTGGCTTCAACGTGCCTAGTGACTCTCATCTCTGAGGTGGTAGGTTCGATCCCCGGCAGGCCACCAATGGACTTTCTTTCTATGTTCTATATTCATTTAACATTCGCTCGAACGGTGAAGGAAAACATTGTGAGGATACCGGCTTGCCTTAGACCCAAAAAGTAGACGGCGTGTGTCAGGCACTGATCGCTTACTGGCCTATTATATTAAAAAATGATCATGAAACATATTTAGAAATCTGAGGCTCAGACCTAAAGAGGTTGTAGTGCCACTGATTTATTTTATTAAGAATCACCTACTTAACTTAACACATAGATTTTTGGATCTAAGGCATACATTGCAAGCAAGCGTTAATTGTATTCAATGAAAAATCAATTGCTGCACAGCCGGGATTTGAATGCACGTTGTTAGGATTGTAAATCACACGCTTAACCACTATGCTCTTAAATATGTATGTTTTACAATCCACTGTGTCGCGTAGATGTGGGTTTATTTTCATCAAAACATTATATTTTCAGGTTTTACGGTTGTCTTATTCATTCTTCGTGGTTATGCGAGATTCTAAAGGCACAAGAACATAAAGAAATCTGACATAGAATTATTAGCGACGGATTAATAGATTGAAATAAATTAATAGATTAGTTTTTTAATGGAAAGGTTTTCAATAACTTATGGTTTGTAGGATCGCAAAGGATGCATTGAGTTTTTCAGAAAACTCAATTTTATCAATAAATCTTAGTTACTTTAGTACATTAAACACCCTTGGTATACTTGGTCAGGATGAATATATATCCGTTAGTATATGTGTATTAAAAGCAATACTGATCACATGGATAGAAACCTCTGGGCGCGAGCTCCCCATTACCAGTACCTTCCAGGTGACCGTAATCAACGAAGAGCGGTTCGAACCGTAGCTTAGGGAGTAGACGATCAGTCACCTTCCTAGCGGCTTGATACCTTGGCGTTACGTAGAGATGTTCTCTGCATGTACTGCATTTTGGCTGGAGTTGTTGGAGGCTGTTCAGGGAGTCGTTCGGAGACCTCCAGCTGAGTTTCATCGGACGTCGAGGTAGAACCCACGACAGCTTGCCAAGCAACACCGCTATGCCAGTCGAGGTATTTTCTAACCAATACGACTTAGGGTCTATTAAGAAAAGATCGTACCAATTCTTAAAGGCCGGCAACGTACTACAAAGCCCTCTGGCATTGAGTGTGTCTATACCAGTTAAATTCAGGTGAGCTCCTGCCTGTTTGCCCCCTGTTCTATAAAAAAGTAACATATACATTTATCCTTATACTATCCTAAAATAATCCCGTTTATCCGGAATAAACGGGATTTTTTTTATTGTATAAAGTTTCGCAAATGTGTGAAATAAAAAGGGAGTAAACCTATTTGTTTTCCAACCTTTTTGTCATTTTCTTATAGCTTTAAGCTAACTTTTAAGCTTATGAAGGAGATATTGTATCTTAATTTACGTAAACTTAAATCGCAAACAAGATTAAAGTAGATAATTGATATATTGAGTCATAAAATACATGGCTCGTTTATATTTTAAAAGCGTTGTCCCTGATTTATGTTAACTGCTGTGTATTTGCACTGATTGTGAATTATTTGTTTGAATTTTTCGCTCAGAGTAATTAAAACTAGGACGGAAAATTGTTTGTACATTCTACGTTTGTGTATTTTATTTTGTTGGAAATAGTGCTACGAAGATACAATGTAAACAGGAATATAATATTTTTATTCTAGCCATTGTTTACTGTGTTTAGTGGTCTGTTGTTTTATAAACAATTAAATATAACCTTTAGATACATTTTTTTGAATGTATTATATTGCATTTGTCACTCGATATTTTGATTGCTAAACATATCAAATATCTCATATATACCTTTGCTATTGAAATAAAAAGATGAGAGATAAGAAATTACATAGGAATGACATTATCTTACGATTACGGTCACGTGACCATTTCAAAATTCGTTTGGTCTAAAGGCATACACATTAAGGTCCACAGAAAAGGAACGCAGTTATGTCAGTGCAGGGAGACCGTTGCGTGTGTAGGTATAGACATGTGCAGTTCTTGGAACCTTGATTGAATTCATGTGAATCCCGACCGGCGTGACGATCTCCACCATGACCTGGAGCTCCCTACCACCAATAAATGAAGTTTGCGTCCATGCGCCATTTTGACAAGGATAAATTCCAACCCAACCCGTTGGTGCGTTAAGACTTAAGCATCAATTATTACCGCTTCGTGACAAAATAGACTCGTAGGAGGCCTCGACACGTTCTGACAGATCCTGATGATGCAATAACATTACAAATTAAAAGCCCCCTTCGCGGCATAGCATAGTCAGATTTAAAAAAGTTTTACAATAAAATTGTACCCGACAACATTGTATTAGTAAAGACTGATACAAAACTAAGAAAGAAATGTTTATCTTTTAAACTTAAGAAGTTGGAGAAACGCCAAAAAAATGTTGCCAAATTCGTAGCGAGTGCTCCGTTTAAAAATAATTGTGTTTAAGTTTTCGAAAAGTTGTGAAACAATGGATTTCTAGCCATTATTTTGGGATATAGCGCAAAACTTGTGTTTATCTTTAATCATACGGGGAATTAAAAATATTTCGAAATAAATTTTACGATATAAAAAACAAATATAAGAAATTCATTAGGACTAGCTAAATAATTACATAATCAAAAAAATTACTGATTATATAGGTGCTAACAAATAGTACCTAAAACTTTAGTCTGTTCACTGAACGAACAATAAAAACGGCCCATTAACCTATGTAATTCATTGATATTGTGTTACCTAAATAACTAAACTTAACATAAACTAAAATATATCATTAAAAGGAGTCCCTTTAGGCAAGGTTTCAAAGAAAATTTTTTTTTTTTTTATTCATTGATTAAATTGATATATCGAATCATATGTGCCGTGACTTTGAAGGTCTAAGGTAAGTCCATCCTGTGTGCACATGAAGTATCGACGGAAGATGTCGCCTCTGACGACGACCCACATTGAAGCTAAGACACTTTAGTACTACCGAATTGGTGTCATTGTCATGTAACTATTCTCGGCGTACTCTAAGCTTATTGTAGCCCACAGAACTAAGAATAAATAGGATCGGATATATGAGTGGGCCAAAAGGGTTTTATACCCGCTCCGACATCACCTTATACTTAGTTACAAAGGGAGCATAAATCGCGGAATTATGCTACAAATGACCAGCGCATCATATGACACTCTCACAGTAGTGATATTCATGAAATCCTTAGATTATCTAAACCCAAGTTTTTGTAAGATTTTCGACCAATCTGTCTTTCTTGGTGAGATTCGAATCCTGGCTTACTCCAGACCATAACCCGTTAAGCAAGACAGATGTATCTACTCATTCGAGGAACTATTTCCTAAGTAAGAGCTTATAAATGCGTATTATTAGGTCCTAAGTTGGTCTTGAACTCTAGAACTTAGCATAATGAGGCAGCAGATAGTAACTAAGTAAGTAACTTAATATAGCGCGAATTATGATGGCTACATTTCTGGCATACGAGAGCCACGTGTCTTGGCGCTAAGGGTGTGTAATGTGTATATTCAGAAACGGGACTTAAAATGTTTACCCTAAATCTCCACTCCCACTCCACTCCACATGAGACACAAATATTTTGTTAGGTTTAACCAATTTTGTATAGAATACAGTATCTATTGTATAAACTATTTATGAACTACTCGTTTTGAGAATATTTGCAATTTCTAAATAATTCTTTTTTGGGAAAAGGGATACGTTTCTTTAATAATCCCAGAGTTTATCTCTGCCTTTTAATACATTTCTTAAATGTATTAAAGAAAAGCTGTGTAAAAAGGCTTACTATAAAGTTATCGATTATCTAGTTGATAAAAGGGCCTGGGACTAGTACTAGATAGGCTACTTCTAATTAATTTGCGATATTTGTTTTAAAATAAGTGTTGTTTGATGATTTGCTATTTTAAAAGAGTACCGACAGTTTTTTACCCCGACTTTTTCTCTCGGCCTACACCCTCTGTCTTCTTTGCCGATGAGTAGGGATGTCTACCGATTCAAATTTAATGACGTGAGATAAGTGATACCTGTATCTTATATTCCATAATAAATTTATTTTATTTTATATGCTTGATTGAAATGTGACGTAATATCTGCTATCTCAAAAGAAATATAACCTTTCTTACTCAAAGTATCGTTCCTAACATTTTTATTGATCAATTTTGCCCGAGGAAACTCAAAGTGTAATTATTTAAAAAATTCACCAAGGAAATAAAAGAACAGGCATGTGTGCAGTAACAACTTATGAACCTTTCAAATTACAGCACAACTTTTAAAGAACATTCATATTGCTAGAAAGTAAGTGAATTAAGTGTTAACTCGCTAAAATTCGTTATCACACACCGGATATCCGGTTTAGCGCTTCACTGCCCCCCGGATGCAGTGCCACAGTTAAATAATAACTCTGCTATTTGTTGCAAAATAGAGGTTTTCCATTTATGAACTAACTTATATGGAATTGAAACTTTCGAAGAATGTAACTGTTTATAATAAATGTCTCAAATATAGTCTTCCTCTAACTTCAATTTTATTCCCTTTGAAGAAGAGACTGTTGGGCCGTGGGGTTCAAGATCACAGGCTCTCACATAAAGATTTAAATTCGCTGGTAGATAGTACCGGTGACAGCAGAGCTGGTGCTTTCCTCGCTCAACGAATAAGTATCCCAATACAGCGAGTAAAATTCTGCCAGCGTTAAAGGTACAATGCCACAGGGACCAAACATTTTTAAATTGGTTTTAATTTTCTTTTGATTAATTTTTAGATATTTTATTATTACTATTTAGGTTAAGAAAATTATAAATACTGTATTTTTATTTTATTTATTTTATTTATTATCACTTCGTTGCATATACATTAATATAGTACAATTGACATAAATAAAAAGGAGAGCAACTGGCGGCCTTATCGCTTTCAAGCGATCTCTTCCAGGCAACCACTGTGAGAAAACAAAAAGTATTAATTTCATAAGATAGGCAAGAAGTGCAAAAATACAAGTATTACATTTAGTTGAAAACAAGGAACAAAAAACAAACTAAACTAATAAAGAATACATGAAAAAATAATAATACTAATAATAAAGTGCACATGAATCATTTCTAATTTCTTAAATTAAGATCAGTCTCAGTAGGTACCTATTATTAAAGTTAGGGATACGAAGTGGACAGGTAATGTTTGTAAAGAAGAAATTTAAAGGAAGATAGAGAAGGAGCTAAGCGAATAGGGACTGGAAGTGAATTCCATAGCCTAACTGCAGAGACCTTAAAGGAATCGCCAAGAAAGGAGGAGTTATGACATGGAATTTCAAGGATATAGTTTTCGGAAGAGCGTAGGCTATAGTTAGTAGTATATTAGATTGTAATAATAAATAAAACTTTATGGACACCAAATTTGAATATTTTAAAGTGACTTTAAATAGATATTTGATAGTTATGTGTGTAGTGGCTAAAGAATTCGATTAAAAGGTAAAAAATCTTGCCCCCATAAAAACAAACCAGTCTAATTGCAGCGTTTTAACTATATTACTCAAATAGCTCTTTTCATCACAGCGTAAACACAATTTAACAGAAAGAAACGAAATATAGATTAGTTGAAAGAGTAATTAGTAATTTTTTATAAATAAGGAGTGAAGGTAAGTCAAATCTTCATATGAAGAATGAAATAGGTATATTAAAAATACTTATACATATATAAATTTATATTAATAGGTAGCACAGACATATTATACTATGAATATTCATAAATCAAATGAAGATATAATTTAGCGGCACACAACCCATGTAATAGAATTTACTATCCATTTAGACTAAGTTTAAATGTATGAAGATCCCTTTTAGTAGAAGCTACGATTCACAAACCTTTATTAAATTGACAACTTTATCAACGCGATTGTAAGGTGTAAGCCCGTTTGCATGCGAGTATATTTCCGAAATAATCTGTTTTAAATACATTAATTTATAAAACTATGTAAAATATATATTTACGATTATTTGAAGCTGGTGAACGACGGCAAATATTTAAATAGTATCACACTTGGATGTAACGAAACATCGAGTTATTTACGACCGAAATCGACTTAGGCATCGAAAAGAGCGTACCAATTGTTATAATGAAAGCAACGCTCTCGCGAGCTTAACTGCATTGTGAGTGTCCATGAGCGATGGCCGTTTGCCACCTGTTCTATAAAAAAACAATATAGTTGACTCTCTTCCTCAAATATTACTTTATTGGGGACATTTTATGAGTGAGGTCATATGCGAAGGGGCTAAAATGTATTTTATGCTCCGTTGGCAATCCTGAAACCATTTTTCTGGTATTTCTATTACTCCCCCGACGTGTGTCTTGATCTTTAGTGTTTTTGTCTAAATTACAAATTGCGAGACCCTTTTAACCCGCCCGGCTTAAGTAAACTCAAAGGAAGAATTCTCTTTAAATTATTGAGTCTATTGTCGTTCTTAATGAAGCAAAAGCGTTTTTTTGTACTTAAATACGTTTTTTGTTAGAAGGAAGTATAATTTGAAACATTTCATTTAACCAGCGAATGTATCTACGCCGTGTGTATTCTGATTTTTCAACGTGAAGGAAGGAAGATGCTTCTCTTCCCCCGAACCTTTTGTTTTTATGTAACAAGAGGCTTACCTGATGTTAAGTGATACCGCCCATACGCTCACATTGACCAGAAGGTTCGCAAGTGCGTTGCCGGCCTTTAAAGAATTGTTAAGCTCTTTTCTTGAAGAAACCTAAGTCAATAGTTCGCATATACTTCAGTGGGCAGCTGGTTCCATATACTGGTGGTGCGTGGCAAAAAACTAGCTTAAAAGCGCTCAGTTGTGGAACTACGGAGGTTGAGATGATGGATGGTATTTTGTATTCTGCTTTGACGTCTGATGATGAAACTTAAGACCTAAAGGGAGAATTGTCGAGTCTATCCGTCAGTCCCGAAGGACTTTCCCGTCAAAATGACATCAGGTGATGTAGCCTGCACGCAGTGTCCCGTCCCGTCAAACGACATCAGGCAACATCACCTGTATGCCAATCTCCCGTCCCATCAGAATTAATCTCCTATACAATTTCATTTCGTCTTTCAACATAATAAATTAAACATAAAATCTTTTGTGTTTGTTGATGTTTTGCAGTACAATAGTAGCTTAATTGTTTCCGTAATATTTTAAAGTTAAAAGTCAATATAGAAGAAGATTGCACTGAAAACTTTATACTCATTGTGTCACAGACTAACATGTATTGCAAATGTTGACTTTTAGAAGCGCTCATGTGACATAATAAGCTTTCATGCTTTAGAATAGAGTTTAAAATTGAATGTATTATTATCGACACACAATATAGGGTTGTCACATTCCATGTAAGTATTCTTACACGATTTTTATACTTTTATTTGACTACTCAAAACTTTATTAACAGTAAATCACTGTTATGAAAATTATATTTATTCTCAGTGGTTTATTCAAAATTCTTTATAAACCAGTAAGTTGCTATGAATGACAGATTCTCTTTAGTTATATTGTGCGTGACCACGCATAGTCTTTGAACGTCATATTACGTTTCAACGAATAAACATATTAAATTGTATTTTAATATTTCTCCACGCGTATCAACCTTATAATCCACGTGGGCAATTTCAGGAATACAGTCACGTGCGGAATGTTTTATGTTTAATTGTTATTTGTTTTTGTCGAGATGAAACGTTGCCGTTGTAATGTCACTTTGTTTAATTGTACGCGTTTGTGTTACATTTTTTCATAAACGACTTATTTGTAAAATGACGTTTGGGACGTACTTTATAATTTATTGAACTAGGTGTTGCCAGCTTCGTTCGAGTTAAAATATTTGCCACAGATCATAAATAGTTAATAATAATAATATAGCCTTTAAATTCTGAAACTCTGTCATTTTATATATCTGAACTTTAAAATATTTTCCCTCCAGTATATATCGGAGTTCGGTGTGCCTCTTGGCAAAGGCCTCCTCTAACCCTTTCCACTGTTTTCTATCTTTTGCGACTTTTTTTTAGTGATTCAGGAGTTCTTAAAGTCCTAGTATTGAGCGATGCTATATATATTATGTTATTTTGTTAGAGGGTGGTGGTCTGATCTTCCCGCGGCGACCAACCGTGGTGGGAAGGCTCATATAATCATACATAGTCACACAATCATAAATAGTTAGGAATAAGTATTCGTTTAGTAACGTAAAAGTATAAAGTGAATCTCAACACGTCTTTTAATTTGTTTTAGCTCGCGTAAAAACCCAAGATTTCATTCAATTGTATTAAATATACGCCCCCACGAACTTTGTTTAGCCTTAATATGATTTTTTTCCAATTCTTCTCTCAATAAAAACCTTCAGAGTTAAAGAAATAAATATAAAATAAAAATCGAATTGTTCCACCCGTCTTCGTCTTTTACGCTTAGCAACATATTTCGATTCATTTTCAGTTATATAAATGGATAACTGAGTACACAAAATTATCGTAGCGAAAATTTCTATATACTTCTCTATAAGGCACTTTTGATCGTTTTCATAACTCTAATGAAACGTCGTTATTATTAACTAAAAACAATATTTTCAATATTTTGTGTACTATACTTTTGCTAGTAGGGTTTCTTAAAGATTGAGAATTAAGATTGATCAATATATTTTACCCAATCACGGACACAATCCTTATTTCTGTTTCATCAATGACACAACAAAATCAACGTCAAGTTCGTTTAACATTGTCACCAAGCCAAGTTCATTTTAGAACTAGAACGCCAACATTAGCGATGATGAAAAGTCGTATTTCAAAGACAATGTCATCTTTTGTTGGCCTTTTACTGTGAACTTTAGAATTTGCCACAAAATTTGTGCAACAAAATACAAGTGTAGCCATACGCAGAGATTAAGACTAATATGTAACTCACTCGTACCATCACTAAACTGAAGAATAAACAAATGTTTAATTTTAATCTATTGCCGTATAGTTGATATTACTAATCTATTGCGGCAATGAGGTATTAGGCAAGATTTAAAAAACTATTTGAGATTATTTATTAGTTACTATAGAATTGCGTGGACCTTGCGAGATGTGGAAAAGATGGAAATGTGGTGCTGGAGGAGAATGCTTGGAGTTTCGTGGACTGAGTTTCGTACAAACGTCTCGATACTTCAAGAACTCCGTATTAAGCAGCGTCTGTTCTCAACAGTATAATCTCGCATTCTTAAATTTTTATCAAACCATAGAATGCCTTGTCGTCCAAGAGAAGGTGGTAGGCAGTAGACCACGCGGAAGGTCAACTACGCGATGGACTGACCAGATCAAACCTGTCGTAGGAGGTTCACTCAATGAGTGCAGTAGGATGACCTCTGATAGGCAACGAAGGCGAAACGCCGTCAAGCGCATCACATCTGCCCCTTCTAATACTACTAAATACTTAGCGATCACGACCACTCTGTCAAGAGTCTACTTGATAAGAAGATAGAACCTACACGCATAATTGTGTCTATGTCTATAAGTTTTAGCTTTATAAATTCAAGTGAACAATATAATTTTAATTACCCGACAAATGCTTTATCTAGGCAAGATGGTGATCAGTCACTATGACTTACCATGCTGGAAAACACGTAAACTAAAGTCAAGATTTTTACTTATGTGTTAATTTAAAGTTATCATTCTTAAATAACACATAATTATTGTATTTAGATCAAAAACAGTCTCCGACGAAATTAAACGTCAAGATGTTATTAGCATTACACACGAAGACATTATTTGCAAGCTCGATATGTCATGATCGATGCGAGTAATCTGTGACTGTTTTGTGTCACGTGACTGACGTGTAAAAATCAATACAG
The DNA here is from genome assembly GCA_963693345.1 of Pieris melete. NCBI lineage: Eukaryota > Metazoa > Arthropoda > Insecta > Lepidoptera > Pieridae > Pieris > Pieris melete. The sequence continues at coordinate 20,891 of CAVNZK010000346.1, read as the reverse complement.
AATTATGAACTTTTTGTTAAAATAGAAGAAACGTTGAGCTATGAACATGTACAATGTGTTTGTATAATGTGTTAACATCGTGTTTATATCCGTTTATGAACCATATACGACATATCGAAAAAAAAATTACAAAATTTAAAAAAAACATCGTAATAGGACTTAACGATGTTGATATACACATGGATTTATATCGTTAGATATGCCCTTACCGCAGTGAGACCGCGCCGTGTTGTCGCACAGTCGAAGTGAGTCCGGTCGCCAACCTAGGATGCACGAAAGAGAAAGTAGTGATTGCAACTAATGTAGGAGAAAAAGAGATGACACTAGTTTCGACCGCACCTTCTATACAAATTGCACATTCAAAAACAATGCCACAGTTTTTGGTGTCGGGGCCTATCTAACGATATAAATCCATGGATATACAACTGGTTTAGGGCAATAGCGCACACGGCCAGGGCGCAGCGGCTAAGGAGCCATATTAGCTTTAATCTAAATAAATAATAAATTTCAAATTGTTATTTGTAACTTGATTTAAAAGAGACTCCCTGAGTACGACTGCTGAAGTCTTGTAAAAAAAGTTTAATGTGAAAAGGTGACAAAGTTACAAACAAAGCTATAAAAGAAATGCATGCTGGCTTTTTTGTTTAAATAAAAAACGAAGGTTGAAAAAGGGGTTGAATAGAACTTATTGATTCTTCTGACACGACTTTAATTACTGCAGATTTAATTAAAGAGACTTTACATTGATACTTTTTAAATGAATAACAGGTTATAATTTATAAGGCAAATAAAGCAAAGTGTTTAACAACCAGAAATATACTTCTGGAATAGTTTTTTTGTTTAATTTAACTAATTAACTTTTTTATAGTTATTTCCAAACCAATTCAACTTAGGGTCCTTCAAGAATACAGCATACTAATTCTTTAAAGGCCGGCATCGCACCCGCGACACCTCTGGCAGTTTGTGTCTATGGGCGGTGATATAACTTAACATGAACTATCACTCAAGACTGGACTGGACTGACGAAAACATGGTAACCCCAAATTGCGTTGGACTGTGTATATAGTAATTTTCATTAGCGAAAATTTCGATTTATTATTAAAGTTACTTAATTAAAACGACTAAGCAGCATTAAATCATCGAGAGGCTTTGCTTAATTTATACCTTTTATTTTACGTCCTGGGATGGTATCTTAAATCTGATTTTAGGAGAGGTAGCGTTTTATTACGTAGAATTTTTTAATTGTACCAGAAAAAACCTTTAAAAGAGAGTTATGTTACCTAATGTTAATTAAGTTATATACATATATACTAGCTGACCCGTAAACATTGTTTTGCCATTTCTATTATTTCTAGGAAACAACTTTTTTAGTTCAATAAATATAACTATCAACTATAATAAATAAATAGGGGTTGATCGTAGAGGGGTGAAAGTTAAGGGTTGTATGTATTTTTGTATGCTGTATCATAAAAAAAATAAAAACAAAAAATGTTGTCGAAAAAATTCAAAATTAATTTAACATTAACCCTTAACATTTAGGGGGATAAAAGATTAATAAAAAAATTCATAAGAATTCGTCGAGCCGTTTCGGAGGAGTATGGGAACGAACATTGCGACACGAGAATTTATATATTAGATAAATATATATATTTTAGTAAAGAAATAGATGCGCAAACCAAATGCGACACGAGAATTTATATATTAGATAAATATATGTATGTATTTTAGTAAAGAAATAGATGCGCAAACCAAATGTTAGCCATCGTCACACACATGTCACCAAAAACACATGCATACACAACATGACCACATAAATTGTAATACAATAATCTTGTTTCCGATAATGTTCAAAAAGGTCGACTTCATTTGAAGTGTGACTTAGATTTGTTACCCATCAATGAACCAAATTACTTTTTGTTAGCGTCGTAACCCCACTACCCTTAATTTTATGTTAGATATAAGCTCATGAATTATACCATTAAATCCAGTTGTTACCCAGCTTCAAATAGAGAGTTTTATTTAAACTTAATTAGAATTACATAGAAATATTATTTAGGCGCAAATCCAATAAAATCAATTAATGTATAATATGTTACCTACTGTAAAAGCTCGAACTGCAGTAAATCCTAAGAAATTCCATTAAAACCTAAGATCTACTCATTGTTTTATTCCTAAAACCAACATCTACCAGCTTACAGTGGTAAAACCTAGCGTATACTGAATTGGAATGGTAAAAGCTCGAAAAAATCATCGTATTTTCAGAAATACTTACATTTACCAACTCAGTACGGTAAATCCTAAGACTTACACTTAAATCTTAAGATTAACCGTAGTTCGAGCTTTTACAGTAACATATATTTGCTATAGGCTCGCGTCAGTTTTCTTTTCATTCGCTTGATCGCCCATTAACGAGAAAAAATAATTGTAAGTTATATGTTCATAAAACTAAACGCCTAACTAAATATTCGTCTACGCAGACTTTAAAATCGTTTTCGCTTTTATTTTAACCCAAACGTTTAATTAACCTTCTTTATTTTTTACAATGCTATTAAGCCACCGTAACGAGACGTTTTCTAATTTCCTACACCACCTAATAAAGTGTCCTACTTACTTTACCCGGCTATCTTGACTATAAAATTAATTGAATCTTCTAGTAGTATTTTAGGCTTTATGAGGAAACTCGACTGGCGAATGAATAAAGGAATAAGTGAAGAGATTATAATTCGACGGGGGCCTAAAGAATATTTAAAAAAATTGCATTGGGAATTATTGTATTACAAGTCTTTATGCAGCCTTAATTAATTTTCAGTTGTATATCACCAACCAAACAATGTTGACAGCTGACAAGTGAGCGTAATGTCATCAGTCACAGCTTTTGTTAGTATTACTAGCGACGCCTTTTATTGGTATACAGCATTACCCGATTGATTTTGGAAAAATCAGTTCCTTGTCGACGACGTCCTATATATTATGTTGTTTGTATAAATAACATATTGGACTCTAGATTTGATAGGTTTCGTTTCTTCAGAGTCACAGTGATGTAGTAGGGCGTCAGCCGTCAGGTACATAATTACCTTTACATTTACATAAACGTGTACATTATGAGAATTTGCTCCATTTAACTCTTTTGCTCGTGTATTGAATAGATTAAACACAAAAGAGTTTTTTCACAAAGGAACATCAATCATACTTGAATCTTGCATTATTTTGTTATGCCCGCGTAAAATTAAAATGTCGCTTATCTTGTAATGTATACAAATATACATAAATGTTGCTTTAGACATTCTGATTGTAACAAGCTGTAAGATATTATAAATCGGTACTGTAAACTAATACCAGCTCGCGGATAAATTCTTGCGGTTGTAACCATGGCAACTAAACCATAACGTCGTTGCCATGGTAACACACGCAATACGAACGTAATGATTGCGATATATTTATTTTCTACAACAAGGATTAATGTTACAATAATCTTTTTAAGAAACACATTTCAGTTCGAATTTTATTTATATATTTTAATTAAATAATTCATTAAATTTAACATAAAACTCATTTGTATGCTTTATGAGAAAGTCCTTGTAATATTAAAAGTACAAATTCATTTTAAATATTAAAGAAATAGTTCTAGAAATCATAATCTTTTACTAGCACAAGAAAATTTTATATGAAATATAATTTGCTGTCTACAAAAAAAAATGTAAATAATGCAATAGAAATTTATCTATTAGACTTATAATTATAATATCAAGTAAGCAAATTAAGAATTGTAATCGTTAAAACATTAAATCAATTAATTTTAAGTTTAATAATAATAATAATCAGTGGCGCTACAACCTCTTTTAGGTCTGGGCCTCAGATTTCTGAATCTGTATCATGATCATTTTTTAATCTAATACGCAAGTAGGTGATCAGCCTCCTGTGCCTGACACACGCTGTCGACTTTTTGGGTCTAAGACCTGTCGGTTTCCTCACGGTGTTTTCTTTCACCGTTCGAGCGAATGTTAGATGCGCACATAAAAAGAAAGTCCATTGGTGCACAGCCGGGGATCGAACCTACGACCTCAGGGATGAGAGTCGCACGCTGAAGCCACTAGGCCAACACTGCTCACAATAGTTTTAATAGTCACAGAGCGCACTTTCTCATTCACTACTGCACGTACACACACATACGCGCGAATCAAGGAAGATCATTTTTTGTGGTTGCGTGCGTGTATCGATAAGGTTCAATAAAAATAATTTGAAATGTAAATATAATAATTTAAGACTATTCAATATTATGTGGAATTAATAAATAATACATATATATTGTCTCATGCAATTACCCGACGTGATATTTCCCAGCACGCGAAGGGCGGGGTATGTCACAAGTTAGCCTTTATTGCTGATGCGCATGGAACTATGATGTGTGCTACGACAACTAAATTGTTTGTGCTCTGCTAAGTTCACAGACACGACCGACACTGTCCTATTGCACTCAAAGGTTAAACAAATCTACAAGAAAGCCTTTGCTCACAAATTTAAATCCACTATATTACAGTTCAAGGAACAATGAGACGAATCATTTAAATAAATATTGAATCAGTCAGTGTATACTTCTTCGTTTATATTTGTATAAGACAAAGCTAATACAAACCTAAAAAATAACCTTCATTCTTTGCTCATAAATGCATTATATTATTGAGTAAGTTAAACAAAATGAAACGAATCATTTGAAATTAATCCCAAACCTTAATTATATATAACATACTGTAAAATTTAAATATTAGAATTTTCCAGGGTCGCGATCGAAAACAATTATCTTATTCCCATTATTAGGAGACAAGTTATTAATTATCAGTTAATTTCCTTTATACATTACTAAGTTTAGTAAGTTTGTATATAGAGCGAAGTTCCGTAAGACCAGACAATACATAAGGGAATTAATTGTGTTGAAATTATAAAAAAAAAAATACGTGTGGCCCTCGGGGACTGCCGCGGTAAAGCTATTGCATAGCATTTTTTATAAACTTATGCAATAAATTTTTTTTTTGCAGTATATTTCTTTCTTTGATATTAATTTAATCTACCAGACTCAGACTAACACGCCTATCCGATCACGCTAAACCGATGTGAGACGCAGTATGCGTTCTGTCCCGCTCTAACGCGTATTGGCCGCACCTATATTACGTCATCGTGTGTTAGGTTTATTTCGTTACGGAATAAACAACTATAAACTTCCTTAAAAAACGCCCTGTCGCGGAACGACGGACGTCGGGGTGATACGAGTGGAATTTCGTATTCTGCCTCGACGTCCGATGATGAAACTCAGCTTTATAGCAATTATATTTGTCGAAGTAATCAATATGTAACTTACATCACGTAGTATATAACATATCGTCTACAAACTTATCTCATTTGGCCATGAAAAATTAAAGCTTTCAATCACTAGAGTACGGCTTCAAAAGCTCTCATACATCATGCATTGAAGATATTCTCAAGCTACTAAGAGTTACAAGAGACTTATACCGTATTAAATGTATTCAATTTTACATGAATTCTTTATAGTGAAATACTTACATTCCCTAAAATTCTCTATTATAAATACGAAACAATTAATTATGTAATGACATGTTTTGACACTTTCATTTCTTTCTTCATAGGGAGTTAGATGAAACAACAAAAAATAAAAACTATTTTAAGCTTGCATAGTACACAGGAACAGAGTGTCTTTTCCTTAATTACTTTAATAAGTAACCTAGATCTAGCCTAACTTATAAGTAAAGACATTAGTCTTTACTTATAAGTTAGGCTAGATCTAGGGTTAGACTAGATATGTTAAATGATGTATGTACGTAATGTGTACGTAATGTGTGTACGTAATGTTAAATGATGTCTTTGTGCAGAGATAACTTATAAAAAAATTGCAACACATATAGGACTGTTAAACATTCGATACAATAATTTTATTATACACAGCCTTTATCATGCCCAGTCGTCAGAAGTCCAATTCGTCGCTACCAACAATGCCTGGTTGGAACCAGTTAGCAGTTCTGTGATGCTTCACGGTTCTGCTACTCCAGCATGTGGCTGAACATTTTTTTTAATGGCTCTGGCATGATTTGTCCATTAGCCAGCGTCAAGTATAGGATTTTTTAATTCATGCTTGTCTTTAGAAATTCGACCGTGTCCTCCGTGTACGGTTTAAGCACTCGCCCGGTACAGCACAACCTTCCCAAAGGCCGAGAACAAATTTAAATTAAACTAAAACTTGCCCTCGAACCGGGAATCGAACCCGGTACCCCTCACCTAGCTGCCACTTAATAAGACCGCTAGGCTATGAGGCCCTTGGCTGAACATTGTATTCAGAAGGTTTTGTCGTAATTATTTTAGCATTTTTTATTTCGATTTAATTGTAGAAATAGAACGACTTATTTCTACACTCAAATTAACTAACAATTATATATTACATATAAATAATTGGGTCGTAAAAAAGTGAATCTCTTCTAACCTGTATTCTGTATTCGTACAAAGATACCCTTAACAAAATAAGCTGAAAGATTAATAGTCTCACATTTATTTGAGCGAGTTGCGGCGAAAATTCCTGTTTACGCAAAGATGGCTTAAAGTCGGCTTGCCTTAACCCCTTTATTGATTGTTTCTATCAAAGTAAACGTTGCTTTGAAATTGCGGAAATGTTATAACCGGGCCATGCAATTGACAGAAAAACAATTTCGCATAAACCGTTTAAGGGCATAATGTTACGATATTGCAAACGGATGAACACAAAAAAACTATTTCATTAATTTTTTAAACTTAACCTTATGCATCTGATTAAACGTTATTGTTTACATAAGTTCATATCACTGTTGGATTTTGGAGTAGTGCTTAGTTCGGCTCGTGTTTTATTTGCACGTGTTCCGATATTAAAATACATATTTTAATTTCAATACTAGCTGCCCTCGCGACCTTATTAGAAGCTACTACCAACATATGGGATATTTTGCTATGCTACCTCATAAAGACTGTTTTCTATTCCGGAATAAAAACCGTAGACTAATTAAAACTAAATCTTTGCTTTATTTATATTTTTGCAATTTTTCCCCATAAAAACTTCCTCAGAGTTTATAGGAAATAATAAAAAAAAATGCTGTAGTAGTATAGTATTATATTTATTTATTTTTTATATAATATAGTATTTTTCATTTTTCTCCGAGTTTTTAGCATAACATATTTTGCGATTAATTTTTATTTATTTAGTTAGATAGATGTCGAAATGTTTTTTAGTCGAATAAAGTAATCTAGTTAATTAAATCAATAATATTGATTTAAGTTAGTAAAACAAACAGTGGCACCTTTTAGCTCTGGGCCTCAGAGAGTTTTTTCTTATATATTTCTTATTTTAGTAGTATTTTCTTATAGTCTTTTCTGTGCCTGACACACGTCGTGGGACTTAGTGGGTCCAAGATATGCCGATTTCCTTTACCGTACGAGCGTTAACGCCTTTAACTACTATAAAGTCCATAGGTTCGAACCTACTACCTTAACAACAAAAGTCGCACACTGAAGCAACTAAGCCAACCTTATAATAAATATGTTAAACGTGTGCGAAGGCTATCTAAACGTCAATACATTACGTACATTAACTGTTATATTTATTTCAGATGATTACTATCTAGAAGATACGAATTTATGGAAACCACATTTAAACGATCGGAATGCCAAAAGATAAACAGACGTCAATTAATTTTAATTACACAAAGTGAGCCGTGGTTAAATTGTGATAAGCGTCCGCTGAAATATCGACACAATTTCAAGTGAACGAATTTTGATCATTCATCCGTGGAAATGATAAAATAACTGTTCTTTAAATTAAACGACTTTGACGACTCATTGGTCTAGTGGTTAGTACCCCTGACTGCGAATCCATGGGTCATGTTCGATCATGGTTCGATCCCCGGCCGAGACAAACATCTCAGCCGCAGTAGGTATGTGTTGATACGTTTGTATAAATACATATTTATTTTCTGTTTTTTTTGAGTTAAAAAAAAATCAATCTTTGATTTTTTCTACGTAGAGTAAAATATATTTTATTTTTTACCTCTATAACATTAAAACTAACGTTGCTTGTGTACAGTTCCCGCTCAATCAGTAGACCAGTTGTGCGCATCAATAAATGATGCTAAAGGTGCACGCATTAGCTTGCAAAAATTAGCAATGACGTTTTCATACTAAAACTCTGCAGTATTTTATTGAAGTTTATTTTGGGGTCAAAGGTAAGGAGAAGGTTTTGTTATCCTACAGATTTTATTTCTCTCCACAATAAGACTGTCATGTTATTTTTTACAAAACGAAGATGAATATAATGTTAACAATAAAACAAACTTACGTGTTAATAAGACCAAAACAGAATCTTAATATAACTAATAAAAAAAACAGAACATTAATAATAAAAATTATTTCTATCCATATCCATATAACATTTATTTGAAACTTAGTACGGTGATTTGTCAACGTTAATAATTTAAGTTTATAGTGAAACTGTGCCAAAGCAATAAACTCAACAAAGTGCGGTTTCCCGCACTCCGTCATAATTCTTGAGATGCGGCGAGCAATCACATTGCATCGCGACAAACAAATTGTCATTCCACGTCCCAACGACATATCCAATTCCACAATCCAGCTCTTATACGTGAAATTCAAGACGCAATATCTAGAATACGAATTTACTGAGATATTGGCTTAATATGACGTATTTGGTAACCGGAAGTATGAACTTATCATAAAAGCTCTAATATGTATTTTAACCGTTCTTCGTGAAACCAATACGGAAACGCAATACTTAAATATAGCCTAAAAAATCGAGGGAATATTCAAACTTTTCAAATATTAACTTTTTGTATTAGTTTATACTAACAATATCGAAGAAAACTTAATGAATAAAACATCGCGCGAATAAGAAAGTTTCGACATATATTAATGTCAATTTATTTTTATCAAGTCTAGCTCATTTCTCCTGCATTAATAAAGAAAATATTATTCAACACTTCTGGCGAAATAAACACAAATTATAAACCGGTGTCTCATAAACCGGTTTTATAACCGGATGTTTACCGCAGTTATCTAAATAGCCCAAAAAAGTGGTCAAAAATAGCATTTTTGTTGGATAAGAGGATGACGTGGGCTATCTATATGGTGGAGCTTCCGTACGCTAAAAGCGACATTTTCTTTTCAATGCCTTTAGAATTTTCGCGAAAAATGCGCCGTCACATTTGGATAATGGCGGTAAGGACAAAGATTAGGACGTGGGATTTTATATGCAAAAAATACTTGAATTCACCTCTTTATGCTCGTTTATTATACACCCATTATGCAAGGTTACTATACAATTAATGTATGTTTGTTAATAAATGTAGTCATGTGTTAGGCACACGGCTAAAATGCCGTTAGCAAACGTTTTCTCTTGTTCTTGTTCGATAAATCAAAACTTTAGAAACGCCGAAGTCTGTCATTAAAACTTCTTAGAAATAAAAATGCGAGAAAACTTTAAAAAAGGGCAAATTAATCAAGGTAGAACTTATAGCGGTAAAAAGTTGGCAAAAACGCAATATCAAAGCCATTGTGTGCTTAACGCTTAGGATTGACCCAATTTATCCAGAGAAAAAATAAAATTGAGTTTTAAATGTTTGTAATCTTTCTAAATCTTTGTAATCTAAACTTACAATAACAATAGGTCTTGTTGGAGAGATTACTATGTACGTAACATCCAGTTCGCTGAAAATATACAGACATAGATTTTTAACCTTCTATATTGAAGTATCTTATTTCTCGTGATAGGTAAAAAGATCCGATCTTTAACAGAATATTGTAATAAGTTATAATTTATAATTCTTGCTTTTCAAAACACACATTTATAAATAGTACTACAATAATTAAATAGTTGAGTTTAGAGTTGATTTTTAGTATAATAGTTTTAGCTTTAATAGACTAACACTTAAGTAATAAAATATAAAACATACACAGACACTCACCCACACACATACACCATCTGGTTTCCTCTACATATTGTAATGTATTGTATTGTATTGTATCTTCTGTCAATCCGAAGTGGTGGAGGCCTGATGACCTGTAAGGCCCTTTCTCCACTGCTTCGGTCCGACGTCGGATACCGGAATGAGTCATGAGAAAAATATCGGAAGGACGGATTGCGCATCTCCACTATATCCGATCCGACAATAATCGATACTTGTGTATTTATCATGCAACACTTATTAACTAAAACCCATATACTTAATTTTATAAATAAAACGTTCTAAATTCTGAATATTTTATTGCCCTGGCTAGTTATTACTTTTTTATATTGTTTATCTTGAAATATTATAATCTACTTAATAAATATTTCACTAATACTATGGTATAATTATATAAATAAATTGCAACATAATTTGGTTTGGTCCAGGTTATCCAGATTCTTTCAAATTAAAGAGACTATAAATAAACCTGTGAATAATAACTTATAACCTCTTGGATATATTTGGACCGATAAAACACTGCGTTCCGATCTGGCAAGTTATCGGATCGATAAAAACCGGATGCCGGAGTAGTGGAGAAGTACGTACGTACTGTCGTGAGTTTCTAAATCGGATCGGTAATTAACGTTTGCCGGACCGGAGCAGTGGAGAAACGGCCTAACACAGGTACTCTTACCTTGCTTTTTCCATAAACAGAAGTAAGAATAAAACTGTCACTTGCTTATGTCCTAAGTTTAAGTTTTTGTGAGAAAATAAATAAATAGTAGGAATTTTGTTACTGCCACGGCCTATTCGGAGTGGATAGAAAAGGGGATGTCGTGTGACTAATTTAAAAATATGTAGGCAGTATCTGTTTTGTAATCGGCAATAAATTTATATAGCTTTATTTCGACTTAAGTCAAACTATCAGTCATCCGAAACCGAATCATTCTGAACTTAGTTTCTTTTAAATTTTTTAGTCACATTTCAAACACTTTAGTTTAATAACAATTTAAAATTCTGTATACAAATATACTTAATGATTCGGTAATAAAGTTTTAAGCTATTAACAAAAGTGAGATTACATTTCATATAATGTAACCATATACAAGAATTAAGATAAGGAGAACAATCTCGCGATCTTGATGAAAGGCAAATAACTATAACTTTAGGCTGCGTTGCCGACATTGAATATTAATCTTGTGTTTGTTCGGCGGCTAGAATACAAAAGCTCTGATAATTTAAACTAGATTTTCTTAGTAACACAATTGCGGGCTACTTAGTTACGATTTGGTTTGAATGATAAAATATTGGCGCTGCGTAGAGATACCCCACATCTCTCTCACTCTGCATCTTCTACCGCATTTACCGTGGAGAGTGTTCAGAGGAGTTGTTTGGATTAATACCTGCAGCTGAGTTTCATCATCGGACGTCGAGGCAGAATTCGAAATTCCACCCGTATCACCTCGACGTCCGCCGTTCCACAACTGAGCGTTTTTCAAGGCAGTTTTTGCCGCGCACCACCACTATGTGGAACCAGCTGCCCGCAGAAGTATTTCCGAACCAATTCGACTTAGAGTCCTTCAAGAAAAGACCGTACAAATTCTTAAAAAGCCGGCAACGCACTCACGAGCCCTCTGGCATTGAGAGTGTCCATGGGCCGCGATATCACTTAACATCAGGTGACCCTCCTGCCCTTTTGCCCCCTGTTCTATAAAAAAAAAATTATGTGCCAAGAATGACCAAATTTAAATACATATAAGTCAGTGAATATACTATGTATAATGAAAAATAACAATTCCAAAGTTAATTATTGTACGTATTGTAAATATATAAACGTTATTCTTTGATGAAAAAAGTGGTAATCTTTAAAATACTCTAAGGGAAAGATTCAGTGTCGAGATCGAGACTTAGCGTCTTCTTAATTTTAACTTCATTATGTCAAAAACAGGATTTGTCATACAGGAGTCATAGTCCTAAGTATCGACTCTGAGTCTTGGGGTAAGAAGCTCCTCATTTAAAACCAATTTCCCTTTAATTCGTAATAACATCCAAATAAGTAATTCAATGACATGACAAATAAATAACAAAATTATAATTAAACATGTGACTAGCGATCATAAAGTTTATTTAATTACGAAAATTATGTTTTGTTGTGACACGAGTGAAGTTCAGCGTCTGTTAAAGGGTATAACAATATTTGTTAAACCTGAAATTCCTATTTTAACGATTTAAATAAACTTTTATTTAACACAAAAGCAATAAGCGGAGTTGCGATGCCACACCGTTTAACTCGGCAATATCATTATATATTATTAATTATAACTCGTCACATGAGAAATACGTTTATAAATAAAGGCCTAGTGACGTGTTGCGATAAATGGGTGAGACGATAATGTAAAGTTGAATAATTGATATTTTAAGTTAATAGTGATACTAAAATATTAAAGTTTCACCAAAACTTTTTTTTTTATTTGGACCACAAAATTAGGACAAACACATGATATAAATTGACATACACACAAAAATATCAAAAGCGGTGCCGTCCCTATAACATGTGGACACGACCAGCGAACGTTAGTTAGTTTAACCAATTTGACAATCTTATCCCATCGTCCCATCACTTTAAACAGCCTTAAACTATGAAGTTCATTTTTTAAATTAAACTAGTGGCGTTACAACTTTTGGCGTCAGATTGCATTAGTTCTGTCCCGTCTGACACATATGGTCGATTTTGGATTTGGGACATGACGGTTCACTTTCTCGGAAAAGGAAAACATAGCGAAGAAACCGTCATCTCTTAAACTCAAAAATCTACTTCAGTTAGAAGGATTGTCACTTACTTGTCTATGAAATCAAAAATGATCGAAACGTATGCAATCTGAGGCCAAGACCCATTTAGTTTTAGCACCACTGAATTTTAATTATTACTTACATAACAATTCTAAATTTATATATGTGCTAAATATCAGCTTATAAGAAAACTTTATTGTTCGTGACTCCCACTTTGATGCCGCGTGGTTCAAGTGCACGGGAGCTATTTAAGTTGTCGCCTAGTAGATAGTAGCGGTGACATCAGAGCTCTTTTCTCGCTCAACGATGTATATAAGTATTTAAGAATCGCAAAAGATGAGGAAATGCTACAATGAAGGTAAACTGCCACAGAGACCAAACGTTGACCAAGACTATGAGTTTATACATATTTTATAGTTTTGTGAATTTTAATACGAATAATGAATTTTATGTATCTTGATCGAAATGTTTGTGATCTCTTATGAAACACTTTTATTTGATGAATGTTATGTAAAATAATCCTTTTATTTTTGTCTTCCACAGATAGTTGGTGTAGGAACAGACTACTATAGCTGCTAATATATATTGCACTTTTTTGAATTGCAAATGAGGTTGACAAAAGTCCAACGGAAAAATTCGTTACACACGGATTAATACCTGGAGCTGAACCAGTTACCGAAGTATTTCAGATCCAATTCGACTTAGGGTCCTTTAAGATAAGAAGGTACCAATGAAGCCAATCGGGTGGATTTGAATTACCTTAATTAATAAATAACAAGGATCTCTTATCAATTATAAACTTGGTAATTTGTTTATCAATTATAGATACTTAGAATGTTATTGCAATCAACCACTTTCGAGATTTATCTACTGTAAATTTATCGGACTTATTACAGTACATACATTGCCTCGCGATTTCAGTATTTTTAAATATGTGAAGTTAGTTACTGAAAAATGTTAAATCTAAAACAATGACATAAAGAAACAATGAAAATAATAAGAACCAACGATGCCGGAGCTTAAAGTATTTAAAAAATATTAAATACTTTAAATTCAGACATCGCTGATATATGAGTATAGAATTTAACTAAGTACTCTTTTGACTCTCTCAAAATAGTGCCTTTGTTAATGTTGTGTAATTAACTAACTGTCACTGTCTAAAGATATTGTTTTTATTATGTTCAAATTGCCAATAATATGTTATTTTAGATCTTAATATAGCATTCAAAATGTTCAAAGAAAAGTATTTAAACAAATAAATGAACGCTGAAATATTAGTATAGAATTTAACTAAGTGCTCTTTTGATTCTCTCAAAATAGTGCCTTTGTTAATGTTGTGTATCTAATTAACTAACTGCTTCTGTCTAAAGATATTGTTTTTACTATATTCAAATTGCCAATAATATGTTAGTCAAGATCTTAATATAGCATTCAAAATGTTCAAAGAAAAGTCCTTTCTAACATTTTTCATATACTCAGCCGATAGATAAGATTTAACAAATGTAAAAAAATAGAAAGAAGATTTATATTGTAATAAAATTAATATGATAATAATTCCTGAAACTAGTTGATAAGGTATGTGTAGTAATTATGGTAATGCGGTAAGTTAGTAGTTAGTTCTCACCGATTTGTGTTCTATATTTCAACATGTGTTTTAACATAAAGAACATGAAAAAAATCTAAATATTATTTATTTATGTAGGTTACTTGTATACTTAATAAAAAAAAATACTTCTAAATTTTCTTCGGATTACAAAATATTTGTCTCGTGATCATGGTCCTTATCACATGCATTTAATTACGATAAAAATTAATATGATAATAATTCCTGAAACAAGTTGATCACTTACACTGTTATCAGATAAAATATGTCATATCATTGTTAGCCATAACAACAAAATATCGCAACTAGACGCGATATAATACTAATACTGAAGTTTTGCACTTGGGTGTGTCTGTATGCACAGGTAGTAATTAGGGTACTACGGTAAGTTAGTAGACGTTTTCTACGTTGCTCTCAATGATTTATTTTCTATATTTCAACACAATTTGCTGTGCTTCACTGTGAAGAAATATAAAAAAAATATTTATTAGAATAGATAACTTGTACACTTATGAACGTCACACACACACACACTTCCAGTTCTCAAATCGAGAGCGTAGAATTCTAAGTACAACTTTTATGTGTCAATTCCAGTACGTTTTTGATAAACAATCATACATAATGCTAAGTCGCGGCTGTGAATCTTATCCTGAGATAAGAGATGCGACAGTGACAGTCTAAAGAAAGTCGCATTGGAACACCACCAGGTGCCTACCAAAATTAGTGTGTTCAGTAAGACTGATAAAAAAATTAAATTAAAGTTTCACGTTAGGTTTCATAAAATAAATTGCAAATCATCAACTAAAAATATTTTAATATATTAAACTACTTATCATTAAATATGTTTGTAGATTTCCATTTTCCGGAAATCTAATATAATCACTAATACCTCCCCTCCCGCGTACCTCGTCCCGCATTCCCGCAGCATATACTTAAGCAGCTGTTCCAATTGACAACAATATCAAGATAAAATTGGGCTATATAATCGAATAGAATTTTAACGAATAACTGCATTGTTGAGTTTTTTATTTGGTGTTTTACGATGATTTTTCTATTAGCTTTCGCTTTATTCAATGTATGTTCTTGTGTACCATTTCGGTATCATAAGGATGTGGGTATCAAGCAGGCAGAGTACTTGATGATTCAGGAGACGATGGGAAGGATAATAGGAGGAAATCAAGTGCCGAGTGTTACGACATATCCTTATCAGGTACTAATTTGAAAGTAATAATAAGACGAGGCGAGACGATGTATAACAACAAAATAGGGACATCTCGTGTATCTTTGCTAAAACAAAATTCATATAAGTACAAGTTAGGATAAATATTTTTTTTAAAGATGACTTGATGATGATCTTAATTAACTGTTTTTAATTGCATTGTGTGAAAATTAATGTGATCTAATTATGTAATTGTTATCAGTTATGTTTGTGTTTGATTCTTACCGATTTCTTAAGCGGTATGAATTTAAAACTTAACGGTTAATTAAAACAATTGTAAAATTCTCTCACAATTGGTTGATTCGAAGTTAAACAAAGCGCCTTATCATTTTACGTCATCCGAACTATCACTAAACATAATCTACATAGCAAAGAAATTTCAAATTGACTCAATTTTTATTGGAAATATCTGTTCTAGGCTGGCATAGTAGCTGCTCTGACAAATGGACTTCAGTCCATATGTGGTGGAGCTCTGGTTTCAAACACTCGGGTATTAACGGCAGCTCATTGTTGGTGGGATGGGGAGAACCAGGCAAGGTCATTCACCGTCGTGCTAGGTTCTCTTACTATATTCTCAGGGGGAACTAGACTTGCTACTAGTGATGTTGTGGTCCATCCATCTTGGAATGATAAGGATATTACTAATGATATAGCGGTTGTGAGAATTTCCAGAGTGCAGTTTACTAGTAAGTATTTAAGGTTCGGTGATTTATCAATTTACTAGATGAATAATACTTAATTTAATAACAAAGAGAGCATATTCGTTTTATTATTAAAAGCAGCTTTTATTTTATCCGCTGACAGCGAAATTTTTACTGAAACAGAGCTCGTCGTGGTACATTTACTTCTTGTGTGTTCTATGTTAGTCTTTTATGTTACAATAAGACAACTAGACAATTTATTAATCTAATAATTTTCCAATAAAACTATGAGTACAATCGAGTATTTTATATTCTACTCGGTATTATGAACTTAATTTTTACTCCACACATACAACAATAAACACAAAGAAAACTGAGTTTAAATCGCTTGAATTTTATATTAATTCCCGATATTAATAATGTATATTCTGATATATTCCAGATAATATTCAAGCAATACCGCTACCATCTATATCGGATGTTAATAACGCTTTTGCTGGAGTGACAGCTACCGCTACGGGTTATGGAAAGACGAAGGATTGTGAGTTTTCAATGTTGGAAAACTGCTACGAAAGATAATAAAATAGTAATTTGTTGTAGTAACAACAAAATATTGTCGTTTCCAGCTCAAAATGGATTTCCAAAAACCACTCAACTGCATCACGTCAACCTTAAAGTTTTGACCAACGCTGTCTGCCAACGAACATTCTCAGACGTTACATTACACAGAAGTCATCTCTGTACAGATGGCTCTCGGCGAGTTGGTACCTGCCAGGGTGATTCGGGTGGACCATTGACAACTATTGTCAATAATAAGCGCATGTTGGTATGTTTTAACCAAGATTCGTTTCTTTATTTATTTCATTGCGTCCTATAACATAATAATAAAACAAATAAGCCTCCAAGCTGACTTAATGGGTTGGCATTGGTACTTGATCAAAGTTTGACTCCATTTACAGTACTTTCCCGTTAAAACACAGCCGGGCATCAGTTACATTACATCTTAATTAATAAATAACCCCGCGAGAATATAAGTGAGTGCTCCTATTTCACCATGCCTCCTGCTGATAGAAGACAATTTTTTTTTTTAATTTATTTTATACCTTAATATGTCATACATGTGGAACATGGTGTAATGGTTGCCAATCCTTACAAACGTTGTGGAAAACAAAAAACTTGGCGATAAAAAAGTGGCTGAGAGTTTATTGCTCTTCCGTTCTACGCCTTTGATTTGAGAACTGGCAGTAAATGTAATTAGAAGCATTCATATATATATTTTGACGTTCATAAGTGTACATTGTGTTACCTATATGAATAAATGATTTTTGACTTTGACTTTGACATTATCATCTAGGTTTTCATTGTTTACGGTCGTATATGTGTCGCCGCACAAAACCTTAGCATTTATTTCCCTTTTAGTAAGAACAAGGACATTTATTCTAAATGGTCATAGATTCTATCGAAGACTACACAAATGTTTTTTGAAATCATATAATATATTGTTAGGCATAAACTCTGTATTCGGGCATATTTGATTCCAGATCGGAATAGTATCGTTTGGACTGGGTGATGGATGTGAACGAGGCACGCCCTCCGTGTACACGAGAGTAACGGAGTTCCGTACATGGATCAACGCGCAACTTTAGAAATTGAATCATTATGCTATATTTAAAAACAAATATATGATTTACTGAAACGTAAGTTTTATTCAACATTTACCCATTAATTCGATGATTACGATACAATTAAAATTGTCAATATACCTTTTTACAGTAAAAACTGTATATGCTTGTGTCTATGTGTCGAAAACAGCATTTAGTAAACGCAACGTCTTTGTTGTTAGAGCTATGTGCAACAGACGCCGCTTACAACATGTACATGACCCTGTGTATATTTTGTAAGATTCAAAAACGTGAGTCATCGGATCTTGTTTAACATATTTGATAGATTTTTATTTGTGCGTTCTTCATCTTATTATCCCTATCGAGTGATAATAAAATGAAAAGATATGTTGCTTTGTTCTCTGTGATGTGAGCTACATGTGAATTTTACAAACGCTACATTTTTATCTCCTTATCAAGCCTCAACTAGAGGTTAAATATTCTCTAACTGTTTAAATGTTTGCTGGTACGTTATAATCCGTAGAAATTTCTATGTTTAATGCAGAATATTTTTTCTAACTTTATAAAATGTAAAAGCCGTTTTCAGTCGTATTTACTTTTACTTATGTAACGAAAGACGAAGTGAACGAGTTTCGATCATTCCATTTCCAATCTGTGGAAATTGTATAATTTTTAATTAAATTAAAATTTATTAATTCGAGATATATTTTTCTTCTATAGGTAAAATATATATTATATATCGGCGCAAGTCAAAATGCAACACTAACAAAACAAGTATGAGTCATCGTGCACGTGCGTTATCGGCGCAAAACAAGTATGAGTCATCGTCCACCTGCTCCGAACAATGTAAACAAGTGACGCACGGCTCCCGCCCTACCACATCGCCTATAAAACGGGCGGGCACTGGAGTGAAAAGGTATTCGTCTGCCAGTGCTCGTACCGTGGACATCTCTGTGTAAATTAAACATCTCTGTGTGAATAAAGTGTTGTGTTATTAGAGTTTATTGTTTTATCTTCGTTATGGAATACACAAGTACGAGTGAAGTAAATGACGTCAGCACGGCTGACGTCACGGTTTCTAAAAACAATACGGAATCAGTTCTTCCGTCATCAGAAGTGGGATCACTTTCCACTACCGCTCAACAACCTGATGAAACAACGGAATCGCGACATGGATTAACTACTACTAGCAGTAATGGAACTTCGGTCCAGCAACAGCAACCTCTATTAAACTTGTTTAACGCACCGATGAACAACATACCGCCGCAGTTAATTATGCAGATGATGCAAGTCATGCAGCAAATGTCGACACAATTAAGTAAACCACAAGAAACGAAAACACATATAAACGATGTTTATCTACCGACATTTGATCCTGACGCTAATGTGGGTATACGTGAGTGGTGCCAACATATTGACAAAGCAATTGAAACATACAAACTCAATGACTTCGACATACGTATGAAGGTTGGAAGCCTGCTCAAGGGGAGAGCAAAATTATGGGTTGACGACTGGATGGTCACTGCAGGATCGTGGCCTGAATTACGCAATAATCTTATAACAACTTTTGAACCCGAAAATCGTTATTCAAGAGACATTGCTCGATTCAGAGAACATGTCTACGATTCTACAAAAGACATTTCTGAATATTTGTCTCGAGCATGGGTCTTATGGAGAAGGATTACAAAGGACAAGTTATCAAACGAAGATGCAGTCGAAGCAGTAATTGGGTGCACTAATGATGAAAGACTTCAGATGGAGCTACTGAATACCAGAGCTAAAACGGTGCCGCAGCTGATATCGGTTGCATCATCAATAAGAACGATGAAACGTTCTTACCCGACTTTCATCAATGAAAACGCAAGTAAGCGACCACGTTTTTCGAATACTTCGTCAAGATTTTTCTGTCGAATTTGTAAGAGATCGAATCACACAACCAACAAGAATTCTCACGGTACCTTGGCTGCACTGAAACGTACGGTACACTTATTTGGTGCTCCAATACAAATCATAGTTGACGATGGAAGAGCGTTTTTGGGCGAATTTAAAAACTACTGTGATCGTACAGGAATAGAGATTCATGCTATAGCACCAGGAATCAGCCGAGCAAATGGTCAAGTGGAACGTGTGGTAGCTACAGTAAAGAACGCTCTAGTTATGATCAAAAATTATGAAACAGAAGAATGGCACACGACACTTGAAGAACTCCAATTGGCATTAAACTGCACTCCTCACCGCGTGACTGGGGTAGCTCCACTCACTTCGCTTACTCAACGCAGACATTGCGTTCCTCCTCAGCTACTCACACTCGTAGATATTGACGAGCAGACAATTGATATTGAAGCACTTACTAATCATGTTCATCAAAAGATGACACATAATGCAGAGCGGGACAAGCTACGATTTGATTCAAGAAAAGCAAAAATTAATCATTTTCAGCGTGGAGACTATGTTCTTATTAAAAATAATCCACGTAACCAAACCTCGTTGGATTTAAATTTAATTAAAATTAAATTTAAAAATATTAAAATTAAAAAAAATTTAATTAATTTAAATTTTTTAGTGAGCCGTACGAAGAATAAGAATTCTGAATAAAGATCGCTATCTAGTCAAAAGGGTAGTGGGTGCAGGACGTCCAAGAAAGGTTGCTCATGATCAACTTCGCAGAGCACCTCAACCTGGTGAACAAATAACCGTATCGGCAGAAGAAGATGACACTACATTCACGAGCCAATATGGGTGAACAACAAGCCCAGGGATCAACTCATTAAAAGCTAAGTACATTTTATTTAAACACACACATACACACGTCACAATAAAGTACCACAGTGTACGCGACTAAGTACCACAGTGTACGTTACTAAGTACCACAGTGTACGCGACTAAGTACCACAGTGTACGCGACTAAGTACCACAGTGTACGCGACTAAGTACCACAGTGTACGCGACTAAGTACCACAGTGTACGCGACTAAGTACCACAGTGTACGCGACTAAGTACCACAGTGTACGCGACTAAGTACCACAG